>CM050408.1:38282075-38402075 GCA_027580255.1 Therioaphis trifolii | reverse complement strand
AGTGCATAAACGTGATTTTCGACAACGAGCATTTTAAAAAACGTACAAACTTTGAAACACGTTAACCGGATGTACCGGAGGGTTTTTTTGTTTTGTTTTGGAAATTCAAACTGATGTTCCATCCGACGAATTAGTTTTGTATTTACGCGTGTAAACAACATTGAGTTTGTAAATTTAAATTATGATTTATTTATTGCCTTTCCACGAAGAGGGGATTTGTAGTGTTTTGCGCGTACGGGGACGGTATAAACGACACGACACCGGTTTGTGTTTGTGGAATCCACAAAGAGCACCGGCAGATGTGAAATCGCGGTTAGACCGTCATTTCCGTGGACGCGACTTCAGATCGGACCGCGTCGTCCTCAAGTAATGCTCCGCACACGGTCGGGATGACGCTGCTCGAGGGCTTGTCCGAACGTTTCCTCCGGAGTGCTCGGCCGCCGACGCGGAAACCGTTTGATTTCGGGTGAAAACCGATTAGTTTTTGAAATGTTTTTGCACGGCGTCATACGCCGAGAAAACTTCACCGGTCCGGGCCAAGACGACGCGAAAACAAAACGAATAGCGACGAGTCCAATTTTTGTTTTTGAAAATTACTTTTTTTTTTTTTTAATAAACACTTCCTGTGTCTAAAGACGACGGATCGATTACTTTTGAAACGAGTCAAATGCGTTCATAGTTGTTTTGTTACGGCGAATCAGACATTCGGTTTATTTATGACTAGTGCTTTGAGAAAAACAATTGTTTTTAATTTCTCCAAAAGTTTAAGTTTTTTAACTAAACCTTTTTCATATAAAATCGATTCTAACATACGTAGAATTCTCAAGCTGTTCGACACCATAATATATTGTTTGGCGATTTGCCGATTTTTCATAGATTTTAGACGGCATGTCAATACGTAGTAAAAAAAAAAATTGCCTCACGAATTTAGGCTAACACGGAGATTAGTGGAGTAGTCAGGGAAAGGGTGTTGGGAGTACAACTTCCCTTAGGCTCTTTTCAATGAATATCCTAGAACTTGTCATACATATGATTATTATACTCATAAAAATGTAGGTACATATTATTGTACATCGTAATACATTACGATTATTAACAATATTATTCAATTCTAAAAACGGTTATAATCTGATTCGAGGTTCTTAGAGATTTCGGGTGAATTTCCATAACCATTGTACTATATCTACATTTTTCAGAATCTTCTATCGTGATCTATCTGCAAATTTTAAGTCACTGGAACCGTCGGTAAGTCTTAGCCAAATAGGTAGTCATCGCAAACCGTTTCTGTTTCTTTCTTATCCGAAATTTACTAGGTAACCTTGTTTAAAAGAATCTCAGTAAAATCAATTTATTCACTCCTTAATGAAATATTGAATTTGTTTTTTCTCGTTTAAATCATTCCTCAAAGCGTGTTTGATAGTTCTCCATCACCAAACCCGCATTGTTTCGGACAGTCCTCGCACAACAATAGAAATATATTTTATAAACATTAAATTTTTGCGTGTAGCTAATAAAAAAAAAAACACTTATCGCTGCCGCATGTATGTGCGGTGAGGTAAAATATATCGTCAATAGTGGTCGCGAACATAATAATTATAAAGTTATATAAAAGCTTTGATCGGTTGTATATGTGCGCTAAAAAACGACATGTCACGCTCGACAATCAATTATTTTTCTTTCTTCCATTCATTACCACAACCACGATAATAAAGCGAGGGTTCTATATCATGAACGATTAAATCGGGATCTATTATTTGGTTGTATCCTTACTTTCGTTTATGGTTTTTTTTTTTTTTTTTATTACGCTCAAATTAATTATGCGATTTTTCTGAACTGAACTCCAAAGAAGAAAGCGTGTTTATTTAGTGTTGAGGTATCTGTGCATGGGCTACGTTCACGTGTAGTCGTTTTTCAAAAGGTCATTCGAAAATAGCCAGACTGATTTTAATTCCGAAAGGCGAATTGAATTTTCTCGTCGTGTTTAAACACCGACATTAAACTCGCGATGCGAATGCACTCGGAAATATCGAACGAAAAACGTGGTCCGAAATTATGAGATCAAAGTACCGACACAATCGTTTTACAATTGTTTTACCGAAGAAAATTCATCTTCGGTCGGTTCACTTTATTATTTCCTCAAAGAGACGTCGAAAAATTGCTTACTCCACTGCCGAATAAAACATAAATAAAATCCGTGCACGCTTTAACAGTGTCTCGCAACAGTACTTTATTTACGATACGACGGACGCTGAAACAAATTACTTGTTGAAAATTCCCTGAATCGCTCGTAAGAGCCAGTTTAATATGAATTCGATACTGGCTGGTAATAAACTCTTCGAGAGCCATTTCGATTGTACGAGTGAAACAAAAATGCGTTTATTTCTTTTCGCCTTTTCTCATTTCGCTGTGGACGTTTAAAGGTTTTAGTTTACTAATTTTTGGACGAAAAAAAAAAAAACAATAAACAAATAAAAAAAAAAATATTCTCCGTTTCCTCCGCTCTGCCCGTTACGGGATACATAATTAATGCAAGAACTGCAGCTACACAATTTGAAATCAAAACCAACGTGAAAATGATACTTCGCAATATATCTTTATAAACTTTACCAAACAAGACGGTTTGGGGGGGGGGAACTTCGTGCACGAGAAGGAAAAACCGCGTTGGCGTGATGCGATCCACGTCGGTTTTTCGTTACTTAGCGAAAATTAATGGCGCACCAATTTTAAAAATCAGGCGAAAAGGTGTTCAATTAATAATAACCAAAGAACGGGCCAAAGGTTATTTTTGTTCGGTTACACAATAAAACCACTTTATCTGGCAACTTTTTTTTCTCCGAGATCCGTTCAGCAGTTGTCGAGAATAATTGCTTCATCCTATTACGGGCCACCTTTTTCTATTTGTTCGTTCGTTTTTTTTTTCTTTTACCCATTGAGAAGGTTTGGCTTTAGCATTAGTTACAAACACACTAGGAATTTAGTGATAAAAAAAAAAAAAAAAAAAAAAAAAACAAACAAACAAACATGTGAAAAATAGAATTACTTGCGATCGACTCGCCTCGGTCCGAAAACTATCGAAAACTTCATACAAAAGTCTAACTTTGTAATCGTTAATTTGAGAAAGGGAAAATAGTAACGGCGGAGCACAAACCTTTTTGTGTTATAGTTTTATCGAGTAAAACGATACTCGTGCGTATGGAAACGGTTTCAATTCAAACGGGTATTTACAAAATATACGAATTATACGTAGACGGTGTGTTTTAGATCAGTTTTTGGAGATGTACGACGATTATTGTACTGTTAGTTATTTTTAAATTCATTTTCTCGAATAAATAAAATAATAGGTAATTTTATGTTAAACATCATATTCAAAATATTTTTCATGTCCGTAATTTTGCAACGTTTGGTTTTTTTTTTTTTTTTTTGAAATGGTTACTACCATTTACAAACGTTGCTGTTTAAGAAAATTAAAAATTTTAAAAACAAAAAATAACGTTGACGAAAAATATTCAAACATGGTTTCGTGATAAAATTGTTGCGCGTGTTTGTAGTGTTGATGAAAAAGAAAAAAAGTCGAAAACGAAGGACGGAACAGAAGTTATATCGCATCGGTCAAATACGGTCATATGCGGACCAACACGACGTGTATACGCATTATCATAAAACATTCGTACGTTATTTTTCCCGTAACGTCATATCGCATGCGTGCGTCCGGTTAATCAGCGCCGCGTCTATTAATGCGGCATATTATGCAAATAGCGTACGAGTAAACACGAAAATCAAAACTGCATAATTACTCTTATTAAACTCCGTACGCGAGTGGTATACATGAAAAACCTTAATATTTACTCACTGTTGTAAACTAATTTCGTATGATAATACGTCCGAAATTATTCATGCCTATATTCCGAATTAATAATAGGTAACACTTTCGTATCCGACGACGACTAATTCGATTTCCGGTTTTTTAAAATTTTTTTTTTATCGTCACTTCCAGTCCCGTCGGATCGCAATATCACAACCGCTCGCAGTATGATATCGTGCGAGTATTACGATCCGTTTCCGTCGGCGTATTCCGGTTTTCCATGCGTACGTTTCATTACCGAACACTCGAAATTCCGTGCGACGACAATAACGCGGTTTTAGAGTAGCGTCTACCCAATAACCCCCGTCGTAGACTAAAAAGAAAATGGTGTAGGGACCTTCTACACTAATAATCAATAGACAATACCTAACTAATCACACGTGCTGAGTGTTATCAATGGATAACTTCCCTACCTTATTATTCACTGTCAACTTTGTATTTATTCTATTTTATCAAATCTAATTATTGTACAAAAACTGTGCAGATTGTAGACGTTCTTTTATTAATAATAAAAAAAAAAAAAGAGTGGCGTCACTTGGAAATCTCAATCAACAGCATGCGAACCGGACACACGTTTTTAACACACCAATATTTGACGAAGAAAGAAGACTCACCTGTATATTGTGCCAGTTGCGGTACACCCCTCTCAATCAAACACATAGTAACCGAATGCCTTTCATATGAAACGGATAAACGGGAAGCAGGGGTGTCAAGCATTCACCCCGTAGATAATATATAATGGATAGGACATATTGGTTATCAGGCGTTCCAAGATATTCTGTCTCACTCAGCAAAACATTTTTCAATCCATGACTTCATATTATTCTTCCATGAAAATTAATATTTTTTTATATTATATTTGAAATATTTATAAGAAAAATGAACAGGTATATCACTTAATAATATATAAATACTATATTAATGTACATAATATTAACATAAATTCCCATAAAAATTATACGCTTAACTCTCCAGCTTACCTTATAATGATTGCAGGTAAAACCTACTTATACTTTTGACTAGATTTAGTTTTATTTTAGTTGCCTTACTTTTGTTATACCTTTATATTGTATTGATTTAGTTTATTCGTATCTTATCAAATATGCTCTATAATTACTGTTATATATTTTATTCAGCGTATACCATATTAATTTTATTTTAGTGTACCTTATTACTGTTATTGTAAACTATATTGTATAAGGACATTGTCCGTTTAATTCAAATAAATAAATAAATAAATATGGAAGACTCATTATGTAATTTCAAAAGGTACGTACTGTATTGCAGTTAAAAAACTGTTTTCTTTTTCATTCAGAAAAAATAACTCTGTAGCTGATTATTAATTACTTCGAGTTTTTAATATACCTTTGTAGATACTTAATATTTTTCTGCTTAGGTCATTTAACCAACATTTTATCTGTATATTACAACAAATGTAATTAGTAAAAAATTGTAAATTACTTACCTTTTTTGAGAAAAAGTGTCTTAACTATAGTTTTAATTTTTGAAGAAATGTTGTAGATTTTCCATCGACATGTTCTTCATTAGGAGCTGATTTTGAGCTATCAAATCAAACATCTTGTGAATCACCATTTCAAACTCACAATTTTGCGAATCCTATCACATAAGAAAAAGTATTTGCTTTCTATGACCGGGCCCACATGATAAAACGCATTCGAAAAACGTTGGGCGACAAAAAAATATTATGAATGGTAAAGATGAAGGTCTAAGGTTTCGTACTAAACTGATTTCAAAACATAAACTATTTAGCAGTGTTTTAAATTTAAGTCCATTTATCAAATATATCACTTTGTATAAAGCTCAATATCTTAAACTATAAAACGAGCAAGGAATTGTATGTACCTATTTCCAGTCATGCCATCTCGAAAACGGCTCTAACGATTTTTCTTATATTTCATATATAAAGAGTTTTCGACCTCAGGAATTCAATGGACTTGGCCAAAATTTCAAGAAAATTTCATTTCTATGAGTTTTCATAAAAAATCTTTATACAGTAAAAGTATCTGTGGGTGAGGTTCGCGGTACGGCAACGGACGGCGGCTAGACGTGGCCGCCCAAACTTCCCCTTCCATATCACCGTCGCGCGACGTGATAGTTCATATCTTTATACGTTGCTAATGGAAAACCTTTCTTGGGACCGCGGTGATGACAACGCGTCGTTCTGGGTTCTGGTAGCCTACAATAATTCGATTCTCCCTGCATGTAGCGTTCTCCCTGCATCGGACCCCCAGATTCTCCTTGCATCGGACCCCCAGCGTGTCTGACGGCCAGTCGTTGAGTGATAAAAAAAAATAATACACATTTAACTATTTAAGTGATACAAATAATACTTTTATAAATTCAAAAAATTAATTTTTTAAATAATATTCACAAATTAATGGTAAATATCTTTTAATTTTACATTTTATGAAACATTTTATTAAACAGTACTCCTGCAAAAAGAACAAATTCAAAACTCAAATTCAGACTTCCGTGTATATACTTATCAAGTAAATATAAGACTAATGCAATATTTATTTATCTTTGCACCCTTATATCTAAAAATTTGGCACGACATTCGACTATAAGACCCATACCATTTGATTCCTGAGGCTTTTCTCTAACAACCTGTACATGTCTTAGTTGGGGAATTCATTGGCCAGAGCGTCCATAAAATCTTTAAGATATTTTTTTCCATAATACCCTAAAAAAATATAAATTTATAAATATACAAAGATAAAAAATTTTGAGATTTTATTTTTCAAATATTATTTCCGAAAACAAATTAGTAAAAAAATAGTACAATTTCAAAACACAAAATATCAAGTTTATAAATTAAGGGTGACTTTTGCAAGCTATAATTTTCTGATCATTTTTTATTTATTAACAAAAATCTACTTACAAAAAAATAAGCATACTTTTTTTGCGTAAAAACAATACAGTGTAAAATAACCGCACCTTATTTACTAATAAATATATCGGAGATCTACGATATCATACGATCGGAGATCGGCCTTCTTGGTACTGTTTACTGTAGTCATAAATATTAGATGCATATCTATGAATATAACGCATGGCAAAACACACAATTCATGGAAGAAAAGAAACATTTTTTGCTGAGTAGGATAGAAGATATGATTTTGATATTGCTTTCTCTCTTCTTTGTTCGAGAACGCTGCCCGCTATGTAACTAATATACACATGTCCTATCCATTATATATTATCTATGATTCACCCAGACAACATAAACCACATAATTACCTTTATAATTAAGACTAATCTTATCAATAATATTATGTAACCTGTAACTTGTATAATATGTAAATAATGTATCTTAAGAAAATGTGAACACTTTAAAAACCCACTGTATGCCAATGGCCACAGACGCCGAGGTTTGATTTAAATAAAAAAAAAAAAAAATAAAAAAAAGTAGCGTCACTCTTCAGACCGAGGTTTCATTACCGCGGACGTACACACGAATACTATATTATAATTCATAATTCGGATTATACGTCGGTGACCAGACGGATTATGAGCGTCCGACCAGAACGTTTTGGGGCAGAGTTTTTTTTTTAAATTTATATATTTATTATTATAATTTTTCATTTTTTTTTTTCATTGTTTGGTTTATACTCGACGAAACCCATGCATATTTGAATGGATAGGTATTTTATGATTATTCGGTTTAATTTTTTTTTTTTTTTTCATTTTATTCGGTTATATTATTTTAATTCGGCCCGGCAGAGAGTTTCACTACAGAAATATATTATTATATTATCGTCATTATTACTATTATTGTAATCGCGTTTTGCGCGTGAAACCGACACGAATCGCGTGAACAGATGCCCGCGTTTCTCATCGGCGGCCTACGTCTGTCTGCACACGCAGCTTCTCCGTCACCGCGGCGGTACACCGTCTCGTCCGTCGTCGTCGGTACGGCGTTTTTTTTTTCGTTGTCCCGAGATAAGCCGCCGACGCCGCCGCCACCACCGCCGCCACCGACGACGAGGACCGGACGAGGAATAATGCGATGATCATCGTCGTCGGCCGTCAACGCCACCACGGAAACGCGCTGCGCCGTGCGGCTTCACGTGTGTATGACAGACCCGGGAATCCGTGGCGCGCCGCGGAAGCTGCGATCGGACCGATATATCGTTCGGCGACTAAAACGCGAGATGATGCCGTGAAATCTATTGATCGCCGTGGGAACGGAGTGTGCGGCCGTCAAGACGTTTCACGATGATGCGCTCGTGTACACACAAGCTCAAATATGTTTTATGTAATATAACGTCAACGATTTTCAGTCTGTCCGACGACACAATAGGAGAACAGAAACAATAAACGCGCGTTGTACTATTTTTATCCGGAGAAACTACAGTCGACAGAGAGAGAGAGAGAGAGAGAGAGAGAGAGAGAGAAATACGGGCAGGAACAGGGACGGAGAAAAAGTGTCTCGTATTGTTGAAGATAACAAGTGACGACGGTTTCAACGAACGGATACCGAGCGCGATTAATGTCTCGTGACGTTTCGTGAACTGTGAAAACATATTTTTACTTTTTTTTTTTCGTCTGCAGTTTTTCGAGGACAAAGTGTCTCCTCGATTTATGCCGATCGCGATGGTGAGGCGATTTTCGAAATCGATTCATCAGCCGGGAACGTCATCCGATTTACCGGCGGCGTACCGCTCGTGTTCTTCAATAACAAATATCAAAGGGCTGTGTAAATAAACTCCGGATCGCTTTTTATCACACGCTCGTAAATTTTTAATTCGAAATAAAAAAAAAAACCAAGTTTCGTCGTTTTACGACTACCTACTCGAAATCATTCAGATTTAAGTCACGACACGCCACCAACGTTAGCGGGCGTGTTCGTGGAAATCCATAACTTTTTAAACTACGCTTACGTAGTCGAAATGATTATCAACCGTGTGTCGGTGGCAATAATGTCGATGAAAATATTACACGAAACACGTTGACGCACCCCATAGTAGTGTGGGTTTTCGTGATATTTATCAAACATTGAAGTACAGACGCAACGAACGTGACGAAATCGATGGGTATTGAAATCAACGTTTTTCGCTACCCATGTTTTGTTGGGATATATTAATTAAGTATGTCGAATATTATTCTTATAGAGCTGATTATTTCGCTCCGAGCTAATATTGCGCGATACGAACGTCCGTGGAGGTATAGTATATTTATAGTCATACGTCATTTGATCAGGAACGTTTTTTCGTTTCGTTCAAAAACGTTCATAACGTATGTGATAAGCACGTTTTTTTTTTTTTTTTTTTTTTTTTTTTGAAATCCAATATTTTGTATTTTGTTTATTTATCAAACCGTATATTATTGTACTGTTCGCGAATTCCAGTGTATTGTTTTTTCCATACGTTTATAACGGCAGTATGACGCATGGTCATGCGTGTACGCTTACTTAACACATTTTCGTGATTCATTTGTAAAAATTAAACTCTGGAATAATATAAAATTCTGTAGAATGCATGTCGACAAATAGCGATATCCGTTTTTTAGTGCGTATTATTGCAGCAATTGCAAACACAAATGGCCGTGTTATCACGTGCTTTACTTATCACACATTCCTGTGACTCGCGAAATACCAACGCTAAATAATAATCACAACAAAACATATAAATGTCCAATATAAAGCCAAAACGAAGAAATTCGTAGTGTGTGTGTGTGTGAATACGAAAAACGAAAAAAGAAAAGAAAAATAGGTAATAAAAAAAGATCAGATCCATGACAGATGTAGTAGAATTTTATCGGTTTATCTAAAGAAGGTTTATACGAATATATATATGGGCCTGAAAAAATCTTCTTTAAAGAATAAATGATTTGTCTTGCGAGTTGTGACCCATTCTCAATGTAAATAAGACGTTTTTGTTACGAGCTTTTGAATGACATTTTATTTCCATCTAAGTCTCATTAAGTTTATCTAGTATAAGACGTCAGTTGAACTTCGAGCAATTATTCTTACTTAGAATAAAGGTAATCGTATTAGAAAATAAAATAAAATTTATTTTATCTTGTGATTTATAAAGATCAATTCTAAGTGTTTTCGCCAAGCTATATCAACTCAAAACAAATTAAGATTTGTTTATTTAAACCTTGTCGGTTTACTACAGTACTACTATTGAACTCTTTCATAATTTTACAAGAACAAACAGTTTGATTTCACAAATAACTGTTTAATTAAATATTTTATTCCAGGCTTGAAAAGTATTTTTTCCGTGAATTAAAAATGTCGAATGACATATTTTCAGTCATTCAACAAATTAATTATAATTAACGGAATTAGCTTATCTCGGTACGATGTTTTATGATGATGTTTTCCAGTTATTACGCCTAGAAAAGTTTGGTCGCTTATACGATTTTTTTCAAAACACTATGTTAGGACATTATGAGTAATGGTTACATACACGCGTTTACGTGCGCGCGGGTTTCTGGGCGGGCGGGCGGGCGTGTTCTTATAACATCCATCTTGTGTACGTAAGAACGGATGTTAAGCAGGTTAAGTAGAGCGGTATTTCGTAATAAATCTCATCTACATTTTAATCGGTAGAAATTTAGGGTTTTGCGAATCCCGTTAATCAGTATAAATTAACGTCCATAAGTCACGGGAGATTTAAATTCGGATTAGGTCGAGCACATATGCACACGGCTCGACGTGATACGGTACGAAGAGAAACGTTTTGTGTCGTCAAACACACAACTGCTCCTCAGGACAAATGCGTGGGCACGATGTACATGTATATCGTGCATTCGCGTTAGCGTCCGACGAATACGCGCACGCACGCTCAAGCGCTACACACACACACACACACATACAAGATATCTAATTCATTGAGTTTAATTGATAATAACAAAAGAGTATGGATAATCAGATCACAACACACGCACTGTGAACACTGGTTCGAAGCCAGAAGCACACCGTTCTTTTTTCACCACACCCTAGACCGTTAGCCTCGTACAAAAACAACGCACACACACACACACACACACACACACACACACACACACACACACACACACACACACACACACACACACACACACACACACACACACACACACACACACGCACATTCCTGACGACGATGGTAATTATGGCTGATGCACGTTTTATTATGATCGGATCATAATATGACGTGGAATATAGCGACTATATAGTGCCGGTCACGACGTGTCAGGGTGGCCGATCCATTGAAAAGGAAAATAACGATTTTATATCATTATTGTCATTTATTATTATTATTATTATTATTAAACCAGCCGCGTATAAATAATGACTATAATAAGTCATTAATATTTTTTTAAACACAATAAATAAATGTATTTTTATATCGATGCTTAATATTATCCTGCGTAACACGTTTTCGTCGAGTAATAAATAAACGCGTAAACTTTAACTGTGCGCGTCGTGTAAATATAATATAATATTAGAGGTGGCGTGAAAATTTGATAAATTTAACGGATCATTACAATTTAATGGAGCCAATCATGCGTGATGTTTAAAGGACTGTTAAATATTTAAGGGTTCGCTAAACTATATATAATAGACGTTTGTGTAATTCAGAAATTGTAGTATTCTACGAAAGGGTCGTGGTGAACTATTCCCGGAATTTATTTAGTACATATTTTTCCGTTTCTATGATATTTAATATAATAATAATAATAATAATATTGCCAACAGGCACTCGACATTCGAGTTTGGCATAGTTCTCATACACTAGGATCACGACTTTTTTAGAGACACGTTTATTATTCAAAATGTGCGTTGAATTTATGCAGATATTTTCCTAAAACCTATACACACAACAAACGATGAGATAATGATAATAATTCTAATCATAATTATACCCGTCGTGTTGGTGTTTCAGGGTGTGTTTAAGAAATTATTTACGTAAACGTAAACTTGCTATGATTTTTCCGCCGCCCAAAAATTAAAAAAAAATCGCTCAGCATGATATTGCGAATTTTTATAGTTTTACTTTACTAAAATATTAATAAAACACAACGATTTATGGAACTTGCGTGTATTGATGGTTTGTAAAATGTACACATAAAATAAGTATACATTTGTATGCATACAACACACACACGCACACAAGCGAACACGTTACAGATTAACATATTTCACTGATAAAAACGGAAAGATCATCAATTACGTTGTCGGTACCTTGACATTTATTGCGTAACGTGCGCATCGGTCTCGTTTAATTATGTAAACATACGATCGGATTTATTTGAATATAATCCTGGCATGAAACGTCAGCTCTCCGTGCAGTCAGACGCGAGGACGCCGCGCGACGATAAATATTATATTAAACATAGGAATCCAATTTGTTTTCACTCGCCTCCCTCACTACGCGGGACGAGTGGGTTTACCAGCCCGGCGCACGCGAAACGGTATTTAAGTTATTCACACACACACACACACACACACACACACACACACACACACACACACACACACACACACACACACACACACACACACACACACACACACACACACACACACACACACACACACACACACACACACACACACTTTTGTACTTTTGACTTTACTGATGTACTTTTGCGTGCACGCAGTACGCCGCCGAAAAACGACGTTGTGATGTGAGGTGGGAGATCGATAATCTCCACCGAGATCACGCCCGCGCACGATCCAGACCCCGATTTTTCTGGATCCGAGACGCTCGCGCGCGTTTTCCATTCGGACCGGTGCTGTCGTCGTCTCAAAATTAAAGAATTACAGACGGCACTAAAATTTCACTCGGTTCGTAGGCCATCGGGTGTTTAATTCGTGCGGAAACGTTTTACGTGTTAAGTACAAGGGTTTTAACGCTGTGATACACTCGTTATTTTAGTATATTCATAGGCTTGCGCACATCTCGGTAGCAAGGGAGCAGGGGTGAAACTATTCGGTTCGTCACCCGCTAAGATCTCCTGTGCCTGAAAAAATGTATTCTGAGATGGGAGGTATAAACTCAAATGAAACAAACAAGATTATATATATATTTCCGAAATTCCAAAGCGCAAAGGTGCTAATGTCTTGCCGTCGTTATCTCCGAAAGCATATTTGTCTTTTAAATACATAATCATCTTCAACAAAGGTGTCGTGCCATGATTTTTTATTGAACAACAGTTATTTTATTCTTCATTTGGATCGGCACAGTACGATTGCGGTTTCGCAAAATCTTTTTTTTAGCCACGATTTTTCAATTACGGTTAATAACCGCGTTTTAAATCGGTGTCAGCGACGCAGATAATTTTCGTTTTATTTAACGCGATGTACAAATTCAAGACTTGAGATTTCCCAAATAATTTTTCGATCCGACTTCCTTATATCCACCATGTATACTCAATGGTACTGTATTTGAGATAAAAATTCGGCCCACGCGACGGGCCCTCCGGCCATCGCGTCTTTACTCCTTTCCGTGCACACACCCGTACACGATTCACGTATACTTCTCCGTCTGCCATTTTTCGTTAGATGTTTCTCCGTACCCATTTCCCCGTAAGACATTTTCCCGTGCAATACGTAAAATTAAATTAGTCATAAAAAAAAATTATTTAATACCTATAAATAAATTAATCAAAAAAAAATTTAAGGATATGACTGCACGAATTAAAAAAATAGTAAGTTCTTACCATGAACGAAATCTGGATGAGTATTTAATTGGAATCGCTCATAATTTGCAATTATAAGATATTTATTTGTATTATTTTTTTAATTTTTTTTATTAGATTTTACAAAACGTTTCAAATAAATTTAATTTTTGAAATAAAAACGTTTACGTTAGTATTTGGACGGGGAAATGTCTTACGGGGAAACGTAGTGGACGGGGAAATGTCTTACGGGGAAGTGACCGGGTACTCCCGTTCACGATGTATTATAACACACCGAGTACTATGTTCTCCGCGGCCGTGTGTTTCGTCAATTTTAACAGCAGTGGGCACCTGTACGAAAACCGTATCGTCGCCGTGGTGCGGCCAGGCGAGACGGTTAAGCGGCTTTACGAAACTCGATCGTATAATATCATTATGATAATTATTATTATTATAAACGTGGTCGATGGTGGTGCGTAATCGTTCGTTCGTTCGACGAAATGCGCAATACGGTCGTAACAATACGTAACGTTCGGGAGGTTAAACGACACGAGAACGGTGGAAAGCTCGTGTAAAACGTCCACGGCCAGGAGAGGGAAAGAGCCTATCAAACCGTTATGCACTTGGTTTCCACGAACGTTTTCCGCGGCTCCGTGGTTCTTCGCGGTCGTAGTTCGACTTTTCCGGGAAGTGAACTCGAACGATTATATTCGCAACATCGTTCCGGCGGAGTTAATCGGAGAAACAGTCCGGGGACTGACTTTTCGGATCTTTTTTTCATGGAAAAGAAAACAATAAAATGAAAAAAAAAATAAATATCATAATATTACAATATTACGGCGTTGAGCAAAAAACCGAGGTCCTGAAAAAACACGCGCACAAGCGTCACTAAGGGGTACAGCGAGGTACTTTTGCTACCTCGGAAATGTGTTTTTTTTCCTTTCTCTAAAACTATTATTTTATTAAATATTACTCCTGACAATGTTACGTTTTAGTGGCACGACTTGTTTTACGAAACATTTTTTTGATCTTAATCCAATAACGACGTAAATTATCATAGTGTACAGTCAGGTATTTAAATCGAATCATTTTTCCAGCGTATGTATAGCCGTTTATTTTACATGGAAGCGACCGAATTCAAAATTTAAGTAATTAACGTCGTAACTCATAGAAATCGAAGGAAGTTTTTTGAACCCGAAAATTCAACATAGGTATTTGGGTTGCATACGACGTCATAGAGAATATTGTCCGCCATCCTCAACCGATCACACGTGTAGTGATGCGCCACAAAATATTTTTACGACACAGTACTATGCGAGAAGGTAAAAAATACTGGGTGTTTCACGAAGATCTGACATGTTGAATAACTTTTGTTCTATTCAATATTTTTAACTTTTTTTTTTTTATGAATACTATAGCCTAGCGCTACAATAAAATTACATTACATTTTTATTTTTATTTTTAAAACTCAAATTTCAAAATTTAAAATTTGAATTTAGAGTTTGAAAAAAAAATCAAAATACCCATTTTGTAAACATGATTTTCAGAAAAATCTTGGTGTTTGAAATTCTTATAAATGTTGATCCGTTAATTTTTTATGATTTTTTAAATTTTACGAAAAATCAAATTAAATTGCTTAATACCACTAGAGATATTATCTGATGACTGATAAACGATACATATTATTACATTTTTCGTAAACTTTAAAAAATCATAGAAAATTAACGGATCAACCTTTATAAGAATTTCAAACACCAAAATTTTTCTAAAAATCATGTTTACAAAATGGCTATTTGATTTTTTTTTCAAACTCTAAAATAAAATTTGAAATTTTGAAATTTGAGTTTTAAAAATAAAAATAAAATTTTAATGTAATTTTATTGTAGCGCTAGGCTATAGTATTCATTGAAAAAACAAAAAGTTAAAAATATTGAATTGAACAGAAGTTATTCAACATGTCAGATCTTCGTGAAACACCCTAACCTACATCGTTACACCAACGTCAACAGCACGAAGCCGCAAAATTTTGAAAGTCAATTTTTTTTTCTGCCTAATCGTTACGAGTCTTTTGGCGATCAATTTTTACCACCACCAACGAATACGCGTGTCTCGTCGACCCTTGTCCTCGACCGTGGTTACGTTAGAACTCGGGGACTCGTTTCGGAAACGCGTTTATCCGGATTTTCTCTCTCTTTCTCTCTCTTTCTCTCTCTCTCTCTCTCTCTCTCTCTCTCTCTCTCTCTCTCTCCCTCTCTCTCTTTCTTTCTGTGTGTTCACGCGTCTGATATTTTATTCACACGGTCTCCTCTGGCCGCGAGCGCACAGACGAAAACCGTTTGATCGAGTTAGCGGCCACGGTGGCGGCGGCGGCGGCGGCGGCCCGCAGCGCGTTCTATTCGAAAATTATGCGGGCGCCGACCGCGTTATCAATATTCATAGCGAGTACGTGCCGTATCTGCGTCCGTCGCGGGGCTCGCTCATTACACGGCCGCCGCACGTTATTATTATTATTATTATTATTATTATTATCGTTATTACTACTTCGTACGATATCACGGTGCAATACGCGGTGTAACGTGCGCGACACGTGTATAATACGTATGTGATATATCACTATATTTTCGTGCGCGCGACTACCTGTGCGTCCCCGTCGCCCCGCGCCGCACCACCGTCGCGATATTTATCTGCCTCCGTAACACCGGGACCCCCCGCCTTAAGTGTGATAAACAGGCGGTTAAATATTGAACAGCGCGGGGAAAAAAAGGAAAAAGCGAAAAAACTCTGCTCCGTTATTCCGTAATATGAACAATAAAAATAAACACATAAATAACGACTTTCCGGCGTCTCGCAATAACGTGTTTTATTCGCGAGACGAGAATTCTACGGGTTTTCGCAGCACGTTCCATACCGCCCGCCCGCGCGCACATCTTCATGTGTATAAACACGTGCACACACACACACACACACATACACACACACATTCACACGCACACCGACGCTCTCCGGCTCGCCTGCTCTCGGGACATTATGATTTTAGGTGAAAATTACAATGAGGGGAGGGTCGTAAAAACGGCTCTCGTCCTCCGTCGCCTAGTAAATTTTTACGAGGTCTGTCCGACCCTCCGCCGCCGCCGTCGCCACCGCCACCACCGCACCGACCCGGTCTCGACGGCAAAACGAGAAATACGCACGACGTGACGTGACTTCGGCGGCTGTGGTTTTTCGGCGAACCCTGCACGCCCGCGGGCCGTGCGCGCCGAACGCCTTACCCGGGGGACGCGGCGGTCGCGCTAGGATTTGCAAAAAGCTCCGACTGTCCGTGCGTACACGTCGTCGCGTTCGGGTCGGCGGCTAATTTCCACTTAGATCGGTGCGGACGGTGTCTCCGAGGTCACGGCCGCGACCGGACACCGTGTCGGACGACGGGGAATTCCCTCGGCACCGTCACACTTGTCCTGGTGTCTGGACGATATTTTCGTTTTGTTCGATTGGAATTGAAAAATTAAAAAAAATTTAAACACTCGTGACACACGAAAGTAGGTAATGACTAAACCTTTGGGTTTTCCTTTTTATCGTACTACCCGATTATTCGTGACGACCGAGTCCGAGTCGGGCGAGACGAAACCCTGAGAGGACGCGCGACGACGATCGATTATATGACGTCTGTTTTTGAAATCCGATTGTTAATAAAATATGACGTCGGTCTCGAACGCACGGAGCAGCGTGCGACGCTTTTAATATTTTTCAAAACATATTTCAAAGGTATATTATAATACAACGATAAATAAATATACATTTACCACTGTAGAAAGTACGCCTTCTTATTTTTTCAACGAAATATAATTTATAAGTTAAGCGGATTGCACCGTCTACGGAAAATATAAAAATAATTAATTTTTTCGCTATCATTCAATCAAGGAAACCAATTTGGATACGACTGCCTTTTTTTTTTTTACGTTTTACTAAAAACTTCAATAACGTTTCGACTTACCGCACAAATGTAAAGTAGTAGTATTATTAATGCAGGAATATGTTAGATATTATTCAAATATTACTTATTATGCGTTACGGACTTCTCCGAAAACAGTTTTTTTTCCCCGTCATATTCGAGACCGAGTGTATTGAATTTTATTTTTTTTCATCATCACTGCGTAGCCTTTTAAATCCACTTTGTTTAAATATTAAAATAATTAGTGGTTTGATGTTCTATTTTCCTTTAGGTACATTTTTTTTTACAATTAATCATCATGTGGAAAAGTATTTTCGAATATTCATAACGAACGGCGTAATATATAGGCAAAATAGGTGCAATAACGTGTATAGTTCCAAGAGTACTGGCACGTCATAAAAATAAAATTATACGTGGCAAGGTTGTCGTATCAAGCCAAGTTAATAAACTAAAATATATGAATTGCCGAAGAATATGTTCAAAATCCTATTAAAATTTTAATTAACATTTTATCGTAACTAAAGAGAAAATATTAATCGTTATAATTTAAGATTAATTTGAAAAAAAATGAAATATTTATTTATTTATTACACCACGTTTACGATCATTGTTAGTTATCAACCATGGTTTTTCAGTTGTTTTGGAAAAGCTGTAAAAAAAAAAAACAATTGAAATGTATGTCTGTTTGCTGCGACAAATGTCTTAAAGTTCGTGAAATTTAACTATTAAGATCTCGTAAAATGATTAAATTATCTTAAATATGATATTTACCCTGGGAGAAATACTATAGAACGGTTCTTATACACTCAAGGAACGACCGTGTTGGAAATTCGGTGATAATGAATCACGTTGTGTTGTAAACGCTGAAATCATTTTTAACCATAAAATAATAACGAAAATGACTAATAGAGTTTGAAAAAAAAATCGTAGGTATTTAAATGGTTAAAATTTTTCTTTTATAGGCATTTGTTTTATTCACATTTCTACCATACATATGTGCACATATTGTTTTATTTTTTCGAACGACATTCGAAATTGTTTACAGTATTCTGTTTTTCATACATTTATTTACTGACTTTATAAACATATTGTATTTGAACCCACTATCTATTTTATACACATGAAAAAATAAACGTATTTACCAACACTCAAACAACACGCCCATTTAGTATAATAATTTACCGATAAATATTTTCATCGTACCTAAAATGCATTGAGATATCATAAGAAGTCATTAATGTCCATTAGGTAAACGCCGCCCGTGAAATATTTGACCAATAGTAATTTTTTGTCGTTTATACGTATGATCGAGTGTCGTATTGTTGCATACGTTTTTGCGAGTATAGATATTTTGGTTCGACGATAATGTGACATATTCCGATGCGATGATCAATGCATTGATGAGTGATGACGGTGACATTACTTACTGGGGAAAAAAAAAAAAAAACTTTTCCCAGTCATTTCACGTCGATACGTTCACTACCAACTTGCCACTTAAACAATTGACTTTGTGCGCACGTTATTTTTAGTTTGAAATAAAAATCCAGGTATACTATAATTTGATTTTATAGAATTTCGCTGGCGAGATCACTATGAACATTATGCCATAAATCATGCGTGGTTCATCCCGTGCAAAACAGTATAGAAGATAACATTTAACATGGGTATGATTTATTACAAATTGTTTTGTTTTTTTTTTTTTGAATTTATTCAGATTAAGATTCGTATAATTTGTTTAGTAAATACGAATTAGTAAACACCGACGTTAAAAAAAAAAAAAAATGTAATTGATACGAATTTGATGAAATCGCAATACTTCGAATTTCACGTATTTCAAATACTATCCCAGAGAAAACATTGTTAATTAATTAAATAATTTGTCACTGTAAAAAACGTGAAACAAACAAAGAACGATTTAATCGAACAAGTGAAGTGTTATAAGGGGTATTGTTATATAAGTATTTTCCAACCTCGACCGTAACCGACACACTGTGCGATTTTTATCATAAACATATGATTTTCGTAAGTTTTTAATATTATAAGCATAGATTAGGTGTAAGGTTGATTGTTAATAATTATGTTTCGATAATTATGATCGATTGAGTGTTCGATTTGAGAACGTTTCAAATGGATTAATAGTGATTATGTTTTTTGTGTCTTGCCAAACAAGTTATTGGCATATTTTTTATAACAATTTGTGTAAAATCTAGTATTTCAAAACCATATAACCGTAGACAATTTTTAAACACTTGTTATTTTTAATGATGAATAATAATAATAATGTTGTATTAATATGGCAGCAAGTAATTTTATTTTTCCTTTTTTTTTTTTTTATTTATTTATTATTTTTTTTACCTGTCCACGTTAATAACGAGAGAGTGTATTTAATGTCACGTTAGGTACGAAAAAAAACAACACGTATAAATATGAATAATAAAAAAAAAAAAAAACCGAAATAATAACAGAAATATAATAAACAAATAATGTTTTTATCATGTTCGCGCCATCGTATAAAGCCGAAAATGGAAAGTGCGCTATGATAATGTTACACTTGTAAATAGCATAGGTTTTATACGTCTATACTATCCGAATCGTATAACTATTTAAATGCGGATTTATATTTTTATTATATTATAAACGTGGATTTTTTTCTCGTTATCACGCGCAAAAATTGGGAGAGCGAAGAAAATTAGAGCCCGGAAAGTAATATCGCTATATTGTACCGGCCGGAGAAATAAAAAGGAGCCTGTCTCGTGTACGGTTTAATTTTAAACACGACTGTCAAGAATTTCACACCGCCTTCTTCTTGCGTTCCTGTTTTTTTTCTCTTTTACTCACGTTTCCCATCCACAAGCTCACGCGAAAAAGGAAAAATTACGCTACAATGTATAAATGTGAAATTTAAATAACACGTCAATATAGTGACACGTCACATGTCACACATCAACATAATATTATTCGTACGCCTGCCGCGTGTTTATAATGTGTTGATAACTTATCGGAGTATACAAATACAAATATTTTTTTCGTGTTCTCCCGCCAAGAAGTTTACGTAATATTATATTTAATAGCTATAATTCGAGTAAAAAAAAAAAATAAATAAAAAAAAAAATAATAAAAATAAAAAAAAATGTAAAAAATGAAAATAATAAAAGCAAAGTAATAATAACTGTCAATGGCGGAAAGGTATTAACATCCCGATCGGACGAGTTAAACTTTTTACATCGATTGTTACTGAAATTAATCTATTTTTATACTATCGGTTTCGATTTATTGTCGGCATTTCGCATCACCAGCTTTGTACATTGTTCCGTCGTTTACAGCGTTTAATAGTTTTTATTATTATTACTTTTGTTTTTTTTTGTTTTTTAATGTATTTCGTCCAAATAAGAAAATAATGAAAACGTTACGGCTGTCCCGAGTGTTCCGAACGATATACGAAACGTAAGATTAACAATTTAGTGTTTTTTTTTTTTTTTTTTTTTTCTATCCAAGAGATAAAAAACTCGATTATACCATTGCGACAAAAAAATTGACGTCAAATGGTAATATTATTGTCATGTACGAAAATGTGTCGAAGACAGACACGGATTTTTTTTTTTTTATTAAAATCATTATTATTTTTACCACTCTACCAAACGAAACGGGTGACCGCCGCCGCAGTATCGTCTGTACCACCCCACGCGTCCGTTGGCCGTACTCGTGTCGTTTGCCAGAGGAGTAACGTTACGGCGCACCGAGGGTAGGGGCACAGATTAAATCGAAATCTGGCAAAAACTATTTTTGAGTTTACAACGCGTTACAAACCATAAATCTAGTTTAAACACATTTGCAATAACGATAACCAACGTTTTGGTGACGAACATAAGTTTAGAAAAACATCGTTACTAATAAAAACAAATTCTTAGATGAACGAATCATCATTGTTCGACGAAGACGAGACATCTGAATCATTTAAAGCTGGCTATTCTAACGACTGGAACGACATTTGCATCTAAGGTGGATTTCCGCTTCATCGGTCGATGATTATTAGTAATAAATGGATATGACAAATATGACAAAACATTATTTTATGTTGTATGAAATCGTTATATGGTTCTCCAAACGGAAGCTACTTACACGAAAAAATACAAACGTGTGCACAATTATTTTGGTACAAACAAAAAAATACACTTTTGGCGATTATATTTTGCAAAAATCCGTGCCCGGTAACGCCCAGAAATAAAAATTTAATCTTTATATATTATATTACGAGATAAAGAAAAAAATATGATTTCTTATATTTTCTTTGTAAATAATAAGTACAATATCTAAAGAAAAATAAATGTAATATTAACATTATGGTAACTGACCTGTTGCTATTAAGTAAAAGATAATCCGAATTCGGCATGCGCTAAAGTCACAAAGTAATTGAAAACCAATAAAATTATCAAAAACTCGTCACAGTGATTTTTGTGTAATTTATAAGTACGGTGGACTTTTTACGAGTGCTGTTACTACTTTACTAGATCGATTCAAACCTGTTCCAAATGCGATCAAACATAATATTTCAATAGATAGTTCGATTCGACAAGAGTAACTTTTACCATCTTTTAATGTCACTGGTCCCTCTGGGCGGCGTCTCGTCGTACGGACGTCCGTCCCGTCGGGCGCAGCACGCGGATACGACAGCACGACGGTGGTAAGCACGGTAACGCCATTATTATGACCGTAACGACGTGGTTATAACCACGCAACGTGGGTTCGCATAACGCTGCGTGGTGGACACTGACCAGGACGGGCGCGAGTGTGACGATACCCACTCGAGGACGTTCGGAGAACACACGGATCGAGCCGTGAACTGAAAACTTAACCGAAAAACGATATGAACGTAATGGATTTTTCACGAATTGTGTTAACGAGTGAAAAACGCGCGAGGAAAAATAAAAACCTTTTTTCTTCTTTTTTTTTTTTCCAATGCCGAGTAATTTATCTGTTGTATAAACTTTCGCTTACCGTTGGTGGCTCATAACTGAGACGAGCGATGTGACCGAACAGAGAATATTATATTTTGAAAATACGATTTCGCAAAATGATGACGCGATCAATCTCGGGGACGTTCGAAGAGTATAATTCACGTGGAAAATTTGGTCTTCGGTGAGGGGAAAATGAGCGAGCGGAAAATCGTCGACCGGAACCAAAAAGACTTACGGAGTTTTAAGAAAATTCCCGGATTAATATTGCAAATAGTAAAAAAAAAAAAGCGCTATGGAAAATACTTGAAAAAATAAAAAAGCGTTTTTAATATAATAATTAGAGACCGGATATTTCAAGGAAAAGTGATTTTATTTATTGGTACTTAAGACGATGCGGATCGAGAATATAATTAGATTTTTGTAACAGAAATTTAAACAGTGACATTTTTATTTTGAGATTTTTTATACATTTTACAACTTACCTTATTTTGTATGCAAGACTAAACATTAGTCAATATTAAACTATATAATATGATTGTTCAATGCAACTCACACTACTTAACAAGAAAATAACCGAACGTACAATTTAATATTATCTTAGTTTTATATTTCGATAAGTTTTGGATTAAAAACATAGTCTTCCTAACTAGTTTTAGTAAGATGAGGTGACGTGGCGTCAAAACAGTTTTTCTATTTCTATGTATATTTCATTTTCATAATCATTTAATTTATTAGTTTAAAGTAATTGAAGTAGTAATTAAATTGTAAAAAGTATATCAAATTGATGATTACCGATGAAACGAATATGTGAAAAAAGATTTTGGTATAATTTTTTGAAGGTATTAATGCGGGTAAAAGACATTTTGTGTTATTTTTCAAAAGTGTTTATGGCATTTAAATCCAAATCCTGAGAATAATAATAATAATAATAAAATGCGTTCACAAAAATAAGGTATGAAAACATAGAGGTCCTCTCGTCCGGCAGTGTTGATAGTTTTCAGTTTTCATTCCCGAATCATCGTCGTGACCCCGGATTCGACGACGAGAGCGAGTAGAGGGTAGCCGGCCCGCATACGTATTATAATACATAAACTTTCAACCTTTTTGCGTCCATCGCTCATTTGATTTCGGAAACGATTTAAACGGTTCCCGTGTGCATAACTATGATAATAAAATAGATAAATTTACGTTATTCAATGTAACTTTTTTTGGATAGCGAAATAAACACGTAAAGATATTTCATTTCAATACAATCGAATGATAATCAATGCGACGTGAAAAATAATTAAGGTTTTATAGTTGTCACTCTATTTTTATCGTATTAACTCGGCTCCCTCGATATCAACCGAGTCGCGACCACAGGTCGAAAACCACTAGATATTAAATCGGCCGTCCGAAACAAAAAACCACCGGAACTTCCATTTTTTTTTTTGGTTTTTTTTTTTAAATCAACTTATTTTATATATATCCCCTTTGGTGTTTTGAAACATTGAATAAAATCGTTCTATCCGCTTTGGAATTGGCGAGTATCATCGAACGATTTCTCGACTCGTAACCGCACGAGTTTATCTTCAGGCGGCTAGTTGTCGTATACCGATCCGGCGCTCTTTTACGATTTTCCAAACGGTAGTTTCGGTTTCGGATCGCCGATCTATTACAAGCGGCAGTTGGCCAGACGGCGTGGCGCCGTCGTGGAAGACGAGAGGACGTGGCGCCCCGGGGCCGCGGAGAACACGTTTTAAACGGCTGCGTACGGGTCGTCTGCTCGGCCCGAGGGGGAGCAGAAGCTCGCGAAGCGAAAAAGAATGAGAAAGCCCGTCGTCGTCGTCGTCGCCGTCACAGTGTCTTCGTCGTCAGATCCCCCGCCCTCTCCCCCGGGCGAGCGGTCGGAAAGGGCGGCGCAGCACGAGAGCCGAGCACGAAATGTCTCCGGTTGTCAGGTGTTGATGATGATAAATGAACTCAGACCGAAACGTCCCCTATATATTTCTTCGTTTTTTCTTCTTCTTCTTTTATTTTCCCTTTTTCTCTCTCTCTCTCCCTCTATCTCTCTTTCTCTCTCTATCTTTCTCTTTTATTTTTAAATTCTCTTATTCCATCGAATCCGATTACGTCGGCGAGTTCTCGCTCCACTCGGTCGGTTCGGTCGTCGCGAAAACGAAAACCGTCGTCCTCTCGCCGCGACGCCCCGTTACGAATGACGTTTCTCGACGGTTCGAATGTGTGTGTGCGGTTGTTCAATTTTGTTTTTCTCGTCACCGACGCGCACACAAAAACATACACGTATAAAGCGAATCGACGTAATTGCACGCGAGAAAAGAAAAAAAAAAGGTTCTGCCCTTTGAAAATGATATTGGATCGCGAAAACGATATCACAGACGCGAAACGGACAACCATCAGCTGTTCGACAGGAGTCGTGGCTAATTCCGATCACTCGGTTTGAATATTACAGTGATGTAAACGTTTCCACGAGTGCCACGAGATAAATCAATAAAACATTAGAAGAAAGTTAAAAAAAAAAAAAAATAATTGTTTTCATTTTTTTTTGTTGTGTGTATCAAACAAGTGAGCAAACATAAAATATAATAATCGTTATGATTCAGAAATAACACTTCGAATATAAAAGCTTCAAATAAAACACATTTACATCGGTACAAGTTGAGATTAAAAGACACTAGTACTCTGTTCTGTTGTTTAGTAAGAGAATAATGCGTTACAGTATATTCGTATTGCACTTATTTACTGGACACGTAAAAATCGACGATGAACATCCCACGAAATCATCGGGAAATAAAACAGTTTTTACAAAACATTTGCAGAATATGGTCGAAATTATTGCTTAATCGGTTATATGAAACACTCGTGATGTAATATACTAATCAAGAAAGGTTCAGTAATGACGGATTAAAAAATATTTTTTCTCATTTCTACAGATTGCATTTTTGGAAAAATTAAATTCGTAGAAAAAATAAAGTTTTGCTCAGATGTTTTTTTTTATTCCGTGATTTTTTTCCATGATTTTTTTTATTCCATGATACAAATAAATGAAGTAATCACAAATAAGATAAATGCAAAACCCGTTTTTTATTTTTCTATAATCTGGAATTTAATGTTCCATGTTTTAAAACTCGTCACGTTGTACGATTCTGATAAAAACGAACGACGATCGTCTCAAAAAACGGAAAATATTTAAAGACAAATCAAACGCGAAGGTATTTTTTTCGGAAAAAGCTAGTTTATTGCGTCTCGCGTAATACGTTAAAAATTCAAAACATTTTCGTTTTTCGTTATATTAAATCGTACGACTGTAGTGTATGGTATCGAATCGTCGAACAAGAGCGCGTCATGTGCGGACCGTGACTGTCTGTGTCTGGACGAACGATGCGAAAAACGCGAACTCTTCCGAGCCCTTCGAGTCCAGACGGGGCTCGTGTCCGCGAAATCACCAAACGATAAATTAATGCGATCAAGTAAACAAACCACCGGACTGGCGTGTACTCTGACGGCGTGCGTTCCGCCAGCGAATCGCGGTGGCCTTTTCTCGTCGAGGGACGGGTTCGATCACTGCATATCACATACGACCCTCTTTTTTTTTTACCGAATCCTCTTCCCGCTCCAGACGTCCGCTTTTCGATGTTTGTGCACAGACGATAGTACACGATAACGCGTACGGTCAAAGAGGATGATGTTCTGATCGTAATGTTGTCACAAGCACACTGCGAGTCAGCGTCTGGTGTCAGCGGCTGCACAGAACGCTCAAGGCCCGCGGCGAAACGGCGGCGACAAGGGTTGTTTTTACTCTCGTTCACGCCTTTGCGGGCAAGGAGGTTAGGTTAGGTTAGGTTAGGTTAGTCGGGAGGGTAGGATTTACCGAGACTCGGAAGACGGCGCTCCCGTACGCGCGGTTGAGGCCCGTCGCCGTCGCTCATATAGACGAATCTCGGAGACGTGCATTTGTAAACACGAGTGCGAACACATATGAAAACAAAACGTGAAAAAAATACAAGTGTTTATCGTGTGTGTACGCATACATTATATGTATACACATACATGTTTATAATAACACACACAAACATAAATATATGTATATCGTGTGTACACGCCCGAATGCGCGTTCATGTGTGTGTGTGTGTGTGTGTGTGTGTGTGTGTGTGTGTGTGTGTGTGTGTGTGTGTGTGTGTGTGTGTGTGTGTGTGTGTGTGTGTGTGTGTGTGTGTGTGTGTGTGTGTGTGTGTGTGTGTGTGTGTGTGTGTGTGGGCGCTGCAAATGTGTTGCTGTCGGAAAATCGATAACGCCCCCGTCTACCCGTATACTACACTACTTCTGCACTACAACTACTATTACGTCACTCCGGGTGACGAGATATATTATATAGATAACGTCAAGAGATATTATTTTCCGTTCGTTCTGTCTCTCACTCTCTATCTCTCTCTCTCTCTCTATCTCTCTTTCTCCTTCTATATATATGTATATATATCTTTCACTATGTCTCTCTTTCTTTATCTCTTGTCGTCTTTCTCACCCGCTAATACACCACCGCGCGTGTTCTCTCTAACCCCGCCCTCCCCGAACCCCGTCGCGACGGCCTTTTGATACTTGTAATTTCGCATTTTTTTTTTCTTCTTCATTTTTTTTTTTTGTCTTTCTTTCGCTGTTCCCGAAAACAAATATTTAAAGATGTTCCGACACGACTGCATACGCGCGGGACGGTGTCGGGGAGCTTTACACAATCTCGATCGAACGTTTTTGCCACGCGGATGTCGTATTATTTATTGTTCCCAGTGTTCGCCGTTTTCTCGTCGTCGTGACGTAATGAAAAACGTAATTAGAATACAAATAAGTAACTGTATAAATTACGCGCGTAGTGTTATATGTGTATAATAGATCGGTGTCGTTGCCGTTGGCCCTTGACAAATTCGGGGTGTTTAAAAGTCTTGGAACTTTTATCGTTTTAGATCGGCGAGGGAAAACATGCTGACATCGCAAAGCTGTGTGTGTTCAACAGCGGACGAGTTCGATTTATCTTCTTCGGTAGATTTCATCTTAC
Source organism: Therioaphis trifolii (assembly GCA_027580255.1). Classification (NCBI taxonomy): domain Eukaryota; kingdom Metazoa; phylum Arthropoda; class Insecta; order Hemiptera; family Aphididae; genus Therioaphis; species Therioaphis trifolii. Next base: position 38,374,626 of record CM050408.1, on the reverse strand, counting down.
CTAATTATTTTCGCCACGGTCGACGTAATTTGCTCGTAGTGTTTAAAAACAAAGAAAAATAATAACAGTCGATAAACCGTAATGTACTTACTGTAATGCGATTTGCTTTACGATCGTACGCATTTTTTTTCTCGGTATAAAACGTATCTATTAGTCTAGGATTATGGTTTCTCGTTACGATTTGTAAGAGAGTGTTTTTTTTTCTTGCGTGTCTTAAGAACCAATTATAATGTATTAGGAAATAAAACCGTAGCCGTTTTCCAACACATTACCGTGTATGAACAGTGTGACTTATAGTCAGAGACGTACAGAGACGTACTTATAGTCAGAGACTCCGATTTTCGGGCAAGTACGAAACGATTTTATATCTACCCTAATATACCCGAACAGTGGCCTACATTTTTATTTCGTAAATAAAAATAAATTTCGTTTTTAAACGTATAACTCGCTTGTAACGATACGAAATAAATCGTTTTAATTAAATTTCAATTATTTAGTTAGAAATCTAGCAAAGCCGAAAAACGTTTGTTAGCCGTTTATTTCTCTACAAACGTAATGTTTTATTAATCATCCCGGATCAACCTAGCCGCTCTAAGTCTCAAATGTTGACCGTGCCTGTGATACCGTGTCGAAATACTAAGAGCTGCTTACAATACCGATTTCCGGTATTGAATAAGCATAGATAATGCATTCTTTGACACTGCTGTAGTGAACAAGGATACTAGTCACTATACTCAATATTTATTATACTGACGGCTCTGAGCGTGTTCTTCGACAGGTTGAGTTAAGGAGTCACAAAGTCAATGTTTGAAATAAGTAAATATGTTTATTAAAATATAGAGACAAAATTTAACTTATACGAATTAAACTAATAATTACGTTATTAAGAAAATGTGAGGACAGACGTTACGGTCTTGCCTGAGAATAAGTGGGTTAACCTAGGGTGACCATACGTCCCGTATTATACGGGATTGTTCCGTATTTTCACTTTGTGTCCCGTTGTCCCGACAAAAGTTATACGGGACGCATTTTGTCCCGTATTTTCAAGTAGGTCCCATATTAATCCCGGTTTTCTCTTCATTGTTAATTTATAAATTCTACGATATTTTTGTATCACAATATTCATTAGAATATATTTGAAATCTATACTTATCAGCATTATTTTTAGATTCTTGTCTTGACAATAAATTATTATAATTGCTGTGGGTAGAAAATAGAGAACTAATAATATCACATCATTATCGACAACGTTAAACCAACGATTATAAATACAAATGGTATAACGATAACGTACAAAATGTTATTAATATTATTTTATTGATGTGTGACGTCGTCTACCAAATAAGTACAATTCGATGAAATCAGTTCAGCAGAAAAGTATACAAAAACATCAAAACAAGAAATTTACCTGCCATCGTCTTCAAAATAATTTTTTTTTGGATTTTTGTCTACATGTTATCCTTATTAATATTTTTATTTTATTTGTATTTAAAAACTATTATACAGCGTACATTTAATTTGTTTTTTTTTTAATATATTCAGTTAAAATTAGAATTTTTTTTTTTTTTTTAGTAACTTAGTGTCCCGTATTTTTATTTTATTTTTATGGTCACCCTAGGTTAACCTAACCTAACCTAACCGCGCGGGGCTACGACCAGGTAGTGTTCGAGGCTTGGGGAACGGACTTAATCTGATCTTATGGGAAAATAGAGTCGGTATTTATACGAATCATCGGACTCTATTTTACCCTTCCTAATACATTAATCGAGAAGTCGGACGAGGAAAAATGTTGTGTCAAAACTAGATGCGGAGAGATAGTTGCTTTTGGCAAGGATTATTAAGTGTCACGAGATTATATCTTGGCATGGATGACTTATTGTCAAAAGATTATAAGATTATAACTTTTTGCGTAAGGTCAGCCACTTGTCCAAATATTATGAATAATGTTGGCTTTTTGTGTAATATAAATATATGCATGATATCGGTTTACTACACTCCTAAACACCACTAAACCAGGAACACGTCAACAGTCGTATAAATCTGTTTCATAGCTACTATTACGTGGTTTGTAGATGAATATATAAATATATGAATATACATATTGTTTTAATTTTTTTTTTTTAATCATTTCGCAGACGACATTCGTGTTTTTAGAATTAAATGTCGCGTGTTCATGTAACACTGGTCGTTTTTAGCGTCGATCACGAACGATATCGTAAAAAAAAAAAAGAAAAAACACCACTTTTGACCGTTGTTAAAATATTAACGCGCTCGTGAAAAACGCACAAAAAAACGGCGACGAGAACAATGCTAATATGATCGTCATTAAGAGATAAAAAACAATACAAACGAAAGTCGTCATTAAAACGCACGAAAGACGTTATTACATTAACGGACGGGAACGTAGTATTATAATATTTTAACGTTGTCGTATCACGAGAAAACTAGAAAGTCCAATTTAACGGGGAAAAGATCTGGGGGCGAGAGACCGAGGAAAAGAAACAAAAAAACACCGCCTTCGGTTCCCTAAATTACCGACGGGAATAATCGCCACGACGAGTCGCACAGACCGTCGCGTCGAGGTCGAGTCGAGGAACCCCGCGCGTTGTGCGACTGCACGCGGAGAATATTACTTCCGGGCCGCCGTCGTGCGAACCACTACGCCGCGCCGTCACGTCGTGTCCATTTGTAACGCGTTGAAATATCGCGGGCCATTAGTCGCGTGTGACGCAGACGACGACGGGGCACGAGGACCGCCGGGGTGAGGGCGAGAGAGATCGTGGCAGTGAGCCCGTGGACTTTCCGAGGGTGGGCAGCGCCGAGTGGTGGGGTCTCTCGGACACGACGATGAATCTCGTCTGGAGTCGGTGCCGTGCTCACGGGAAGGGGAGCCATAGGGTCCACCCCCTCCAGCATCGACGGCGTTTTTTGCCTTTTTTTTTTGTTTTTTTTTTTTATTACGAAATAAATACGTGATGCGTCTTTACGTTAAACGTCCTCGAGTACGCGCCCGTCACACTCGATCGCGGTGGTTCTTGGCGCGGAACACGAGTGTTCTGCGGCGAACTTAGCGTCAGTGTTCCGCCGATATTTGAAAAATCGGAGAAAAATCAAAACGTTTTTGACTTTTGAATTCGGACGTTCAAAAATTTTCTAAAATGGTTTTACTAATTATTTTCATTATATTCTGTCGACTAATACGCGAACCGTTACGTGTAGACTTGTAATCATACAATTTAAAAAACACAATAGAAGTTGTGTTTTATTTCACGACCGGCGTTTCTCGGAAATCGCTTAAAATTTCAAGGATTCCGTCGTTTTATTATGGTTTGAGAACCACTGTACCAGAGTTTCCGGAGCCTGTTTTCCTGGCCATTTTCTACCTTTTGATTTCGGAGCTGAAATCCAGGGACGAAATTTCGGTCGTTCTTTGTTTGTTCTCTCGTCTGTTTGTCGTACACATCCTGTCGTTTATTGTTCGTCTTTTGATTAGAGCGGTCCAGCTCGGACTTCTGAGGCGGCAGGACTTTTGTACCGTGACCCGTAACCCCGTCCGGTCACCTGTTTATCGCCACTGTGGGGACATTCGATCTAGACTCCCTTCGCCCTCCAAAGTAGGCGACGTTGTCAAGCTTTTGACCCTTAACTTTGGTTAAAGATGCCGTCTGTTTACAAGGGTTTCTGCAGTTGTCGTCGACCCTCTCGGCATCGCACCACTCGCAAACCTATTTGGATAAGCGAGTCCACGCAGAGTTCGCTGTGGACAGAGCACCGAACTTCCGGCCTAGTCGGGCTCTCTGGTCAGCACACTTTTCAGTATAAAAAACGCGCCGGACGACGAGTGAAAAACGGGTTTTGTTTGCGCACTCGTCCCCTGGATTTAATCAATACCAGTGATGATGTCTACGTGACGGCTATAAATACCACAAAAACGTCGACGATTGACGGCCAATCACACAACGTCTAGCGATCGCCCGGGGTCTATTCATTACTCTGGTGATGATTTAAATGCGCGAGCACGGTGCGTTCTTATTCTGAAAACAGTTTATACTCCGGAAATTGTCGTTTTTCCTGACGTCAGGAGCTGAAAGTGACTGGCCGCCCCGTCAACGCGTCCGACGTTTCCCTAGTCACGACGTCTCGGAGACAGGAAACTTTAAAGACGATCGACCCCGTTGCTCAAACTCGTAATCTTTTGGTCCGGGAAGGTTTTATTGGACCTTGGACCGGGGTGGAATAACGAGAATGTCCACTAGGTTGACCTCGGAATATTTCGCTTTTAATAGATTTTACCTGGAATCATCAGGAACCGAACTCAAACTGCGTGGAGATATCGATTTCCAGCCGGATAATCTTCACTTATCGAAACGAGTTCAGGAGCGATTCCGTCCGGAAGACCCCGGATCTCGGATCATCCATCAATCGCCCCGTGCAAGACTTCGAAATACAACGGTAGCTCCAACGACCGCAGTGTGGCTCTGGGTGCCGCCACCGTGACTGCCGCTAATACCTCTGGTACCTCTCGACCACCGGCTGTCGTCACTAGGTCCTCGTGCGATCACCGAGGCCGTTGTGCGTCCTCCCTCCGAGTGAAACAGTTCCCGTGCACCCGACACTCTGGTTCTGGTCGCGTCGGATTCGCAGTTGTCGGAAAACGGGTAGAATCGCCTTCGTGTATGCCGTTTCGACGGAGTGGCGAATCGCGTTTCGAGTAAAATATAAATAAAGATAAAACGTTACGTCAAAGATTGCGTATGGTCGTCACGATTCATCTTCTTCGACGTTTTATATCGAACCGAAGTACAGACAAAGTCCTGGGAGTAACCGAATTGGTTCCCGTTTGGCCGAATTGGTTCCCGTGCGAAAAAGGTATTTTATTAAGTTAGGCCGAATTGGTTCCCGTTTAAAAAAGGTATTTTATTAGGTTGAGCCGAATTGGTTTCAGTTTATGTACAGGTAATCTTTAATTTGGTACAAAATATAAATGTACATACACGGCTACACTCTATAATCTATAGTATAAATAGTATAATATACAATAAGATGGCAATATATTTATATATTGGAAGTTTAGCAAATTATCGGTGATATCCCTATCAATTAAGATAACGATTGAGATATATGTACATATATCATACAGCTACTTTTATAGCTGTATGGTATATCGTCTATATTATCCTATGTACGAATGACAATGATGTTGGTGAGCAGTGAGCACTGTACAGTCTCGAATAACACATCGTGTAAATTTGTAACTTGTATTTCGTATTTTAATTTATATTTTTGAATTTAAATTTTTCGTAATTATGGAGTTTATGTTTAGTGAAAAGGGAACTAAGTTGTTGGTTATTGACAATTACAAGTTTAACCAAGCCTTCTTTTAAGTTGACAGTCCTAAGCCTGTAAAATTGAGAAGGAAAATGTGCGTAATTAAACGGGAACCAATTCGGCTCAACTTAATAAAATACCTTTTTCAAACGGGAACCAATTCGGCATGTGGGGTTAGAGCTCGGGAACCAATTCGGTACCAGCCAAAGTCCTTTCCGAGGTACTTTCCGATACTTTCCGAGGTGCTAATTATGTTTTAATCGAGTCGCGGCGCGCAACAAAACGGTAGATTAGTCGAACGTGTCGTACGATAAACATAAATCAATCTTACAAACTACCTGCCCGAACTATTAGTACATCGTTAAACATCGGCGGCGGGCCGAACTGTTCCGAACGAGGCATCGACGGAAAATTGTTATAGCGACGTGCTGTAATATTAATTACCACGACCAAGTCGAACTTCGTTTTCTAGCGTAAAGCGCCTACGTTTTGAATAATAATAATTCTCGACTACGGCGGCGGATTCATAACCCTGTGTTCGTCGCGAGTACGAGCATAGCTGTAATATGTGTTTACGTTCATCGACGCTAATTGACTGTATCGTTAATTTTGAACGGAAAACGTCCCGAAAAATCGGTTTTATTTTAAATTGTCCTTCAAAAACGTGTAGCACGCATTATTGCGTTGGAAATCCACCGTTGTGAATTAGAGCACACGTTAGATTCGTTTTGGTAAAACGGGTCGTTAAAATAAATACGATCGACGTTCGTGTGTAGACAGTACGAAACAATTTCAATCGATTTCACAAAAAAAAAAAAAAAATCGTTGGAATTATTAAATTTAATTAAATATCAGTATCTCTTTCGATTCGTAAACATATTACGTATTTTTTAGCGTTCGCCTATTGCATGATGATCACATTTTTGAATGTTAAACAATTAAAACTCTCTCTGCATTATAATATATACAGTATACCGTTAGAAATTAAAGTCAAGTGTATTAATACGTACACTATACATACTATATTATACATGTACACACGTGCGCACTTGCAGTATATACTCTGTGTGTGTGTGTGTGTGTGTGTGTGTGTGTGTGTGTGTGTGTGTGTGTGTGTGTGTGTGTGTGTGTGTATGTGTGTTTGTATGATATATAATTGAATGTTACATATTTTAAGTATCAACAATTTAAAAATATTTGCTTTTAATACAATATTGAAATAATCATAACAGCCAGGGTCGTATTCAACATTTTCATTAAAATTGAACAATGTATTTTTTCGATTAACTGTTATAAAACGTTAAACTAATTTTTGAATAAATTACTACCTAGTATACGAACACTGTGCGTTCTAATATTACATTGAATTGTATTTATAAAACTGAATGGTGAATTAATTCTAGAAAATTTTTTATTTTTTATAACTTTATAAAAAAACAAATAATAACCAACAACAAAAATATGAAAAAAAAAAAAAATTTAACCCACTCCCGATTCATATCCAAATGGAAACATTCAATTTTTTTTCAGAAACTATGACAATTATTTATCTCGACTTAAATGGTCAACAAAATAAAAATTAAAAAAAATATGACGTTTCATTGTAATGATTGCCTTGATAAAAATACGATTCAACGTGAACGTAATATGTATATTTTTCATTCAGCTAATTCTACAGTGTAATTTATTTATTTGATGTGTAGTATACTAATTAGGAACAAATATTGACTCAAATTTTGTACACGTTTATCACAAAACTCATATTATTATTCTTATGGTTTTAAATCCTAATTTTTACTCACTAGACCATTTAAAATAAGGTATTTTTATTTTTCATTAAAAGACTTCACACTTTTATTCATTGATTCCATTGTACAAAATGATTATATAAAGTGTTGTAGGTAGCACTTTATTTATCTTCAATTACCTACGTATCTACGCGCACGTACCCATATCTATGAATATTAATTATTTATTATGGAATACAAATAATCGAACCTTATATAGATAAAAACGGGAAAATTGTTGTTTGATTGATAAAAACGGGACAATTGAATTATGCGATTCATAATGTTACACATCATTGGCATGTGAAAATTAACAATCAATTAGGCGGTTCGTAATTATTGTAAACGTATCCGTTAATTGACACGGAGCGTTCAATTTATTGCGATTCGCATAGTTTACCGTGAAATTTCGAGGAATTTCAACGTCGATAATTATTTACCGTTACATAAAATATAAATTGACTAATGAATTCGTCGGCTTTAGATGTTTATTATTCCACTAATTAATGCCGTTATTAATTCGACATAAATAAAATTATATCGCAAAAACATTATTTTTTTGTTGCAGGTATGTCACACAGAGCTGTGTAACACAAAGGTATCATAATTAGAACAAAACACAAACGAATATTACGAACATATTGGTGAGTACTAAACTGTACACGGGGATCACCCGATTGCGGCCCAAAGTGACTTTGTTTTCATTTTTCGTATTCCGATTGCGGCCGTGACAGAACAGATGAGAAGCACTGTTTTCTGTGGTTATAAAAACGGAATTAATTACTCTTATTATAAATGTTTTGAATTGGAAGTTGTGTAAGCAAAAAAGATAAACTGATCCTAGTCATATTCAACTATACATTTCGCTATCATAAAAAGTTAGAAATTGATTTTGAAAACTGTCGTCAAAAAAAAAAAAAAAAATGAAAAAAATCGTATTTTATATTCGTAGCTTTTATTATTTATGCAATATAAATCAGTTGTTTTAGGAACAAATGTGTGTAGGAACACAATCAGGCTACTCATATTCGGGCCGCAATCGGGCTATCTAATTTCGGTCCACAATCGGACGTCTCCGAAAAAAATACACTACTTCAACACTATGATTTATTTTATTTTTTTTATTTATTGAAAATTAAATGTATCAACATATTACATGTTACAACAAGTTAGTTATAAATAAATAAATAACAATAACAATATCAATTTAATTTAGAGTTAAATATAATATAATATATTGTGTGTTTGTGTTATTGATGTACGGGAATATGTAGTGTGTGTGTGTGTGTGTGTGTGTGTGTGTGTGTGTGTGTGTGTGTGTGTGTGTGTGTGTGTGTGTGTGTGTGTGTGTGTATGTGTGTGTGTTATGGAGGAGGAGTTATAGGGAGTGTTATTTTGTTTATTAGGGATGTTAAAACAGTAAGAAGGGGGTCAAGTATAGATTTTAGTTCGTCGAGGAATTTGGTGATGATGTGATGATGAGATTGATCGGGTGGTGGTTTGGTAGCTGCGATTTCGGCGTATGACGGTTTTCCTTTTGAGTTTGGACTGGGGGCATCACTATAATAACAATTGTGTGTACGATTCATTGTGAGCTAAATACGAAATAATAACACTACTAAATAATTGTGAGACGTAAAAATAGTGTAGTAAAATATAATGTTTTGGGCCGCGTCACGTACTATTGACATTACGGATTTTCATTGTGAACTAGTGATATTCTACAAAGACGTTTCAAAGACGTGTGCGCGACGGAGTTGTGATTATTCGGAACGTCCGTGTGCAAAACTGACCTACGCATTGACGGGGGGCTCGGAGCGTTCGCCGACGGTGCGTTTACCCGGCGGCGTTTAGATTCGAAATTAAATACAATTATAGAATTCGATCCGGGAAAATCCAACAAAGGAATACCGAAAGAAATACACGCGCCGCCGGAGGGAGATATAATTAAAAACACGGTGCGGTGGTATTCGGTCGTCCGTTCCGGCGACGACGGTCGAACGAGCAAAAAAAATAAAGGAATTCTATTGTGTCGGAGAGCACAAGACAGTCGGACGGCATGTGAAAAGAAAAAAAAAAATCACAAATCTTCATTTAATCATAACGCGGGTGACGCGGGGTAGGAGTTAAGACCCGGTAAGTAGACCGTGCGAGCAAACGGTTATGGCCGAGCTTAAGCCTGGTATAATACACGATAACGTCATAATACCTAGAAAGGTTTATATTATTAGAAAACCGTGGGATACGAGGAGAATATTCGGAAATATCGGCTTAATATTATTTCGTACTTAATAACTCGAGACGAAACGAGACGCCTATTGATTTTCAAAAGGTATTCAGGGGGAAAAAAAATTGTTATTATAAGAAAATATTATTATTTTTTTTTTTTTTTATTACACCGGCGGGACTGTAGAGCGGGATCGCGTTCAACTGATGCTTATGCATGGTTTTTGTTTATTTTTCTTTGACAAAAAAAAAAAAAATGTTCACAAGAAGTGTAGGCACAATCGCAGTCAGCGTAAAAACAAAAACGCGTTTCATAACGTCTGACTTTGTGACTTTTTTTTTTTGGAGGTAATTCGTTAGTTTTCGTTTCGGATAAGGATGAATACATTTGGTTTACACAATTAAAACGAAAATAAAAAAAAACAACAACGTTAAAACCTGTTACCTGTTTTATTTTACGTATATTATTAATGTAACTTTTTAATTGGCTAAATATGACCGAGTTATCAGACTCGAAAGTAATGTGATAAACGTGAGTACAACTTTTTAAATTGCGTTATGCAATAAAGGATACATTTTATTTTAATGAACAGCGTTTTTCCTGAATTTTCGCGAAAAACAAAATAACTTAATAACCGTCCGAACGCAATAAGAAACACGGTAAAGTAATACAAAATACCCGTGGCAGAAAAGAAGAACCTAATAAACCGTGAAAAACGGTATACGAAACAAAATCAGAAATAAATATATTAAGCTTTTAACGAAAAGTCGTATGAATTGAAAATCGTGATACGTTTCGCATTGTTATTTTACCTCGATCGTCGTGCTATATTAAAATCGTCATGACCGTCGAAATGACCATGCAGGCCATCGGTTTATATCGATTTCGAATTTTATTCGGTGATTATTCAAATACGTTTTTTTTTTTTTTTTTTTAAATCATAAATAAGCACGTTTATATACATTATTGTTAGTTTCAAGATATCCCCGTGTTATGATATTGTCTCCGGTGGTATCTCCTATATTCAATGTATTTAGGAATACTTGAATAGTAATACGATTTCTAACTATCATGCGACAATTTTCATTTAAATGTTAATGTATTCAAATAAATACTATTTAATTCTACCCTTGCCCATGTTTCATTTCTTTCCGCTCTGCTGACTTAATGCTAATATAATATATTATATATTTTTTTTAAGATCGTACAGAAGTAAAAATATTATCGGGGGGGGGGGGGTAATTGTTTATTTCGACTTGACGGAAACGTGTGGTTGTTTGACGTTCAGTACGTACCTCGCGAAAGTTACATTTACACGAGATAGTTTTTACTTTATGTACTAAGTAGATCTCTACACCAAAGTTTTTCTCAACTTATCTATTCGGATTGTCCGGAAGCTTTTTGAACGTGGGCTGAGAAATGAGTAGATTGCTGTTGGGAAAACAAAAAAAAAGTTGTCTGAAAATATTTTAAAAGTAAGAAAGTGTACCTTAAATTGATTGGATTTGTAGATTATCTTAAGAGAAAACATTTTATGGGTCAAAAGTACACACGATTATTAGCACGACATTGAAATGCATCAGCGTTAATATAAAAATAATAAATGCTTGTAAAATGACGTCTTTGAGTGGTCAGCCCTAAAAGTACTGAATGGCGGAGGATCGCATTCGAAACAATAATATGTTTTAAATGAGAACCTTGTAAAACCGTTTGTACCAAAATTAGTAAAAAAAAATAAAAAAATAAAACGAAACACGTAGGTACGTTAGTTTTCGTCGTGAAATCGAATCTGAAGGCGAATACTGAGCTTATACACACGTGCGTGCGTTATAAATTAATCGTCCATATGTTGAGAGGACAATGTACAAAATAAGGGCATTTTTATTCGTTACAAAGACATTGTATAGAAGTAATATTGTTTTTGGTCAGTTAAAAAAATTATTATTCCTTTAAGATGTCAATTGACCCATTTATCGAGGGCCGATGTAAAGTTTAATAACAAATTTTGCGAACAAAATTTACGGTTGATTAATATTATCGATTCCGTACTGGATATACAAAACAAAAAAAAATTCAAATGCAAAGCTGCCGGACGGGTTCGTACATAGAAACCGCATGGCAGTAATCCGTTGCACTGATAAACAAAAATGAAACATAAAATCGTTATATTTTTTTTTCTTTTTAGATTTTAGTCAAAGCACTTATGTATTTCTTCATTAATAAATTCACGTGTTCCCTTTAATTCGTATTTTTTTTTAAAAATAAGACCCGAAAAGTATAGCGGCGGATTTCACATGGCTGCTAGATTTCGGTCATTGAATAAAAGGCAACGGTTAACTTACGCAGACCCGATTTTTTGCATTGCCCGCAACACGTATTATATTCAGCGAGATTTCCATTTTAAACAATCCCTCGGGCAACGAAAAAAAAAAAATTCATACCGTAGAGAAATTCGCTAAATAGAATTTACACATAGAACGAAACTTTCACAGTGGTTCCCAAAAAAAAATTTGGTTATTTACGAAATTTCCTTGAACGGAAGTTTCACTGTGAATTTATTTATATATGTGTGTGTGTGTGTGTAGGCATCGTTGTATTATCGAGTGAGAGAGACTACGGACGTATAGACTGTAGGAGAGGACGTTAACGCGCCGCCGATGTTTTCCCGAAATCGGGTCCGCCGCGAACGACGGAGATTAAATAATAACTTTTGCCGACGCCCTACTAACCCCGTCGGTGTCGATGCACCACGTAAAGTCGGCGGAGGGTCGAAGCGCGCGCACTGGTATTAGTCGTTTTTCGGGAATACGGACAGAGTTAGAGAGACAGAGAGAGAGACAGAGAGAGAGAAAGAGAGATGTATAAAGAGAGGGAGGGGTGATTTTAACGGCGAACGCGATTACAACTACTAATACTCGTCAAAACTCGTTGGACCGAACCGAATATTATTATTATTATTACTATTATTATTATTACTTTACAGTATTATTATTGTAGTACAGACTGGAAGTTGGCCGTGACCGGTGTATAATGCGAGTGGTCGTTATTAACCCCGGTCGGCCGGTGTCCTCTGAAACCGATGTCGTCGGACCGGGCGTGCGTTAGGACGCCGGAGCGTCTCGAGCGGCCGCGGCGCGTCGGGCGCGTGCGCGTCCCGAGAGGTACGACAAGATCGTCTCGCGATAGAGGCTGTGAAACCTGGGGTGAATCGGGGTGGTAGGGAGGGCGACCGTACGCGTTATATCGTAATTATCTCGACGTGCCCGCGACGGTACACCTACGATACATTGGCTCGTGACTAGAGATGGGCAAAAGTGACTAATAACTACCGACTTGGTCGGTAGTATTATATGAATAATTTAGTTACTCGAACATTTTTATTTATTTTTTTTTTTATTTTTTTTTATAGAGCTTTTATTGAATATTAAGCTCGAAAATTACATGTACAAGAACAAACGATAATGTAATAACAATACAAAATAAAAAACAAATATTTTTATTAGGTAGTCGACTACTTTTATTCTTCGACTAATTATTAATATTCGACTTATTTTTATTATTCGACTAATTATTAATATTCGACTTATTTTATTAGTCGACTAATTATTAATATTCGACTTATTTTTATTATTCGACTAATTATTAATATTCGACTTATTTTATTATTCGACTAGTTATTATTATTCGACTAATTATTATTATATGTAAATCTTTGTAGTGTATGTGTCATTATCGGTATTTTTGTTCAACCAGTTTAAAATAGAAATACGACTACACAAGACAACAATTTCTCTGAATTACCGAATAATCAGTATCTAATTTTATTCGAATAATAATTATAAGTCGACTAATTTCATTTATTCATATTAGTCGGCAGTAAACATTTTAGTCGAATAATTAGTCGGTAGTACGTGATGAAAACCGACTAATAGTCGGTAGTATCAAGTAGTCGTTCCTGCCCATCACTACTCGCGACTTACGGGTCGACGCGAATTCCGCCCCATATTATTATTATTATTATTATTATTATTCTATAATATGGTTCATCACCCGTTATTATTATTATTATTTTTATTATAATTATTATTATTATTATTATAATTATTATTCTACAATATAGTTCATCACCCGTTATTATTATAATTATTTTAGGTTCTGAGTGAAGCGAAGGATCTTATGGTTTTACAATGATGTTTATTTTTTTTTTTTTCTGTAAACACTTTTTCGTATAGAAATCCTTGTCCAAAAGTTTCGTCCAGCAACTTTTTAGATTTGAAATTGAACTGAGATGGTACTTTAAAGAGGTCATTTTTCCAAAATCTCCATAGTTTTTCCAGTAATCAAGAATAACGATCGAAAAACTGAGTAAAAACGGTAAAATCGGTAAAAATCCGCCGTAAACGAGATTTTCACTCTTCAGATTTTAGGTATTTAGTCATAAATCGAAAAGTATTGAAGCTAGAAACTTGAAAATTTTATCCAATATCAAATACATACTTTTTTATATTGGACAACATTTTCAGAACAATTGTACCACTTTTGACTTAAATATAGAACTTTTAATTTACCAAATTGTTTGAAAGTTTTTATGTAATATAATTTTAAATATTTGACAAAAAGTTCTGAAAATTTAATACGGCCTTACTCATATACCTACCTAATTATCCTAACAAAAATCCAAAAATCGTGACTCAGGATTTTTTTTTATACACACTTTAATATATTATTATACGATTTTTTACGATATTGTCTGATTTCTTTTAAGTTTATTTCTAATGAGTTATAATTGTTATAACAATTGAAGTTTAAATGAGTTATATCTAATTGAATATTTTATTACAAAAATTACAAAAATACTCACCAAAAATTATAAAAATAACCGTAAAGTACGTAAACAGTATTTAAATAATAATTTATATTATATTACACTGAAGCTTTGCTCAGAATCGTTTTATACTAAAGAAATGAGTCATCATTTCTTTAAAACTTAATACATTCATCACCAATATCATGTCCGAGGACCGAAGGGACGAAGGACGAACTTGTACCACCATCACCTCGCTTACCAGCTTTTTTATTATTATTTTTATTTTTATTAATATTATTATTATTATTATTATTATTATTATCATTATTATTATTATTATTATCGTCATCATAACCATCGTCGTGGACCGGACACGACCCGTAATGACCGTGGACGGCGCGCTGCGCGTTACAACTTTGTTAGCATAATATAATGTCTATACATAATGTTATTATTATTACGTGCGTTACACGGAGCAACTCGGCCCCAGTCCGTGTCGCCGTTACGCCGGCCGCTGTTAATTGTCATTATCACGACGGTCGTTCCCGAGGTCGTTACGTCGTGCGCGTCCCCGTACCCTCTCCGCACGACGGCCGCCGTAAAGTTCCCGGCCGGCACCTGCCCGCGCGACCGACGGCGTGCGGCGCCGCCGCCGGTCGCTGTGCACGGCGCTTTTCGATCGGCCCGCGGTGTACGTCGACGTGTGTTTTCGCCGCTTCGAGACCGTCACGATGACGAGCGGCGATCTTCGATTGTTTTTCGACCATCGCTCTCTACACGAGTACAAGTTCGATCCTTGACGCATCGCTCTTGGCGTTTTCGAATAAGACCCCCTATGCGAATTTTTGACGGTCGGACGTTTACCGTGGGAATACGTTCGTGGTACTAGACTTTTATCCTCGCCCCCATCCTCTATAGCCGACGTCCTTCCGAAACAAACGTTTTTTCAGTATCAGCGACTTGGCCGTGTAAATAATAAACGGTGAAAAAACAGAGATTGTCATGGGCGACCCTCGGAACATGTGAAAACGGTAGATATATGTGAGCTTAGGAATATAGATTTAATATGTAGAATTTGAAGTAAATATTCTTAATTTAAAAGACATGCTTCATAATATTTGTAGGTTAGGTTTAGAATGTTTTAAGAATTAAATTTGTTTAAATTTTATTTTCCGGACACAAAGCGATATTCAATTCAATTTTGTATTTTGAATAATATGAAAGTAATAGTTGACTGAAATCATATAAAAATAGGAATGGAAATTTATGTTCTCAGTTAAAGCAAAAATGAAAATGTATCAAATAACATTTATTAGAAAAAAAAATATATATATTTATATGAACAATGAACATGTAGAAACGGTAATATTATACGGCCGCCCAAACTTCCCCCTCCATATCGTTGTTCCGTGCCACCAAACCGCGCTGCATCCTAGTCAAACGGGTGTTACGCGAAAAAGGTAACGCTCGAAAATTTCACTGCCCAAACGGAAAGGACTGAACGCCGTATAAGATGTTTTCACATCAAAAACGGTATTTAACGATAATTATTAGTCTTGCTCAAAATCGCTCCGCAGTCGGACAAATGAAGTTCGATGCTCGGTTTACAGAAACGTATATTTCATCCCCTTGAGTTGAACTCGGTTGTTCGCTGGTTTTGTCGTGGTCTGATTCACAAAAGTGAATCAAGTACTTTTACCACCGTGATTGTTTTTCGAGGAAAAAGACGATGTAATGTTTACTATATTTTTTGACGAATATCAAATCGTATTTCATATTAGTTTTTTATTTAATAGTGATGTTTAAAATTTTTTTGACACGTAAAATGTATCAGGGAGGAAATAACGGGACGATTTATCCTAAATACCGAATTTTCACAACGAAAACATTTTTTTCTTCGTCGTTACAGTAGGTACCATAGTGATAATAATTCATCTTGTAACAGGCCTTTATTGGATTAAAAAGACCGATCGCAGAATTAAAACTCACACACACAATAAGTCACCTCTAATGCGCTCGTGATATAAATAACATAAAAAAAAGTAACCGAGTGGCCTTCGCCACGCTCTGTTCGCACATAATTCGTCGGACGTTCAGAAGTTTGATAAGTTTTAATGAAAATGAAAAAAAACGAAACTGTTCCACTGAACAATTTTCGACGTACGACTACACGCACGACAACAGTGGAAGATGGAAACGTGTGCAAAAATCGTGAAAAATCCGATGAATTACGTAGCGAACAAAACGCAAAGCGCCGTCGTATTCGTACGCGGGTACGTCGTAAAAAACGATAAATAAACAAATCGAACAAAGCAAGACGTATTCGTTTAAACATATTATTATCATCATACCGATATGGATATGAGACGATAACACAGCGATTTTCAGCGATCATGAAATTAAATAGAATATTACCGTGTGTACGACGTTTGTTTGTACAATTAAACACGCACGCGGTTACGCGACGGATAACAAAATCAATATTAATTGGTAGTGTTATTACGGTTTCCAGAGTGGAGAAATTTTACGGCAATAATTCATAAGACTTAGTGTATATCTGCACACGTGGTACGATGACGTGTTGTAAATGTATAATTGAGCGTGACCGCAATCGATAATGCATCGGAACAACAACAACAACAGCGATTATCGACCGTCGATTGTTGTACGAGAGACTCGAAATGCTGAAATAATAATAATAACAGATATATACGCGGTACCCCGACAAAATATCGCCGGTAAAATATCGCGTGACCAAAATATCGCAACTAAAATATCGCGAAACCATTAAATCGTAAAGAAATAATACAGCCGTACATTATCATCGCATCTGTATATTGCATTTGACTTTATCTTATCTCATCGTATCTTTTAGCTAGCAATGCATTCAAGACTCAAGTATACTGGTTTATCATTTTATAATTTATATTTAGTAATACTTTGTACTTGGTACTAAAAAACGATGGCGAAGATATCCTCCGTTATTTTCTATACCTCTATGGAATGTATGTGAGGCAATACAGAGGGACTGGGATAAAACAAACAACATTTGTGAAGGATTCAACAACGGATTTGCTCATTTAATTGCTGCTCAACATCCTTCAATCTATAAATTTATAAATGGTTGGAGACGTCAACAAAACAGAACGGAAATTAAAATAAGTCAAAGCGTAGTAGGAAATCCAAATACGCCAAATAAAAAGAACAAGAAAGTCAGTTGGGCTGAACGAGTACAGAAAGTAGTAGCAGATTATCATAATCGAGAGTTTGAAGATTATCATCATGGTATTTCATTGAATATATATTGTCATTAATTTTTTAATATACATTTATTTTTTTTTATATATTAATATAACGATATTATTTATATACGCTTAAAAGTTAAAATATGTTATTTATTTATAATTAAATTACTGCTATATTTCATGCTGGCGATATTTATTCCATGCGATATAATGGTTTCGCGATGTTTTAGTTGCGATATTTTGTTCACGCGATATTTTACCGGCGATATTTTGTCGGTGATTCGATATACGCCCGTCGTTCCGCCAAACCGTTGCGGAAAAAATAAAAAATAATAAAAAATCATATACCTACGCGTTTATGACGAAAACGAACGAAAAAACGACACACGGACGGATAATTTGGCGCGCCGATTACGCGTCTGCGACCCGACGATTGACAAATCGAACCTAATTATAACACCGTATAAAATATTAAAACGACTGTGTAAATAACGCCGGTCGCGGCCCGCCGTCAGCGATAATATTTCAAATTCAGTGACCGTCGGTCGGAATACACACACACGTCGCACGGGCTAATTTACGAGCGTTTACGTCCGGGGTCGCGCATTGTCACGCGCACTCGTATGCGTATAACATATACGTATATACACTAATGTCGTACTACTGCGGGTTCGTACTATACGCCGTCGTAATGCGTCATTATATGTATTATACGATATTGGTATTAATATTTATTGATAGACCCGACGAGAACGCGTTGCCGTGAACGTCGCCCGAGGAAAACATCTGACGGTTCCGCGGTCGTAAGCCGGTTTCGAAACACGGCGTTAACGACGATAAATGCGATTTCGGAGCCGTGAAACGGCTTACCGCGTTTTCAAACCGATGGCGATTCGTATGGCATACGATCATTATAATATATTATTATGATAAGCCCGTGACCGTGGACGTGTCAAAAGTCAATTTAAAGTCGGTAAATTGCCAATCAGTCCTATTCGGACCCCTTTTGTGCTGTCCCTATACCGATCTAGTCACCGTACATCGAATATCAATACAGGAGCTATGGAAGTTGGAATGAGATTCCCTTCCAGAGTCCTGTGCCGTATTTTATAGGTCTTTATTCAAAAACGTACCCGTCTCAAAATATTCGATTAATCGATTATAATCGAAAATTATAAAAATAATCGATTACTATGGGAAAAAAATAATCGCACAGTCCTACTATTATTACAACATTATTGAGTATTCGACTGTAAATTATAATTCGACGATTATTCGGTTAATCGATTAATCCGAATACTATTTGAGTATTCGAATAATCGAATACTATTCGATTATTCGTCGTTCGATTAATAATCGTACAGTAGTCTCAAAATATTCGATTAATCGATTATAATCGAAAATTATAAAAATAATCGATTATTATGGGAAAAAAATAATCGCACAGTCCTAATCCGGACCCCTTTTGTGCTGTCCCTATACTGATCTAGTCACCGTACATCGAATATCAATACAGGAGCTATGGAAGTTGGAATGGGATTCCCTTCCAGAGTCCTATGCCGTATTTTATAGGTCTTTAATTCAAAAACGTACCCGCCCGACCGTGGTTTCAATCGCTGAAAATGAGCCGCGCTGCCATAACCAAATTCACCAGATCACGCACCGGCCACAACCTCAAAGACAGTATGTATTGTCCCCTACCCAACTGCGGTAGTGATTACCGCGATCTCCAACACCTACTCTTGAATTGCCCATCTCTCTCAATCCAATGACCGCAGTTAAAAAGTCTCTTTTCCACCTTCGGTATAAAGTTTTCCCTTAATAACGCCCTCTCAACCACCAATATTATACTAATTCAACACACACTAAATTTGGGTCTAGGACTTTCCGGCGCTACCATTTCGGTGATAGATATTTTCGGCGCTGCCGTTTCGGCGATAAAGAAAAAATAAATGAATGCATGAATTTATTTAGATAAAAAAAATTTTAAAACAGTAAAATTAATAAGTAAATTATTAAATATTCCCTTATAGATGTGGGATGTCATTTTTATCATATTTATCGACAAATTTAAAAATACGTTTGTCGATAACTTTAAATTTTAGGTTGGTATAATAGGTATATAATATATATCTAATAGTGATAATATATATATATATAACAAACAAAGATCGCACAAATAACCATGCTGAAGCGGCAAATAGGCGATTAAATCAGTTAATGACAAACAAACCTACAATTTGGGCTTTCATAAATTCATTACGTAAAATACAAGCAGGAACGGACACTCACTACGAACATTTGGTAATAGTCCACCGAAAAAGTTAAAAAAATTTAGAGACACCGACAAACGAATTTTTAAATTAGTCAATAAATATGATAAAAATGACATTCCCGCATTTATAACGGGAATATCTAATAATTTAACGTAAAAATAAAATTTTAACTAAAATTGTACATTTTTCACTGTGACATAAGTACTAATTTTTATACCATTTTCAACTATATTCATTTTAATATTTTTTTATCAATCTATATTATTTAATTGTTATTAAAAAAATTTAATTAAAATTTGATTTTAACTAAATAAATGCATACATTTATTTTTTCTTTATCGCCGAACCGGTGGCGCCGAACCGGCCGCGCCGAAAAGTCCCATTCCCACTAAATTGTATAAGGCAATCAGGCCTCTAAATTTAATAGTGTGAGCTTTACAAATATCATGTACATATATAAATTGCAATTGTCGAGATATCATAATGTAACATTAAAATATCATTAAATTAAAAAAAAAAGTCGGTAAATAAAAAATAAAATAAAAAAATAATCGTGTTCGTCGGATTCCGGTCGTATCCGTATCCGACCTTATTTTTCGCGAAATAATTCAAAACGGTCGTAAAATACGTAAAACGCACCGCACGAACCATTCGAAATCGGAATACCTTACACGTGCAGTTTTCTTTGGAAACAAATCTCCAACAGACTTTGTCTCCACTTCTCTCTCTCTCTTTCTAGCAATTTTTTTCTCTCTACGGCGGCACGAGTGTGCGTAAGTGTCATGATATTCTCACACGCACGTTGAATCACCTCGGCGTGACCGAGTTAAAAAAAAAAAAAATTTTAAATTACTATAAAGACATGCTTACCACGTGAATTATTGACGAGAGAAGATTAAACGGCTCGTAGTGTTTTTTCGATTAAAAAACCATAATAGTATTCTCTCTTTCTATCTTTCTATCTTTCTATCTTTATCTCTCTCTCTCTCTCTCTCTCTCTCTCTCTCTCTCTCTCTGCTTCCCTCTGCACTGCGCTCGTTAATTATTGCCCCCGCGGCAGTGCGCGTGAAAAAAACCCGAATCGGCGCCGTGTCTGCACGATGATAATTATTATACGCGCACACGTACTCCACGGTGGCGGCGGCAATTATTACAGAGGTCAGGTTAATAACACGGCTAGCGCAAACTTTGGACAACAATAAACGGCCCCGCACGTATACAATAACGATAAACATTATAAAGTCCGTCTTTCCGCGCCGGGTCGTGAAGGGTTCGCGAGTTATGATTGTCATCGTTTTAAGTAGGCCCGCCGCAGGGGTGACCGTGTCCCCGCTCTCCCCAGCCGGCCTTTTCGCCGTCCCGCCCCGGCTCCTGGTGTCCGCCGCGCACGTCATCCCGTTCGACCTTAAGTGTCCGCCGCCGCCGCCGCCACCACCCTCGGTCGTCTTGTCGTCCACCCCCGCCACAGCTGACGGTTTATTCCGACGACGACAAGACGTTAATGCTCGACCTCCACGCACCCGTCCTCGTCCCTTCGTCGCTCCGCCTCCGTGGACGTGTGCCGGCGAAACGTTAAATATCGTGATGGACGGCGCGGCGGCGGGGTCGCGTTAAACCGACGAGGACGTCAAAGTTTTCCCATTAGCCGAGAAACGAACGCGCCCGTTGAATGATTTTTTCCCCTCCGCGGATCGGATTACGTGTTCGCTTCTGACTTTTTACCACCGCTCGCGGCCGAAATCGAAATCATTTCCGACGATCGCGGCACGCTTACACGGCGGCGACTTGTTTCGATCTATCGGTTATTGTAACCGTTGTTCGGTCATTGAAACCGATTTCGAATATCGATAAAAGACAGACGTACGTCGAATCCGATACCGAAGTCCTTGAGTGTCCATACTGTTGCTACGGTGGTGTGAATCAAAAAAATAAATAAATAAATAAAGAAAGATTTAAGTTAGTTAGTCAAAACCGACAAAACCGAGATACATGCGGCAAATAGATGTTACTTCACAATGAGAGAAATGCTCTCCTCCAAGCTACTGTCAAGACGTACAAAAAAGCGCCTATACTGTACATACATGCGTCTCATAGTCACGTATGCATGTCTAGTACCCAGGGGGATGAAGAAAAACTACAGAACTTAAAGAGAGGAAAATATTAAGAAAAATTAATGGACCAGTATACAACAATGAATTGGAAAGATTTGAAAGAAGGAAAAATGAAAATCTGCAACAACTATACAATAAACCGAGTATAAGACACTTTTTAATCAGAAAAAGGCTGGAATGAGCAGGCCGTGTCTGGCGAGCCGAAGACACGCTAATTGAGAAAGTCACGGAAAGCAAAATAACAGGGAATAGACCAAGAGGCAGACCCCGGCAGAGATGGTACGATAGAGTAGAAAAAGACCTAAAGAAGATCAACCCATTGCTAGATATGGGAGTGGCATTGGATAGGGAGAAGTGGAAAGGCATTTTAGAAGCGGCGATGGTCCTCAATGGACCGCTATAAGCCTAAGAAGAAAGAAGAAGAAGTCAAAACTGAAATTGTAAAATCGAATTGAAAACAGTTTGGTGTTCGATTCGTACCGACGTCTTTAATGGAAACGTGCACAGTTTTTTATTTAAATCAAAATCGAAAAATTCCTAAACCAGCGGATAAAACGAAAAACAAAAACCATCTAGTTTTCGCTATCAGTTTCGAGCTCTACGGTGTCATCGATTTGTTTTTTTTTTTTTTGTTAATATTTTTGTTAATTTTTTTCTTTTAACAGTAAGGGCCTTCTACGGGTCAAGTCCGAACCGCGCGCGTTATGCGCACGCGCGACACGACACGAAACGTTTCCACACGTCGTGTTTATTATACAACCGTTTGGTATGCAAATCGCACCGGCGGCGTACACGCGCGAGTGTCTCGCCGGTGACGAAAACCGGCATATTACGTATAGGGTATAAAACGATCCCCCCCCGCTGCGGGTTAATCAATACGCGTGCCACGACTCGACTAACAATACGTACGAGCACCGGCGTCAGCCCGGTGTCATAACTACATTTTAATACGCGATCGGCTTGAATATTCGTACGTGAAATCCGCACCGAGACGGTCCGTTCCGGTTCGTTTTCCCACGGGTTTCGAAGTCTTTTGCGCCGAAAATCGTCGGGTCGTGTGTGCCGATAAGACAAAAACACGGGCGGTAGTAAAAAAAAAAAAAATAAATAAATATTAATAATAGTAATAAATAAATAAATTAAAAAAAGAGAAAAATAAAAAAAAAAACACCTTGCGTCGGACTTTGCGAGCGATTCACGTCGATCGGTGAAAATATACTATAATATAACGACGAGAAGAAAAACGCGCCGCCCAGAGGTGGTACTCGCGCAGTGACACCTCACCTAACCTACTCGTCACACTAATGACCGCGTATAACACGTGTCGTATAGCTCCCGGGCGGCGTGCGCGTCTCGCATAATACGGCGGATCCGGGCGTAATATTATGTTTTTTTTTTCCCCTTTCGGTTTATTATCGCGCCGTTGTTATTATCACGAATACACGCCGCCGCCGGATCGACCTCGTTATGCCGGGACGACCGATGGTGTGCGATAATATTTCGGCCGGAGACGCAGATTTGAATAAATACGTTAATTTAGACGGCTACGCAATTATTATCACGGCCGCACGAAGAAACGCGGTCCGCTAAA
Organism: Therioaphis trifolii; assembly: GCA_027580255.1. Classification (NCBI taxonomy): domain Eukaryota; kingdom Metazoa; phylum Arthropoda; class Insecta; order Hemiptera; family Aphididae; genus Therioaphis; species Therioaphis trifolii. Next base: position 38,351,254 of record CM050408.1, on the reverse strand, counting down.
TGGCACCGTCGCACGCCCGAGGACCCGGGGGAGAGGAGCAGACGGGCAAGAGGGTAGATAGTGGCGGCGGCGGCGGCGGCGGCGAGGAAACAAATCGTGACAATAACAAATTACGGCAAGTTTTTCAATTTTCATCCCGTGTCCCTGACTATGCGCGCGCGCGCGATATTTCCCAGCCGTGGGTTATCCTCCGTGTTTCACACACAACTCGTCCCGTCCCTCTCACACTTTACGTCATCTTACACGACGACAAAAGGCCCTCCAAACCCGTCGACCCGATTTCCTCTCCGGACTGCGATAATCTAATACTACTATATTGTTTCGTGTTTCAGGCCGTCCGTCGTACCGGCGGCGTATGCTCACGACAAAAATAATAATAATAATAATAACACCTATCGGGTTACTCTCGTTACCGTCACGATGTGAGCTCTGCGAATATTTTTTTTTCTCCTAATCGCTCGTGTTTCACTATTCGAAACGAGATTTTAAAATTCGAATTTAACGATCACTGCTGTTCGTCTGCTCGAACACTCGACGTTCACTGTCTTTTCACCCGGTTAAACGCCTAGTCGGGTCGTAGTCGAGTGGTATCATCAAATGTTCGACGTGTCCGAAACACTTTTCAAAGTGACTACGAGACGTAATAATATTATTGACCCCGGCAACATCATGCGATTGTATTTTGAATTTTTTTTACAATGGAACCATAAAAAACGGACGCGATATCACACGTTCGAATCGGATACGATTTTTTAGATTCTGAGTGAAGCGAAGGATCTTATGGTTTTACAATGATGTTTATTTTTTTTTTCTGTAAACACTTTTTCGTATAGAAATCCTTGTCCAAAAGTTTCGTCCAGCAACTCTTTAGATTCGAAATTGAACTGAGATGGTACTTTAAAGAGGTCATTTTTCCAAAATATCCATAGTTTTTCCAGTAATCAAGAATAACGATCGAAAAACTGAGTAAAAACGGTAAAATCGGTAAATATTCGCCGTAAACGAGATTTTCACTGATCAGATTTTAAGTATTTAGTCATAAATCGAAAAGTATTGAAGCTAGAAACTTGAAAATTTTATCCAATATCAAATACATACTTTTTTATATTAGACAAAATTTTCAGAACAATTATAGCCCTTTTGACTTAAATATAGAACTTTTAATTTACCAAATTGTTTGAAAGTTTTTATGTAATTTAAATTTTAAATATTTGACAAAAAGTTCTGAAAATTTAATATGACCTTACTCATATACCTACCTAATTATCCTAACAAAAATTCAAAAATCGTGACTCAGGATTTTTTTTTATAAACACTTTAATAAATTATTATACGATTTTTTACGATATTGTCTGATTTCTTTTAAGTTTATTTGTAATGAGTTATAATTGTTATAACATTTGAAGTTTAAATGAGTTATATCTAATTGAATATTTTATGAGGGTTTAATTACGAAAAAACTCATCAAAAATTATACAAATAACCGTAAAATACGTAAACAGTATTTAAATAATAATTTATATTTTATTACACTGAAGCTTTGCTCAGAATCGTTTTATACTAAAGAAATGAGTCATGATTTCTTTAAAACTTAATACATTCATCACCAATATCTTGTCCGAAGACCGAAGGGACGAAGGACGAACTTGTACCACCATCATCTCACTTACCAGCTTTTATTTTTATTTTTCAAATTTCGTAGGGGAAATACTTACCGCGCGACAGAGTTCGGGGAGAATAAAATGATCACAAAGAGATAAAGAATAATGTTATTTGAAACCGAAATATGCGAATGTTGAAAAACCCGTAATTACGCGATAGTGGTGTTGCCGCTAGTGTTATGAATCGAAATTTTCGACGACTGCCACTCGATCGAAACCCGCTCGAGTCGTTTGGCACGTGTTAGCGTATAATGTACACCCGCATTGATCGTGGCGTCCCGTACGTCTCTATAATAGCAATATGTCGTAGCATAAAGTGAAGTAATTGAGTTACGTTCGTCGTCTACAAAATATTAGGTTAGGTTAGGATATTATATATACACACGGATGTATAATTACACTCCTTGTTATTATCAAACAGTCCGTTGTTACCGAGAATTCACGAATTCCGTTACGTCGTCGCGTAAACGTCGTTCAACCACTACAAGACGATAAAACCTTTTGTGCTCCGTGAAGAATGCCAGTTGATCTTTCGACGATATATTGCTATGGTATCGTTTTGGTTCGCGTCGTCTTCAAAGGGCACGCGGTAATTTTCCTGAGTGGTAATAATCATCGACGTTTGACGTAGAACGTCTACGTAAATTAAAATCGACTAATAGGGTAAACGCGAAGGAGATAGGTACGTAATTGTTTGAATTCGTAATTTTTATTTTTTCGCGTTGTTATAAGCAAATTTGACGTTTCTTAAGTTCTATCACGCGCCGCCGTCTGATTCGTTTTCTCGCACGCCGACGACGCGATACGTTTCAAAAACGAAGGAGGCTTGACGAGACCCGGATTTCAATCGGTGTTCACGCGTTCGCGTTCGAGCCCCGTTCAATTTTATTATTATTTCAGTTATTATTATTATTATTATTATTTCTATTATTACTATTATTATTATTATTATTGTTTTTATTACGTCGACGTGTACTTTAATACGAGTAGGTACTCTTCGGCCGAAACGGTCGGCACGCGCTCTCGTCCCGTGAAGACGTCTCGAGACGAGCGAATAAAATATTCTATACGGGCAATAATTTTTAAACGTTTTACACCGGGGCCCCGCGTCGTAATAATAATAATATTTCCGAGTTGGCTTCTTCCTCCTCCTCCTCCCTGCCCCCGTCCTAAGGGTGGAAAGTATGAAATACACCGACGTACGACGCGCGTTATTGCGGCACGTGATAAATATTTATTGCATATTTTTGGTTGTTAAACATTTCTCGAATTATTCGTAACAGAATATTTAAAAATAAAATATGATATAATAAGATACGGTTCTTCTACTCGGCGGCTATAAATTTCTGTTGACATTATTTTCCCCGGCGGTTTTATATTTTGTGAAATAAGTCCATAAAAACGGATTTATGGGTAGATGGACACAAATCCGCTTGCATAAAAAAAAAAAAAAAAACTCTGACTCCGGAGCACCTAAAGCTCCTCATAATTTGTTTAAAGCAGACCCATTTGAAGATTTTTTTTTCGAACAAAGTAAAAAAACTTTTATAGCTTTTACAGCTTTCAGGAATTATTTTATTCCGAAACCTAATCACTACATTTTCGTTAATATATTATCTTATGTTTGTTTATTGTTTTAGTTTTTTTTTTTTTTTGAAAATACGCTTACGTAGTACATTATAATACATAATTTTGTGGTTTATTATTTTTTCATTGTTAACGTACCATTTACGAACGTATCGTGTTACTCGTTATCGTTATTTTTTTAGAAATAAAATTGTAGGTGTGTGTTACGTAAACGGTTAGATATCCGAAATTCGGGGTTAATTTTTTCTGAAATATAAATTTTAATGAGGTTTCCGCTTACGCGCGTTCGGTGAGGTTTAATATTGTTCAGTACAAAAACGCTCGACGGCCGGGAATGAAAATAATATTACGAAACGGATTATTTTCAACGGTTTCAAGTCGAAACGTTAACCGTCCGACATATACGATGTTCGAAAAACGTTTAAACTCGTCCTCCCGAAACGTTTAAGCATTTCGGAAAAACGATTGACGCGCGTCGGCCGCAGAGTTTCGTTTCCGTCCCGACGGGCGAACGAGGCCAAGTACGAAAACGGGCCAAGTGTAACGCACGAGACCCGTGGCCTCAAACGAAACAAGGGGCGCGGCGGCGAGCGTGTACCGTCTCGATTCGTTACGCTGATTTTCGGGTGAATCCCAGTCGATTTTTTCTTGTCAATTTGCCTCTCGTTAGCGGCTCGGAGATGATATCCCGTCGTTTGCGCGCGCAATAACGCCAACGGTCTTGCGGCCGTCAATTCCGGAAACGAGTTTCGCTAATAATTCATAACGTACGTTTCAAAAGCACCTCCACCGCCTCCGCCGTCGGCGGGATCGCATTTTCGGTCTGAAAAATGTCTTCGAGTCATCCGGCGAAACGCACACCCCGTCTCGCCACGTGTTTAAAACATATATTTCACCGCACGTATCACCGTGTATTTCTCGTGTGATATTCTAGTACATTCGGGTGTACTGACAAATGACGGTGACGATGTATACACGTATTTTGTACGTGCGTACACGTTAAGAACACACGCGGCGACGACGACGACGGCGACTGGAAGTTACGTGACACGTCGTCGTACTACAGCCGTCTGCAGAAACGATCCGTAACGATACGACACGGCGCGGCGATCGATGCCTCCATTGCCTCCCGGTACGGTGTTATTATTTCGATAATGACGTCGTGTGATATCACCGCGATTTGTAAACAGGGGGATGAAAAAGGGAAATAAACGAATCGCATTTTCCGTGTCCCGCGATAACGGCGGCGTGGAAGTGGACAATTACATTTTGAGCGTCGATAACGATTCGTATAATTACGATTATTATTATTTCGAGTATTTATTTTATTTATTTATTTTTTTTTTTTTGTTTTATTTTCCGTACACGCGCGTTCCGCAGTCCGATTTGATAATAGGACGGTAAAAAATGGTGTGAAAACGTATGGTTCGAATTTTTTCAATTCCCGCCCCTCTCCCTTCTCCATCAGGATCAGGCAACTCCTATATGAACTGACTCTTTCAGATTTTTTAGTTGAATTCCTTTGGGTGCCCAGCCACTCTGGTATTAAAGGAAACGAAATAGTGGACTCCATTGCAAAATCTACCTCCACGCTCCGCTGTCCTTCTCCAACTCCAATTCCTTGGACCGATTTTTGCCCCTTATTAAAATCCCATATTTATCATTTATGGCACACCAATGGAACAAACTAGCCCCCAATTACGCCTCATGGTACAAAAATATTTCTCCATCTATATCTTCTCATCCTTGGCTTCAAAATCTCAAATTAAATCGTAACGTAATTACCTTTTTTTCACGCTTAAGATTCGGACACACTCTACTACCGTCACACTCTTATAAACTGTCTCTCAATGACTTGCCTTTATGCTTGTTACACGTCCATGATCCCAGGATCTGTGATATCTCACACATACATTTTCACTGTCCCTCTTTGGCTCCCCAACGCAATATCCTCTTCGCCCTAATCCACTCTTTTAATGTCCCTCTCGACACCCAATCCATTCTCTCTTCACAAATTGTACCAATAATCACTTTACTTATATCCTTTTTTAATCTGTCTGGTTTAAAAATTTAGCTATTGTATTACACATTTGTCGTTAATTTTTTATATACTTTTATGTAATATCTTGTAAATACTCGTATAATTGTTGAAACTAATTGTTTACAAAGTTCGCATAAATAAATAAAAAAAAAAAAAAAAAAAACGTATGGTTATTCATCGATTGAGAACGGCCGGGCCGATTTGACACACATTTTTTTCGGTAGTTCGCGATTGCCAGAAGTAGGTTGTTACCAAAGAAAATGTTCAATTCTACAAGTTAATTGACTTATTATTAATTTACAACTGTTTATTTCCGCGTAAATATGTCAACAAGCAGTTATCGATATATCTCGCATTTTGTGCTTAACGGTGGCCCGGTGTCGTAGCACAGAGCGAAGAGAGAGATATATATATACAGGAAAACGGCCGTTTTTTTTTTTTTTTTACATGCAACGTATATTATGGAGAACGGCCGAATTTACCAGTTTTTCGCTTTCGCAATACCGCATTGGGTTGTGACCATGTGCGCATGCGTGAACTTTGTTGCTGCGGAGGCGGCTGCTAACAAAACTAGTAACTACTAACTACTGTTCATTTGCTCGCTAGCCGCCGTGCAGCTCGCAGCATCGTTGTTATATTATAATATTCATATTACAATATAACAGTCACATACGAACGGGGACTGACGACCGTTTATGCATCTTCATTTAATAATAATTATTAATTATTAATTATTATAAAATTATTATTACGTTACAGCAGTACTGTATATTTTATATTTTATCGTCTGTTATTCGAATATTATATTTAATATAATATTTATAATTTATTATTTTATTATTATATAACTTCAGAAAAATAGCCGAAATCTCCCAAAAAACTTCGGAGGAGTAAAAAAAGTCTTCTGTGCTTTACTTAACTTGATTGGAGTACAATCAACCTAACAAAAAAAATGGCACAGAACGAAGTATGTTCTTGGACATGCGAATTTTTGCAGGCAAATATTTTTGGTTCTGTGCAATTTTTTTTTTTTGTACTTGAAAATATGGGGAAATTTCATGTCATCGAATTTTTTTCAATAGTCAATTTTGCTAGTTTTAGCACAACATGTTGAGATTTGATTTCACTTCTTTATTCACTACAATTTTAACAGGAACTTTATTCTCTCTCTGGCATCTACTAAGCACAGAATTTTGAGGTTTGATTTCACATCTTCATTTACCTCAAAAATCAAAATTCAAAATCTTTTTTTCTCGTGTTATGGCACTTTGTCTCTCAAGCACAGAATTTTGATATTGATTTAAATTCTTTATTTACCTCAAAATTCAAGTACTCCAATCAATTTAAGTAAAGTACAGAAGACTTTTTTTACTTTTTCAAAATTTTTTGGGAGATTATAATATACACCTATATTCTATGGCATTACGTCGCCACAAGAACTATCATCTGTGTATCGACTATACAATATGTATTAACTGTAATAATAATTGATAAGATATCTATGGAAAAACATTTTTCACTATTCTTCGGTGACGCCACGGAGTAAAATACACTTTTTGGAATCACCGTGGAGACGATTAATAAAATAATGCAATAAATTAATCAATAGAACAATATACGTGTTTGTTTTTTTACGTATTTATTTATTTTTTTTTTTAAAGTTATTTGTTTGACTAACGCCTCCTATCAGACGATCGAACCTTGTTTGTTTTCGCGCCGGGAAAACCAATCGAAAAACATTGTTTATCATATCACTTTTTACCGAGTTGGCGGTTCCATTCTAACAAATCACATTGAAATTCAAACTATAATTTATTGTGTTCGCTTATTTATCACTCTGGAGTTTATCCGAAGGCGTTACTAATCGGGGCGAGACGAAATATGTCGCCGGGTCAGCTAGTTGTATTTAACGAAAATCGCGAGCGTAGGCCGACAATGAGATGGGATTCTATGTTACTCGGCCGCTCTCGCCCGGATCGTATCGCGGGAAGACCAGTTGTCATTTATGCGCGTGAAGTTTTCCCGTTTTCGCACGATCACCTGCGAGGTTCGCACCGTTTGCATTACTGGCCGCTGTTTTCGCGAACGTTACGCCACCGAACGATGAGAGTCGTTTGTTCTGCGAAGGCCGCGGGCCGACGCGAGTTCGTTCGCTGGCTCAGAGGCGGTTTGAATGTATTATACTTAATGGTGCAAGACAATATACAGACACCCACCCCCTTAATTTTAGAAATTATAAATAAATATTTTTTATAAGTTTTTTCATGTACCTAATTTTCTTCAGTTAAGTTGTTTACACTTTTTATAATAACAATGATTGTGCAATGATTTTTTACTTACTTTTTTGTTAATAAAATATATACATTGTATTGACCACCCACCCACCCACCACCCTAATATTGGTGGTGCAGTGCACCAAAAACAGTATACTCAAACCGCCTCTGCGCTGGATACCTATATTACCGTCGAGTGCCACTGGATCGAGAGACATTTCGCGCCCCGGGGCTCGGGTATATTCTATACAAGTGCGCGTGTAGGTGCAGGCGGCGGGTGGGTTGGCACGGTCTTAAGACTCGAGACGTTTTTTTGTTTTTTTTTCATAAACACAAAGCTGTTTTACTATACACTCCGAAGTTTATTAACTTTATTCGATTAGTGGGTTAGACTGCAAAAGCTGTGTGACTGGAAAAAAAAAATTATCCTGCTTTGCGATTTTTTTTTCACGATTTATGCTCACGCTTTTCTTTCGATTCTTATTTTTTAAAACACACCGCCGCCAAGTCTCTTAGCCATAGGTTTTTTTTTTTTTTTTTTAATATTACATCCGATATCGTACTCGCTTATAATTTCCCTCCTCGAAATACTTTCGATAATATGCGCCTTTTCTATATTGCGCCCGGGGAAATATGCCCTCAGATTATGCACTCAAACCGTCTCTGCGCTCGTGATCGGTAGCGTCGTCGTCCGAATCGTCGATCCTCGGTACGTTCCGTTTTGGCAGTTTTTTTCACCACATACCGTCATCCGCACGTATTTCGTCTGCGAGTCGACAAAAACGGTTATTGAGTCACGACATTTTGTTTCGAAATATTTTTTCATTTTATCACACGGATGTTAGACCACGACGAAATATGAAATAATATTATATTATACTAGGCCACACATTTATCAATGATAACACATTGTGGTGCAGTTTTTTACGGCGTTGGACCCCTTTATCTAATTTTCTATCTCTTAACAATGGTATTTTTCATAAAAGTTTGAAATATATAGAGGTGAAATGCACTTTTTTACATTTTCCATACATTTATTAGTCGACTAAACAGACTGCACATGACAACACACAACTGTTAATATAACTATACGGCCGTAATTATGCGTTTCGGAGTGCTGTTGTTCTACGGTAGAACTTCACTCTTTCTCTTAAATTACACTGCCTTAGGCTGAAAAATTATACGATCCACAAAGTTTGGGTACAAGCTGGATGTACACAGTAATTCAACAATATTGTGTTACAGCGATTTCATCATATAAATTATTTCATTTAGGTAATTGTTTAATTACTAAGCTAATTTCATTATCGTACCATTTTATTATTTAATGTTTGTATTTTGTCTATTTATTGTCTGTACAGTTTGCCTTTCGGGCGTCATAATGGAAAAAATAATAAATATTTAAATATAGTAAAATTTTAATATTATGAAAATATCTTTATGTAAGGAATATGAAATAATTAATGAAAACCGTATTTTTAAGCTACTTTCAAGGGGTAGTTTTCGTGATGAATTTTCGTAAATCAAGTGAGAATCTATACTTTTTTGCTAACACGATGTGAAGATATTTTTTTTGTTAACTTAAGTAATGGAAAACGTTAATGGTTACCACAATTTCGGTATGAAAGTGTTTCCAATTTTTGAGAAATCGCATTACGGCCACGGTGCAGTGAATTTGACAAATTCAATACAATATCGCGAAATTTAAAATCGCTGTATTATAACCTAGAGTTTTGCATAAATTATTTTTTTCCCGGCCACTTAAATGCACTAAAAAAATATTTACAAATTGTGCCGACGAAAAAAATTGTAGGCTCTCATTTCATATTCAAAAGTCAACACTTAAAACCATCGTTCAAGGGTAGTTCAGAAATATGAAATTCACTAATGATTTTTCACTTTCTGATTTGAACTAGGGAATGCAGGATTCGGATAGCACGACTCGAGCATGATTTGAAACGAAAAGAAGACATTTCTTCCTAGGCGAATAATCGGCAGTTAGTAACGTGTAATGCTATATTATCAAATTAAAAACCGTGTTACTAACCGGCGTCGTATGGTTGGTAATCTCACAAAAAGCTTAAATTTTTGTAATATAGGCGATATGGCCTCCAGCTCTACCCCCAGTATGTCGTTTTGTAGTCAACAGTTGTTCCACTAGTACGAATACAAGTCACATAATGTTTATTTTATCAATTCGCCAAAGCCGCGAAATCATTAAATAAATAATAAAATACAAATATATCAATATTCATAAACCGCCGATAAATAGACCTGTGTTAATATACGAGCCAGAAAACAATTGTTTTTTTTTTTTTTTTTTAACAACGTGACGTAAGTAGCGGCTTAATTCCCAGAAGCTCGACAAAACACGTCCGTAATAGTACAGTCCGTTTGAAACACGTGAGATAATCGTCACGTGTGCGCGAAAAGTAATTTGAAATGATATCGTGGACAATATAACGGATAACAAAAATTTAATATCGTCTGTTCGGAACGCTCTCGGATATCACCACCGCGCCCCGCAAATCGACGGCGGCGGTCGATGCGGAGGGCAAACCGATACGCGAAACGAGTGTTACGATAACGTCGGCGGACGTTTTGCGTCGTGGGTTCCCGGGACAATACGAAAACGGGCTTTACACGAACACGTCACCAGTTGTTTTCACGCGACGCGACGAGTCATTAAGAGGACCGAATTAGCGAATTTTGTTTCGTTTATTTGTTGTTTTTGATTTTCGTTATAAATCATTTCGGTCGAGCTTCGGCTCCGAAATCGGTTTTCATCGATTCAGTTGATTTTACAAAACGTCAGCGTTCGGCGCTCGCTTGTTTTGTGTTTTTGCTACGGAGGGTTTGCGGTCGTTTCAAACGCGTTCACCCCGATTCGGCGTACTTTCGACTCGACGTCATCGCCGATCCAGTCGCACGCACGACGAACGTCGGGTCTCACGCTGCCGGCCAAACGGATCGAAGAGGCGAACGAAGAGCAACGGCAAAATATGATTGATTAATCCATGACATTTTATATTATTCCATGAAATATAATTTTTCTGTGATTGAAACCAAAGATATATTATAAAAATGTCGTTTTATATATCGGTTATCTTTTTATATGGATTCGGATTGAAACACAATTTTTCGATTATAATTTATAAACTATAAACTATAAAGTGCAATTATTCAAGTGATTCAACATCATGGTGGTTTCTCGTTCTGTGTCTGGTTGTGTCAATAGGAGACTGAATGGAAGCAAAGTTCATTTTTTTTCGTAAGTTATACATTGTTATATCTCATGTAAACTCATTATTAGTTAGGTATGTAAAAACTATAATAAGATTGTTCCCATTAGATTTCCGTTAAAAAATCCAGAAAGGAATCAACTGTGGATTACTGCTATACGTCGGAAAGGGTTTGTTCCTACCGAAAATAGTTGTATTTTTAGTGAGCACTTTGTACAGTCTGACTATGACTTAAAACCAGGAGGTAGGTAGTTATAAAATATACTTGAAGGAGACGACTATTCCATCTATGATTCCTGATAATATTGTATTCGTACAAGTGTAACGAAGAAATAAATACTCATTGTTAACAATTGTCGGGTTGATTAGTAATATACCTATGCTTTATGATATTATAATATTTATAATTATATGAAATATAAGTAGATAGGTCTCATTGCGTGGTGGGTGAACGTATGTTGCTAAGAGTTTTAAATTTATAGTGTAATAATCTGATCTTTCTAGTTGTATAAATAATATGATTTTGCCATTTTAGATTAGAATCTATCACCTAGATATTTTACTTTTTGAACTGGATAAAATATAGTAGTGCAATTCCATCTACCTTCATTATTAATAGCAATCACTGTATTTATACTAAATACATTACAGTTTTTTTTTTTTTTATGAGGCTTAAAATAATTATTACCGATGGGTGACGATTAATTTATACTAAAGTTTACAAAGCGAGTTTGTGTTAAATTAAGTTCCAGGAGGTTATTGTCATTTGTCGAACCATGTTTTGGAAATACTCAACACACGAGTAGTAATTGTAAATTAATTGTACATCTTAAAAACGTATAACTCGCTTTAAAATTAAAATATAATAAAATAGCCTATGACATACCCTTGATAATAAATCTTAGCTTTAAATTGTACAAGAGGTAAATTTACTCAAATTTTTCAACTAACGGCGATGGAAGTGATCGGCCGAGCGTACATTTTTCGATGTACGCACTTGTAAGACGGAAAAAAACAAATATCTGTGCAACGACTGCAACGTCCTCTTGATCGGGTGAATTCAGAAATTGTTTTTTGAAAAAAATCACGGAGTAATTAAATATTTCATGGATTAATCAATCGCATTTGCCCTGTTCGCATATGGCTGTCAGACTTCATAGGTCTTATGAGACTTTATCACCGAGTCGGCTATCTAGTTGTTTCATATATCTGTGGCCCGCACTGATCTGTCTCCGGCGAGGAAACGGCGGCGGTGTGCGTTGTTTTCCGCGTTATTTATCGAGGTGCGCACGACAACGCGTTGTTGAATAAAGTATGAAAAAAAAATTTATCGTTTTTTCGTACGCCGTTGATCGCTCGTGCGCGACAAACGACGACGTCGTCGTCCGTGAAGTAGGCGTTCGGACGACGGTCGTCGCACGCGTTTTGATCGTACGCTCGCACGGCGCTGCGTTCGCGTTTAAACACCGGTGTCGTTGTTGCTTCCGAGAGACGATTTCGGAGATCGGAGCGCGTAAAAAAAATCATGCCGCAGATCGGTTTCAGAACGAAACGCAATTTTTAACTCGCACATTATGTGTATATATTTATTTATACTTGCATTATTTTGATTGGTAATCATGCAAATTACTTTTGACGATTTCTCGCAATCCTTTATTGCTTTGAATCGTAATTGGGTTCTCTTCGGACCCCTTAATTATTACATAAAATTACCGTATAGTTATCTACTTTCAGTATTCCGAAAGCGTATTGCTCCCCTCCGCGTTCCACGTCCCTTCTATTGTGCCAGTCACCTGTTCGAGTCTGATAATCTCCCTGACAAACAGACTCGTTAATACCGAATCGTACCCAGGTAGAAAAAACACTCGACGAACAATCACGGACGAGTTCCGACGGACATCGTTATGTGTAATTATAATGATATGTAAAAATATCAAAGGCCGATCGGGGGTAACTTCTCCTCTGATTAGTATCGAACAAATTGGATATGACATTTTTTTTTTTTTAAAGCATTGATTTTCTCTTTGTTCGCTACACTAGCGTACCTTCTACGGCACAGAAGCACAGTCGGTAATTTATTCGAAACCCTGTGAATCTTGTTTATCTTAACGTTATTATTTCATTATAACTTGTGTAGTGATTTTTCGCCGAGTGTTTTACACAGCGAACAAAAGAATATTTCGCGTAATGAACGCGCGAATAATTTATACCGTCGTCGTCGTCGTCGTCGTCGTAGGTATATTTTACGCTGTAGATAATAATCGTAACGAATCGTATTGTCGAGGTGTACCGTCGAAATCATTTGTGCCGAGACGGTAAAAGAGTACGGACCAATTATAAATAAAATACCCGCAAAACATTAACGAACAAACAAGAAACATTTCGAGCGTTATATTACAAAAACAAAAAAACAAAAAAAACGTGTATCTCATAGACATTGTCTATATAGGGTATTGTACGAAGATTTACACTATGTATATATATCGTGTAAATAATACATAGTGTGCGTAGTACATAATACGATTGGTCGAGAGAGAGAGAGAGAGAGAGAGAGAGAGAGAGAGAGAGAGAGAGAGAGAGAAACAAAATAAAACGAGTGCTCTCATGAAAACGTGTTATTGATGCTGAGCCGGGAAATATATTTAAATATATACGATATATTTTATGTATTTGTATAAACGTTCCTAACCTTTTCACACGGGTCCATCTAAAACGGCTATAGAATATTTAATAATAACGTTTCGCGAAATACGGTTTATGTGCGACTGTATGAGACACGTGTGTGTGTGTGTAAACGTGACTTCTATTGCGTCTCAGCCGGCGTAGAATCCACATGGCCTGAAGGTGATCTCGAGAGGGCTGTAAATAACTGACAATTAGAAAACCTCTCTGCCGGTCCATAGTCCGAGTCGTTTCACTGTGCACACATCTCGAAAAGACGGTTTCAATAAATCACACGAGGTCGCGATGGAGATGGAAATGGACCGTCGAGAAGCAGGGATGGTCGGCGGCGGATTAGGTGGGGAATTCAAGAGGGATCGAGAGAAATGAGACGGACGTGGCTGATGGTGGACAGAGCTCGAGGGGGAGGGGGGGGGAAGTGTGACTGGATTACGTCACCGGAAATTTCGAGGTCGCAAACGGGCGGTGGTCTCGTGGTGGTGTGGGGGTCGGTGGTGCTGGTGGCGTTGGTGGTGTTGGTGGTGATAGAGATGGTAGGAGGATCGACGAGGGGTTAATTAAACAAAACTGTGCTCGACGAGGTCTCGGGGACTGGCAGAAAGGGCCTGACATCGTCAAAATTAATTTTTTCTTCCCCCTATTTGTCCTTGACCCCCCTACCCCGTCACTTACCGACCGCTCTGTCTTCGCCGCAGCCCACGTCTTATGCGGTCCACCCGCTCGTCTTCCCCCTCCGTGTATTGTTAAATTCGTTTGGCTGACGAATAGGCATTTCTAAATAATTATTCCCATGCCAAACCGTCCCTGCGCCTCCTCCACAACCCTTCCGAAACCACGTCCGTCCGTCCGTCCACGAATCTGTCTTACTTGACACTTACTTTTTGTGCGCAAAAAGCAGCTTTGTACACGTGCCCTCGAAAATATATGCGTATTTTCATAGGCACGCGTCCCGAATTTTCGGCAATTTTGGTTTTAAGAAATTCGTTTTCGTCATTGCCTTTACTGTTATTTTTATCAATATTAATATTTTCATAGCCCTCATATTCAAGTGACTACCCAAACGTCATCGAGACCGGTTTTTGTTCTTTTTTTTTTAAATTATTTATTTTCTCAACGGTAATTGATACAAAATAAAAACTTGTGTGATAACGGAGGAGGAAATGCGTTTTGCCGTTTTTACTACTTTGTCAGATGGTTTTTCCTCGTGCTCGGAAAAACTTTCGAGAGTAGTGAAAAACAGTCTGTTCCAAGAACATACAAAGTGACATTTCTGATCTGTACACAGACTGAACGTACATTTTGGACAAACAAACTCGAAAAAACGATTCCTAGAAAAAAAAATGCATAATATTAATGTAAAACCAATAGATCTTTCGCCTCAATCGACGTATTTAAATCGAAACACGTCAAAAGTATATCTGTCGATACTACATTACATTTTGACAACGTCGTCCGCAGTCCATTCGCGTTTAGCTAAAACACCAGAAACGACGAGTGTGTTTATTTGACGACCTTTTGACATCAATTACAATATTCGGTTCCATTAACAATCGATAGTCACAATAACGTACCTACTCGAAACGTTCACATTTAACAATGTCACTATAGCGGACGACAATATAATTGACGAACAATTATTATAACTGTCCCGTTCCGGTTATTGGGGTTCTAATAATTTTTGTGTTTTCTATGGTAAGGACACTCGAAGTGTGAATATATTCTAGCCAAGTCGAATTACATGCGTATTAATTACTTTATTATTGAATTCGATGATAACTTTAAACACGTTGTTTACATTTTTTTCAATCACTAATACCGTTCGAAAAACGATTTTTAATATCACTAAATGTCACCCGTCATGAATGGACGTTTACCGAAATGAGATATTAATACTATTTCATAGTTTTTCCGATGCATTTCTAGAGTTATATTTCTCTTGAATCGGCAGATTTTTTCCGTAAATTTATCGAATAAAACAATTTTTATTTTTATTTTTATTTTTTCTCTTAAACCAGCAGATTATTTCGGCGAATTTATACAATAATCCGTCGTTTGTCTTTATTATGATGTGTGATGTAATATAGTCTTTGCGAAGTCGACGGTGTATTTAGGTTATAGGTACCGTTAGCGCGTGTTAAACATTTCAATAGTGTCTATTTCAGCACGTGGAATTCGATTTGGACTCGGTCGATTTTAACGTCATAAATTATGTACTGGAGATGGCGTTTCAACGTGATCGTAATGGACACGTCCGTCGTTTATTTTATAATGTAAATTTATCGTTGTTGAACACGACCTGATTTTTTTTCGAGAGAACACTCTAATTTCTCGTTGACATAAGAGATAAATAATTATGACTTTTTTTCCTTTTGAAAAAAATCTTATTTAAATACGATATACTATCTAGTATATTATAGAATACGGATTTACATTGCAATTGAAACCTAGGCTTTGACATTTAGGTCAAATAAGCTATTCTAATTAGCGCCGGCGTACTTAGAAAATCGTAATTACATTATAATGTATATGTGTGTGTGTGTATATATTATATACTTTTTTTTTTTTTTTTTTTTTACGAGGATTCGTACTCGTGTACGTGACTTTATACATTTCGTATAATTATTTATGAGTTCAACTAATAGATACAGTGCGATGAAATATGATGACTAACGCAATTAGGGTGTCTCGAGACACGAAATATAATATAACTACAGGAGGAGACATTTAATGTAACGACGTTTAGTATACGTGTGTGCGTATTGTATTTGCAAAGTGAAATGAATAGCGTTTGAAAACGTATTCGTTTCCTCGACACAACAACTTGACCTGATCAAATATTTTTTTAGCTGAAAAAAAAAGTGGGAATACATTAAAATGTAAAAACGATTAGATATAGCCATTCGAGGGATAATACCGAACACCTAGTTTTTTTTTTAATAAACCATTAATATTCCTACTGTAAATCGTATGCAATACAGAAGAAATATGTTCCGAAATAAATTAAAATTTAATAGCTAATCAATTTTTTTTTCCTGTTCTCGTTCATTAATATGTACGTTGATAATTATTTCGCTTGTAATTGAAAAGTTTGAAAACAAAACGAAAACCCGGTATTGAAATCGTCAGTTGATGGCACATATAATTAATAATTGATATAAAATCATTATGATCGGGAAAAAATAAAAAAATAAGATATTTTTTTTTTTTTTGCGAATACATATTTTTAATCCATTGTTTTGAGGTACTTGAACATTTGAATATTTTAATTAAAATATTCAAATTGCATAATGTACGATTTGCATAAAATATACACTTGTATGTTAAAAACGGCCTTAATGCACACACTTATGGCTTATTCGGTGGTCAAAAATCTAAAACATGCAATACACTTATTTTTTTTTGTGAATTTATAATACGGCGTATAATACCATGCAAAAAAAAAAACAAAACAAAAATGTTAGTCAAGAAATAACGGTGTTCCAGCACTAGAAACGCAATAATATGTAGTTTTAATTTCGTTTTGCCTAGGGTCAACATTTTTTTTCAAGGTTTATTTTTACCTTTTTTTTTAGTTTATATTTAGTCGTCGCCGGCCGGATCAATTGTTGTTTTTAGATTTGTCGAAATCCGTTCCATTCGACCTATGGTCGCGTTATACCGAGAGCCATAACGTGAACGGTCTTTTACCGTATAGAGTTTTCGCTCCTTTAATCGTTTTCAACTTTACCGGATCGAAAATTATCGGATTTTTCTCTATTATTCTCGTCACCGTTGTGCCGTAGCAAAACGAGCTACCGCCGTACTAATATAGTTTCTGTGGGAAAGACTACATACAGATCCCAGATAAGATGTCTAGGACCGTAAACAAATTCTCACGAGTGGGTTACAAGTCCTTTTTATCCATTCGAACGATTTATGTTTTCTTTCCGACTATGTTAGTTATTATTGTTGTTGATTTAATGCTGTAATAGTTAAAAATATCATTTTGAAAACTATTATCTTCTCGGTTCCGACTCATAATATCCGCGTGCATAAATCGTAACGGCGAAAGCAAATATTTTTAACTTTAAAAAATGAATTTTTCCTCCATAAATAATTGTCATTTTCACAAAAATTTTCGGCCGAATTTTTTTTTTTTTTTTTTTTTTAACCGTAAGCAATCGCCTTCATATTCCCGAACGACCTCGTCGTGTCAATAGACTCTGGTGTGTTTTCTATCATGACTTACGATAAGACAAAACAATTCGGTTCAACTCGATCTTCCTTTTTTTTTTCGTAACGTGATCAGATCAATTTATTCTGATTTCACGTGAGTCAAATTAAAAACGGTTTAAAACAATAACCGTTTTATCATGGCGACACGCCGCCGGTCCGTTGCGTCTGATCTCGAGATACGCTCGCGGCACGAGTTTGACTCGCATGAACACACGACGGAGTTTTCTTTGAAGAAAACGAATTAAAACAATAACGACATTACGAATTTCGTCCGTAACGAATGACTTTAATAATTACCTGAGCGAAAAACGTGCTGCGGATTGTTTACGGAAAATATTTGTTTTGCATGCGGTACAGACATGACGATCGAGTTTTTCGTGCGTGAAACGAGACGGCGCGGCGAAACAAACACTCTCGACGGCCGAGAAGTGCCACGCGAAACGCGATCGTCGTCGGTTTTCTGCCGGAAACAAACGTACGACGATCGAATGACGATTTCGGAAAAATCTTTCCTTTTTTCTTTTTTTTTTTTCAATCGACTTGTCGGACGTTTGCGCACGCGTCGTGAACGGACCGAACGTTGGGCGCAAAAGTCGTTATTAACGAATATCAATGTGATTAACGCGACACGGCGGTCGTCCGCATAGGCGTGCGCAGGGGGGATGCCGGGTATGCCTTGGCATCCCCTGCGGTCTGCAGAACCAAACTAAGTTTGGTAAAAACAAAATTAAGAAGCCGTATGAAACAAGAAAGATTGGACGCAATGATGTTGATATTTGTGGAACAAGAACTAGCGTCACAGATAAATTATGAAGATGTAATAATTGACGAGTTTAAAAATTTACATCCTTTCGAACGAAGATCAGAACTATAACTATAATTAATTATTAAACATTACATACGTTAAATTCGTATTACTTAAGAAATAAAATTTAAAGTATAAATTATACTTTTACTTGTTTATATTGAAATTGTTTTGTGAGCTTTTTAGTTGTGAGAATAAAACTTTTTTTTTAATCCCGATTTTTTTTTATGGGAGTTAAAAATTGAGTTGAGAACATTGGCTAAGATTTGTTAAAATATGTGAGCTTAACGTTAATGAAAATTTGGTAAAATTCTTGGGGTGGGGGTCATTATATCAGGGAGGCTTTTAGTATGAATTAAAAAAATTTGAGGGGGCTAAGCCCTCCCCATCTCCACCTATATTTTGAAGTATATTGGCATCCCCTGCGAAAAAAGTCTGCGCACGCCTATAATGGTCGTCCGACACGAGCCTCGGCTCTCGGACGCTATAACCGCCGCCGGACCGAGCCGATACGCCGGCCGCGAATTCGATTTCGGACCGGAAAAAAGTTTTCTATACGTTTCCGCGCAAAAGTCGGTTATTATTACGTTAAATTCTCGACGAAACACTATTATAGCGGCCGTACCGTATACTTATACAACACACACGTATATATAAATATATATATATATGAATGTGATATACCGGACGACGACGGCGATACGAGAAAAATCGAGTTTTCGCGTCGTCGGAAAGGTGTGCGCGCGGGGGACGGGGAGAGTCGTCCTCCGGTCGACGTCTAATTTATCGGATGTCACTGCGGGCGCATTGTCCGCCGCAATGAAAACGTACCTGACCGGACTCGGTAATATATACGCGCGTACACGACCCCGCGGCCACACCGCCCGCCGCCGCCGTCGGCCGCCATTTTTCCCATTGTCATACACACCACGACCGTTTACCGCCGCCACCGCAGCCGCCGGCGAGGAAGGGGTGCAATTTTTTTTTCGCCTCTGTCTATTGACGTGACACAAAAATAGTAATCATAAAACACGCGCCGGACGTCGAATCGTCTGCGTGTTGACACGGCGGCGGCGTGTCGCATACATCAGTGCTTCTCAAACTGGGGGCCGCGGCCCCCTAGGGGCTCTTGGCTATATGATTGGGGAGGGGGGCCTTGAAATATAAATTCAGATACTTCTACTTCGACTAGTAACATTTAGATTTCCAGAAACAGATAATTCTAGTTCAACGACCAGCAAAAGAAAAAATGAATTTTTACCTACAAACAATCATGGGCGTATTTAGATAGGGGCCATGGGTCCCGTTGCCCAGAGCGGCAATTTTTTCATCAAGAGGGGCGGCAAATTTTTCAAGGTCACATAAAAAAAATGAAGTTGAGCTTATAATGACACAAACGTTGCAATTAATAAGAAATATTGATTTTACTAGTGTTTATCCATAATATGTTGATGTTTCATTAAAAATATTTTTATGTACACCTTCCACAAACTGCGGTGCAGAGCGTTCCTTCTCCACATCAAAAATAATAAAAAACAATTTACGGTCTACAATGGTACAGGTCTGCTTTAGCTGCAGTTCCGTATCAATTGAAGCCAAAATAACTACTTCACTAGATTTCCAAGTTATAATTGATGATTTCGCTACTCCCGAATCAAGAAAAAAAAGTTTTAAAATGTTTTACGTTTATTCCACTGATGATGTTGTACCTATTGACTAAATATAATTTTAATATGTTTAATATTTTTCATTTTTAACATACAGAATTATCGTTAAAAAATTAATGAAAGTTTTTTTCAGAAAGCGGCAAAATTTGTGTTGCCCCCTAACCAAAATTCCTAAATACACCACTGCAAACAATAAAAAGAAAAACGCAAGTACGATTCAGAACATATAAAATTTGGTTTTATTGCATCATGCGTAGGTAAGGAAGAACGACCGATGTGTGTCCAGTGCCGCAACTAGATATTTTGAGCCCTAGGACAAAAGATTATTTAGCGGCCACTATCTAGCATCTTTCTACCAGAGTTTAAATTAGTGAACAAATTTATTGGAGTCAGTTAGATAAAATTCAACAAACAAACATAATCTTTATTAAAAAGTATAACATACATGTAAAACATACGTTTTAGTAAAGAACAACACTTTTTAATATCCATCATATTAATTTATTATAAATAAAAACACATGAAAGAATAAGTTCATTATAATAGAATAAAGTCATACGTTTTATAAAAATAATATGATGTTAATATTTTAATCGAATTTAACGATTTAACCAAACGATAATAATAAATCAATGCCGGACTATAATTTTCAGTCATCAATATTTTGATAATTACTGTAACAGTGTGATAGTACAAACATTTATACAATTAATTTTATCTCACACAGTATACACAGTTGTCACAAATTCTCACAATACAGTAGGTATTGCTGGGTATATACGAATTAAAAATTGTAAAAATCATAAATAGGGGCCACAAAATAGGAATGGAGGCCGTTCCCCGGCGCATTGCCCCGGCTGCCCGGGTGGATGTTGCGGCACTGTGTGTGTCATATGTTCAAATACGCTCTCAAACGCTTTTACATCCGTGGAAGGGAGCGTTGACAGTTTTACATTAAATTTAGGGGGCCCTATAAAAAAAAAAAGGTTGAGAAGCACTGGTATACATTACACGTGCGTACATTGCGTGTTTTGTACGGCCGTCGGATTACGACGCTATACGCAGCGTCCGCGGAGAAACGGCTGAACGCCTTACTTGGTCATCGATAAAACAACCGTCTGTGATCGACGAAAGACGAAATCGTGTACGCGCGCGGCGTGTCCGCGGTACCAAAACACTTTGCCAACGTGAGGTTCGCGGTATTAAGTTTTCTTTTTCTTTCGTTTCCTTTTTTTTTTTTTTCATTCGTGCAGATGTGTTACGTACGACTCGGTGTGCGCGCGTGCGTGGTCTGATGCCGTGTTTTTTCTTCTTCTTCTTCTTTTCCTTCTTTTCCTTTTTTTTTTTTTTTTTTGTACTTCAAAAAGAGATTCTGTACACGTGTTGGCCGGTAATCCGAATTGAAATATTGAGCGAACACCACCGGTGGGATAAAAAGGAAAGGGAAAAGTGCACCGACGGTAAATATGGTCTGAAAAGAAAGCGTACCGGCACCGCACTCGTGTAACGGCCGCGGTCCATTTGATATGTACGCGTGCTCACAGACCCACACCGAACCCTTCTCGTCGTACGCGTCGACTTTATAAATAATATAACGTCAACACGCTGTGGCTGTGGCAATCTGTAATCGTGAAAACGAATAGATCTCGACGAAAGTTCAACCTATCATTATTTAAGCGAGCGCATAAGCACACACACACACACACACACACACACACACACACACACACACACACACACACACACACACACACACACACACACACACACACACACACACACACACACACACACACACACACACACACACACACACACGCACACACACACATACACGATATACACAGTAACTAGTCGTTCTTTTCCCATTACTTGTTGCGTTCGGTTTTTTTTACCGGAACAATTAATCTTTTATTACATTAACATCGCATGTCTCGAGTGCATAAATAATTGTGAAACAGCCATGACACAATTTCGTTTCACCCAATCCTCAGTCAGTTTATAGAAATATATATATGTACGGGAAAGGCAAAGAGAATAATGTATCCCGCTATTACTATTATAATGATTGCATGTTTTTGAATTCGAACGAATACTCGCGAACTTTAAACGGGGTTCTTAGGTTTCGATAGTAATTACACGTTGTTCAAACACAGTGTAGAACAACGAAACGAATTTATGTTTTGTACCTACTAGCTTTCAAAAGCGGGTTGTAAAACTAAATAACTATAAAAAAAAAACGGGTTGTTTTGTGCGGCCGGCAATAAAAATATTAACGTTTTTAATCCGTTACGCTAAAAGATTTTACGAAAGGTACGACGCGAAATATTATTTTTATTGTGTTGTTTTTGGTCTATCGCGATCGTACTTTTTTAAGTTGCAAAAAAAAAAACAAAACAAAACAAAACAATAATAATAACTTTAATATTATTCTTGTATTGAGATTATTATAATATATTCTCCCGGCGGCGTTGTTGGCGAATCTTCACGCACGCGGGTCAGGTACTTTTCACATACAATGTTTTCACGTGTAATATGGAATCTATGGATTTTTTTTTTACAAAAAAAAAAAAAAAAAATGGTTTATGTTTTCTAACGTTTACGTTTCACACAGTGAATGTGGATTTTCGATTAATTTTTCTGGAATATTTTTTAATATGTCAATACGTATAGTATAACGGGTAGTAATTTATGTATAAAAATATTAACTAATGGCTATAGTTTCAAAAGTCGGTTAAAGGTCAATAATCTTAATAATAAATGTAAAAAATATAAACCTATCGCAGTTTATTAGGTAATTATGATATCATATTATGATCACGTATAAAAAGGACGACCCGCATGCGACTTTTTAATTTATTTTTTGCGGCTTTCGTCGATGTCACTAAATATAAATACAAAGGCAATATAACATTTTGAAATATTTTTAATATCTTTAATGCAACGTTGAAAATAACTCGTTAAAATCGGGTTTTTTTTCCATAATATTTAACGTGAAAATTAATTTTTAAATTTTTTTAAACGATAGTTATTTTTGACGTTGTAATTGCTCCCGTTGTTTATGTTTGCTCGCGACCGTAATTGACATGTAAGTCAACCTAATTTAATACCGATATTTTTCTTGTTGTCGTCCAGTATAAAAAAAAAAAAAAAAAAAGAGTCGACTTTTTAGTGTCACCGTGACATTTTTCCGCCGTGTTTATTTTGTAGTGAGTAATTGTTAGGTCATTCGGTGGTTGAAAAGAAAAATATTGCGATTAACCGTAGTAATATAAAAAAAAAAAAAATAAAAATAAATAAATGAATAAAAATTATTTAGACATTGATCGAATACTCCTCTAGCTTGTAAGTGTGACACGGTAGTCATTTAGTTTGAAATTTATACGAAACCGCGTAAAATACATTTATAAATTATTAATTTCATAATAAGAAATAATTGGTAGATGTATTTAATTTTATTAATATTTTTCCAAGCAAATACAGAATTAAACGTGAAATGTGTCATATTTGAATTATTCATTATAATCAGTGCTCGGAAGTTCTAGCAAATGCATATTTTTTTTGATTAATCCTAGAACATTCAAAGTAAGATAGAAATATTATGTTTCACACTTTTCCGATGATGTCATACACGAAATTTAATTTTGCTATTTTTTGCTTTTTCACGGGTTTTATTGCTATTTTGCTAATGTAGGGTTTATAGTGCTATTTTTGAGTATATTTTCACATAATATAGGAAATAATCATATTTTTTGATAACAATGATTTACTTGGTTATATTTTTGAAAGTATTTGAATTGTCGGAAGATAAATAGACCTCGTAAAATAATATTTTATGTTTTCCTCGACAGTTCGGTGTATTAATAGTTAATGACGTCATTGTTGTTCCCGTATTGTACCATTGCATTAGATAGCATTACATTTTTTTGTCTAATAAATTAATAGCTTTTTCGAATTAAATGCAAATTTTTGATTATTCGTGCTATTTGTAGAGCATTTTTTTTTTTTGAGTTTTTAAGTGCATAATATCCAAGAGCTAAAAAGAAACATTTTTAGTACTACAACTTCTGAGCCCTGGTTTTAAACGTGTGATGAAAACAAAACAAAAAAACCATCGAAAATCAAAAGAATTTCGTTAAAAAAGCTCATAAAATAATATATGTAGGTATATATTTATTTATTTTCAAAAGCGAAAATATATGGTGATGGTTGAAGATGAATACGTAATAAGTCTGTTTGGATTGAAAATTTGCCGATCTGCGATATCGCGATATTTATTTATTTTATTTTAGAACTTTCAGCTGATAACTCGTATTACAGTTCAACAATTATTTAATAATATAGGATATATCGCGATATTTATTTATACCGATCGGCAAACGCGACGAACGGGGTGGTAAACACGAGATTTCTTTCGGGTTTCGTGTATCAGACGTTACACGTTACGATTCATACGTTGCGTGAGCGTGACAGAATCCGGCGGCGTCGTTTGAACGGACACGAGCTCGGTAGTTGTGTTTTTGTCGTTCCTAGGTTGACATCGGTCACGGACTTACGGAGAAGACTCGCACCGGACGGGACGATGTCACGCGTTTTATGTACTACACTGGACGACACGGGCTCGGACGATCGCAAGGCAGGAGCACGACGACGCAGAGGTTCACAACGGCGTTTTGTCGTCGGACCGTACTGGAATCATGGGAGGATCTTGGATATTTTGACAGGGGGGGCACATATAAATTGTATAATTTGAATTAGGTATAATTAATAATACATTCTATCATTTAAAAAAAATATTAGTAACATATTAATACATTGTTTATTACATTATACCACACTACAAAATGATAATGTATACCTAGGTCAGTTATTATACATAAGTGTCCCGGTAGCAATGTTAACACATTTTAGGGACATCATCGTTTCAAAACTGAAAAAAAAGTTATTATACATATTATAGGTTGTCATTAATAAGAAAAAATATGTTTATAGATTCTCATACTTTATAGCCTTATAGGTCGAATTGAAGTCTTCGTTTGTGTTTTTTAGCAAACATGTCTAGGACTTCTTCTGGTTTCACTTGAACATCTTTATTTATATGTAACATTGCTAAGCCATTAAGTCTTTCCTGGCCCATTGTTGATCGTGGGTAAGTTTTAATTCTTTTTAAAGAACTGAATGACCTCTCAGCACTTGCTGTTGTAATAGGTATGACACTAAGAATTGTTAAAAGGCATTTAATGTTAGGGAACATAGATGCATATTTAAAAGCTTCCATTGAAGAATTAACCTTTTCCGACTTATTTTTCCAAAATTCTTTCCATAAATTTAACTCTCCTCGAAGTGCTTCAATACTATGAGGTAAATCTGCTTCATATGTCCGAGCCGCATTCAATATTTTATCGTCTGGAGTTTCATAGGCAAAATAGTATTTAGGAATGTTTAATTGAAAGAAAATTGGCAGGGAGGTCACGTGCCTCTGTGCCCCTCCCCTAAATCCGCCCTTGACTGGAATGTAGAGGAAAAGAAACAAATAAATAAATAAATGTATAAAATAAAAAAGGTTTTCTACGTGTTCGCGTGAAAACGCCGGCGGCGTGAACGTTTGACCGAAACGTAGCTCGGAAAGTTTGCGCCCGGCCGCGGTCGTAAAGGAGTGAGTTTCTCGTCGGAAGTTCGAAAAATTCAGTCACGTGTGGTGGATTGAATAAAAATCAAAACACGAACGCGGCGGCGGCGGCGGCGCTGGGAATCCGGCGTTTCGTGTACCATTTGAATGCCAGTCCGTCGGTATCGTCGAACAATATCCGACGAACATCTGCGAACCTTGTTGTCGGAGTTTCGAAACTTTCGAATGATTATAATATTATCTTAACTACGTATACGCGCCGACCGTGTACCTACAGTTTTCCGTACAAACTCTGAACTTAAATCACGGCCGCCTTTTTTTCCTGTCCCCCCGCCGCCCCTCGCCTCGCCTCTAGACGGAATCCAACAACAACAACAACGATTTCGACCGGGATTCGTCTACACGACGATATACGTAACGTCGTTACGTCCTAACTTCGTGCACATAATCGCGACGAGACTACAATCGCAAACACTTAAAAGACGCTGATTGCGACGAAATGTCAGTGAGCCGGCACCGAGTCGCGTAAGCCACTTATGTTCGTCGGGTTTCGGTTAGAGATCTTCAACGTTTAAGGTATGTCCACACTAGTGCGTTTTCGTTTTCACCTTTCGATTCCACTTGCGTTTCAACTTGCTCTTCGTCCTTCGATAAGCGCATGCGATTGTTGAGTGCTTTAAACGCATGCTTCTTTCTGTCCACATCTGTGTCTACGCCAGCAGTCGTTTTTCACCGTGCGGTATAGTTAAAACTAAAAGTATGTCAGATTCAAATTTACTTTTAGGTATTTCTGCAGCGTACTATATTATCGCGAATGCGAAAAAAAAAACGTGAGAAAAAGCGTTCCAAATGGATAAAAAATTATTTTAAAACAAGAAACTTCGGTATTATTAACGATTTGCAATTGGACGAAGACTTCCTGTTTGGAAACTTTACGCGAATGTCCAAAACAAATTTTTTTTCGTTATTAAAAATGATCGAACTTCCCCTAACGCAAGTTTTTAATTTTGATTTTCACGGCGGACACATCAATGTTGAATTCATTACCGATACGCACCAACGCATCATTTCGTTTAATTTTGTTGCAATAATCGGTATGATTTGCGTCCCATTAAAGTTTTGCCGCTATATATGATTCAATAAATTTTAATGTTTGATTTTCATCCATTATTATGAGTAACACACTCAATATAAACGAAAAAATCAAAATGATATAAATCAAAATACTGAAATAAAAAAATAATTACAGAAGTCGCAATCAAATCGCACGAAAAATCCACTGGGCTTGGAAACACGTGCTTTGTCGCATGCCGAACAAAACTTTTCTCCGTTCAACTCGATAGACGCATGCGTTATTGAATGCGCTTCGTTCGTCATCGCATGCTCTATGACGCATGCTCTTATCACAAGCAAAAACGCACTAGTGTGGACATACCTTTAGATCCTCTCCAACCCCTCCCCCTCCCCTGTCACTAACGCATACGAGTCGGGAATTTTCGCGGCACTTCTCGGGTAACTTTTGTAGATCATGAACTGCACGTGCGTTTAAAAACACTCGTTCGCGAGAATCGTGTGTGCCCGTGAACGGGTTTTCATTTAGTGGATTTATCAAACGCGTTTTATACTCTCTGATGTCTTTGAAACGCGTGAATCGATTTTTTTCGTTTCCTCTCGACACGCGGTCCAACAGGTGCAGTGAGGGTCGGCGGCAACCGATGACCGCACAACCGGTAACCTCGATCACGCGGAATAGCGTTTAGTTCATTGTCACCGAGCGATTAAACATTGTAATGTGTATTGGATTGTGTTGACCTACCTGGGTTGTGGTTTGTTAATCGTTCGACTTTCGTCATTTCTGACACGGGTTTACTCGCGAGCAGTTTATCACGCACAATGTTATAATATTACTGTTCGAGGCGGCTTTTTTTAAATTTCCCTCCCGAGTCACGAACCATCGCCGCCGTGGGGTTCGAAACGAGTTACTATAATAAAGTCGATTTTCCCCAAAACAAAACGCATTGTTTTTAAGTATTTTAATTAAAACTTTCGAGTCATTACGTGTAATTTATTTGTCACCGAGAACCGAATTTCGCCCGAGAGGGAATATCGTTGCCGCGATAACGATTATATTTTATAATATCCGCGATATTTAATGTTAATCGTCGTTAACGCATCATATTAGACGTAAACGGTTTTGCCCGGTGTTTTTGATTAATCGCTACTACAGACGATAATCAGGTGCGACGGAGAGCTGCGTAGCTAGTTCGTGCACGCGTACTCGCGGTTAGGTAAACTCAAAATCGAGTGGAACGCATTTCCGTAGAGCAGCGTTTCTTAAACTGTGTTCCGCGGAACCCCAGGGTTCCGTGGAGATCACTTCAGGGTTCCGCGAAGCCTTACTCGTAGTTATTTATTTCGAAATTTTCAAGAAAATTACTTTTAAAATATCTAACGATTAGTAGCGGCTAGTGGGGGAAAAAATGTCATTAGTATTATATATGTATACAATATTACAATTATTATTATTTTTATTTTTATTTTAAGATACTTTTTTGAATTAAATACCTTTAACACAATTTTATTATATGATTGTAATTTATTTACATTTAAAAATAATCCTAAAAAAAAACTAAAAAGCTAAAAAAAATATTAGAGGTTCCGCGATAAAAGTAAATATCAAAAAGGGTTCCGTGGATAAAAAAGTTTAAGAAACGCTGCCGTAGAGTAACGCACGTTTCGGCTGTACGATGTGATACGAAACGATCGGTCGCGATCGTCGGTGTTCGCAAGCCGATTCCGCATTATTTTCCGACACGATTTGCAGTTCTGTTTTGTAAAATTTACACTTTGCTAATCCTCGCGACGTCGTGCAGATTACAATCATTATCGTTTCGTCTCAGGGCTCACGCTTATTTACAAAGCCATCGTGATATATTTACATATTCACTTGTGACTAATTTTTCAATTAAAACCAATTACACGACAACAACAAATGTCCCACGGTAATTTAAATAATTCATTTCGTAACTTTGCGGCGGGCACTTTGTGGTGTGCTCGCGCAGTTGAGCGACTTAATGTTGGCGAAACTAAAATTGAATTACAAACGTTAGGCCGGCCGTTGAAAAATGTAACTATTAAAACCCTGTCGAAACACGTCTTAACGTTTCCGAACCGCTGGGTAACATAATTCCATTACCCCGGAACCCCCGGCCCTAGAGGGGTCTCGGCACAAGTTTCGAGTGTCGCGGTCTCGCGTTCTAGTTAAGAAAGCAATTTCGTCTCGTGTCGCACGAACGAACGGCTGACACGCGGCGCTCGTACGAAACGGACGGGTGCGTACACGACCGCGCACAGGTATACGTCCAAAAACCAGTGTGTGGTCCGCAATATCCGAGAACGGGCGCGCCGGCCACACAAAGAGGTGTGCCACGTGTTTAATTTATCGAGGGGAAAATTGAAGAAAAAAAAAGTACACTAAACGCGAGTAAGTGACGTCTACAGTGTCCACACCGGGCGGTTTCCAAACTTACGCTCCACCCGATTCTTCAATCGTCAATATATCCAATAGTCGAGAAATGTTGACGTTGTTCGCGACTATTTTGGTATGCAATATAATATTATATTGCGTACCAAACGAAGACACTTACTTTTGATAAATAAAAAAAAATTAATAAATAATAATAATAAATAACAATTTGTATTCGAAAATCGTCATTGCGAACTCGATTCGATTTTATAACATATTTGTACTTTAATATTTCTAAAATCTAGAATACAAGACGTATATTATCTTCGAAAATCTCACAGTTGTGATGGAACACACAATATAAAAAACATAACCGTTGTGTGTGTGGTGTTCTGACTTGTGGAACCTTTGTGGTTGTCATGCAAAACCTTTAAGTTGCGAGGAAGACACTTGGAAAAATGATCTACACAATACGCGGGAACACCGTTTTTGGGCGTTATTTAATATTTCGTGTGCAAAAACAAATTTTCTTCTTTCTTTCTTTGCACTCTACTCACTTAGAGATTTTACAAGGTTCCACGTTTTGAAAAATCAATGTCAAAATGTTTATTGTTTGATTTTATAACTTAAAAGTGAGCGACCAATAACACTTATAAGTGTAATAGTGTTAGGGAACTACGACGATTTCGTATGAACTTGAGTGGTTTACGAATATAAATATCCTATTCGACGTCCGATTAAACAATATTAGGTACGCGGCCAATGATTTTCTCTTAACTAGTCGACATAGCTGCTGCAATTTATTTATGATAAATAAAATAATACATATTATTTTTTGTTGTGCCTTCGTGACAAACGACAAACACTTAGTGTTTATGAATTATATAACCGTTAATAGTGTTAATATGCGCAAAACAATAACTTTTTAAAGAGAAAGCGTATTTTCGTGAAGTTCTATGGGTAATGTTCGGGGGGTTCGGTTGAATAGATTTTCATATTCGTTTTCCTTAAACAGGAAACACGAAGCCGTGACCGGAAAAGGAACCGTCCGTTTTTCGACGACTAAGCGCGATAACGTTTTTAAGCGCCGTCCTCGAAGTTTCGACGCGACACAGCGGATTTTGGGGACTGGACCGGACCGCGAGGACGACGTGAAAGTTTAATCACTAACGTGTTTACCAACTAATTCGCCAAAGCACTCGTGTTCGATAACATGGCAAATATTGGCACAGTAATGTCGCTCGCGCGTTCGGTATTGGATTTAAAGGCCAAAAGGGACACTTAAAACAGACACACTCCCTCCCCCCCGCGCCTCGTCCCGGACATTGTTGTTTGACGACCTCGTGTACCGCAGCATTATATTTCCTCGCCGCGTGCTCGATTCGGGATGAAAACGTTCGATCGCGTACGCCGACCGAATGGTGCTCGTCCGAAACGTCTACTTTGCGCCGCACGACGGACGGGCGAACGTACTCGGGCGACGAATCGGCGCTCGTTCACGGTCTGTGGAGGTATGGATTGGAGGTGGAGGTGCACGGTTAAAAATAATTCACACGCTACTCCGGTATGACAGGAACGTGTAAAAAGAAAAACAGCCGATGGAACGTGTTTTACACTGACGCGTCGACGATGATGTGCAGTAGTGCTCTGCGCGGTCTGTTTTTTTTTTTTTTTGACTGGACCTGGCCGATAAAAAAAAAATTGAGCCAAATTGGACCGTACCGGGCCGATAAAAAAAAATTCAAGCCAGATCTGGACGGAACCGTTTCATTTGTGTTGCATTATAAAAGACCAAGACTGTACAGATTAAAAAACAAAAATAAATATAAGAATAAGACCGAGCTGGACCGATTGTAAAAAAAAAATAATATTAAATATTTAGTTTAAACAATTAAATATATTTATATTAAATAAATAAATTTAGAATACCCGACCCTTCCGCACCACCGCTACTTTCCGGGAAAAATTACAACTACAGACGAATTTAGTGTGTTAATTATATAATTCTACTCATATTGTATTACGTGTTAAAATAAACCAGACTTGACCGCCGTTCTTTCATTAAAACGTATGTCGAACTGAAATCGAAATCTGACCGGACCGGACCAAATAATTTTAGATTACCACTAGGGTTTTTAATTTGAAATACTTCAGTTACCTACAGTAACCATTCTTTTGCGAATAATCTCACCGTGAACAATTTTCGAAATATTCATTATGTACCTACTACAACAAAAGTCTAAATCTATAAAATGGTAGCCCACCGCCGATCCACGCGCACACCAGGTCCCCCGATGGTTATCGATCGGTCGTGAAAACGCGACCTGGTACATCGTCTGCAGCATGGCCTTTCTCACGGGGGGAGGGGGGGGTATATAGATCCCCCAAGGACATTTGTTTTTGTTGGAAAAACATAAGTACTAGAAATTCATCTATACAATAGTAGAGAAATTATTATGGTAAACTGATATTTAAGTATATTATTTCGTATAAATAATAAATTTTAATCAATAAATAACTATGCGAATCGTTTTCATTTGTTTCCATACCGATCGGTGTACAAATACAAACAGATATAATTTAATGAATAGATATTAGACTATGATATTTTTAGTATCCGATAATCATCTAGGTTCACACAATAATTACGACAACTGTGGTCACACGTTTATGGCAGTTCAATGCGTGTATAGAAGTACTTAATAAATAGGTACCCTACATTCAGTGGCGCCAAAGTCAGTTTTTAGAGGTATTGCAAAGCATTATAAGCATACCTTCAAAGCAAGTACCCATCCACCTAACCACAGTAGATTGAGCAACCGCTCCTCATTTATTTTACTCCCATCGAGTGGGTCTGACCTAGTGTGTTTCGCAGCATTACCAGTGGCGTATTTAGGAATTTTTTGCAAGGGGGGGATCAAAATAAAAAATTTAATTAAGTATTAAGCTTTAATGACTACTGGACAAATTAATGATTTATATACCTAGGTACTGCGTTAGTACAAATTTGAGGACGTAGCTCCATGGCAAAACAACAAAGTTACAAAATACACGGAAGTATGAGATCAAATATTTAATTACAAATAAACCCCGTAAAATTTTGATTGTTTTTTTACTCTAATTTTGCAATTAAATAATGTTTTGAAAAACGTAATATTATTTATAATTCATAGTTAACAGATATTAAAAAGCAACAATGTATTTTATTCTGAATTATATTATATTTTTATATTTTGTGCCAAAATTTAGTTTCCTAGATTTTTTAAATAATTCGTCCACAACTTGCCGGTCAAAAAATCTAAATATTTCACAAATTGCTATTTACCAGTGTCAAAGAGCCATAGAGCTAAAATAAATTTAGTTTTTAATAAAAGAAAGTATTCATCTCAAATCTCGGGGAGGGATCAAACCCAATGATACCCCACTGAGCCTTACCACACCCATCCACCCACCCGTCCTCAACAGGTATCGCAACTGCAATACCTAGGTATAGGAATGGGCGCTTCTGCCCACATCATAATGTGGAAGGAAGTGTGGTGGCATAGGCCCCACAACTCGATTCGCAATACGTTTTCACATCACCCTTCCGACGAAAAATCCCCTGAGAACGTCACCGATCTGCGGTCGCGTGCGTTTGAGTTTCTGCCGCGACGCCCGCCCCGTGCCGAGATCGGCCGGGCTAGGAGTTGTGCGGACAACGCGGTACGCGAGCCGTCGCGATCACGTGCGCGGCCCACCCGCAAACAATGCGTGCCCACACGCTCGGCCGACGGTGGCGTAAACTTCGCCGAAACGGTTCTTAGAAAATCCGACCTGAAAACTTTTGCGGAACGCAATTAACGGCTTACGCGTACTATTCGAAAACCCGTGGCTCCCGCCGCGTGTGCACCGCGCAGTGTCTTTATAATGAAGAGCGCACACGGAAAGCCACAGAGAGAAAACAACCGTCCCGTAGTCCCGGGTGCACGGCGGCGTTTCCGGCAGCGGTCGTGATTTATACATGATGCCTCACGTATACAGTGTGTCCCGTTTTAAATGTACCACTAAATATCTCAGCCCGACAATCATATATTGAAATGCAGTTTGCTGCAATAGTTAGGGGGTACTGAAGTACATATTATAGGAAAAATTCAAATTTTTAACTCTTGTAGTTTGCGCATGCGCAATACAAATGTTTTTTTTTTAATAGCAACGCTTATTTTTGTTACCGGATATGGATAGACCATTTTATTCTAAGTCATTTTGATCCATTGACCATAGTTCTAAACCTAAAATTGACTGATTTATAGCTTTTTGAAATTTTAAAATAATTACATTTTTTCAATCATACCAAAAATAATAACACAAATTAATTTAATACAAAAGTTTAGAATTATACAATATAGTTACTATACAATAGTAGATATAGCTGGTACGTAAATAACATAGTACATGGCGTATAAAAAGGAAGATTTTTGTATAGGAAGATAATGATTTTTATCCACAGAGGCCAAAATACAATTCATTAGTAACAAACCGATAACAAATATAATATAATCCACGTCAAATATACTACCGAAATATCCTGTGACTTAATTTTTAAATTAAAATAAAATTCGATTCGGGTTTTTAAACCGATATTTCTTTAGGGTTATGGTCGATTTGGGTTTTACACGTCATTCTTGAGCATTCAGGTTAAAACGGGTGTTTTAGAAAAATTGTTTAAGGGTTTATCGAGGTGTTAAGGGTTATGGTTAATATTGGTGCAACGTAGCACGACGAAAATCACCCGGCCGTCGCGCGCGAACGTCGAGGGACAAAACCGCGGGAAAAAATGAAAAAAAATGAAAAAAATGAAAAACGAAAAATGAAAAACGCCCGTTTCGAGTTTACGCCCGAGACGAAATAATATTTATTGCGTCCGCGTAGTTCGAAAACGGGACTCTTTTGCGGCGGCGAAAACGGAACACTCGTGCGCGGGACCTTCATCGGACTCGCGGGACGCGCACGCCGCGCCGCCGGATTCGAGATTTCCGCGAAAACACGACGGGCGCGACGCGACGAAACGCCCGGGGGAGGCGGCGGCGCAGGGTTCGTCTTACGACGAATGTACGGCGCGGGGGGGCTCCGGGTACGAATCTCGCCGCGTTGCCTTGTAATTATTATCGTGTTATATAACCGTAACGCGGTTAATGCGCTCCGGTATTAATTCGTTATTAAATTGTAATCATTAATAAACATTACCGCGGAGACGCCGAAACCCCCGGAACGTGATGTGAATAGTGGAGGTACGAGGTACGCGCGCGCGCGTGTCTGTATTTGTCATTTTAATTTGCATATTTAACGTTTTTTGGCGGCTTGTCTTTTTCCGATAATTAAATTGTGCCTCCGGCGGTTCGTGGCGGCGGCAGTGGCGGCGGCGGCGGCGGCGGCGGAACGAGTGTCTTCGACGGATTTATTAGTGTTTCGGTTAAATGATAAACGAAAAACGAAAAAAAAAAAAACAGCAAATAAAAAATACAACGATATTTTCTCGGAAAGAGTGTGGGTGACTGAAATAAGTGTATATTTAATAAGCTATCGTGTATGATTTTCACGGTTTTTGGTAATCATAATGTGAACGGACGGGTATTAAATTTTTCGAAAACGACAAATTAAAAAATTGAAAATTCGAATAGTTTTTAATTTTTAATTCTGTCTCGAGAGACTGTTTAAAACCCGTAATTTTAAGCACGATTAAATTTGATTCGATTAAAAACAAAGTATATTTGTGTCGGCTCAATGATGGTATACGCGCGATTTCGTCTTGTGAACATAATTTTGTTTTTAACGACACTCACGTTACGGTTAGTTTATAACAATCTAAATTCGTATTTTTTTTTTCGTTACCGGCGCATCGGCTTAATTATATACGAGAGCGTACCCAAAAGGAACCGGACCATTTGTAGACAAAGTTATTTAAAAATTTTTTTTAGAAAAAAAACATTTAATTTCCTTCAAAGTAGTCTCCGTTAGAGTTAATGCACTTGTCCAATCATTTGTTACAATTTTCGAAGTACTTTTTAAACTCATCTTTTGCGATGCCTGCGCCTCCGTCGTTTTTTTTTTTTTAACTTCATCGATGTCCGCGAAATGCTTTCCTTTCATATCCCTTTTCATTTTGGGGAAGTAAAATAAGTCACTTGGGGCCAGGTCGGGTGAATAAGGTGGATGGGGGGACACAGTGGTCATAAAGTGGACCATTTTTGGTCAAAAAACGGCCGTATAGAAAGGACTGTGTGGATCAGAAGCGTTGTCAAATTTTGTCTGACACTCGTCTCATCCCCAAATCTTCTCTTGAAATTCTCTGTATTGAACTCCATGTCACACAAGACTCTCTCCGCCACTTCTTTGACGGTTTGTCGTCGGTCTTCTAGGATAATTTTGTGATTTTTTTTTTTACATTTTCGTCGGTTCGCGCCGTCGAAGGACGTCTAGAGCGAGCTCGATTATCCGTTGACATTTCGCCACTTTTGAGACGGAAAAATCACTAAAATACTTGAGTTTTCTCTAAAGCATCACCTTTGTAAGCCACTTTTCAAAATTTCAAGGGTTTCTGTGCCCTTTTTTCCGAGCTAGAAGCAAAAACCGAAAGCCACGCTCTGTTCACAGAAAATCAAAAAAAAAAAAAAAAAAGAAACAAAACAAAATCACACCAATGTTACGAAACCTTCTACAGTGACGGCCGTTGGCATACCGATTGGTAAGAGGTATATTCTATACGCCCTTATCGGCGAAAATGCGATACTACTACTACTGTGTCCCGCACAACATCAGTTCGGTTTCTTTCGGGTACGCCCTCGTACTTAGGGATGGGCATGAAATCCGAATATCTGAATTATCCGGATATCCGGATATCGAAATCCGGATTTGAATCAAATTCATATCCGGATTATCCGAATTATCCGGATTATCCGGATATATGGATTTGCTTTTTATGTAACTCATAATTATTTTAAATGAATGGTAGTTTATGAATGGTATTTCTTATAATTTTTAAATAATTTTTGCACTGTTATCAAGTATTTATTTTGTTGATTTGATTTTAAATCAATTACTAGTTATTAATTTGTAATAGCCCTGTAAAATAGTATGTTATGTTATTTCATTATTTTTTTTAGTTTGTTAATAAAACATAATAATTAATATTTATAAATAAAATATGTGCTTGCCAATTAAAAAAAAAACCATTCAATTCCATAGGTAATTATTTTTATTATTTTGCGCAAAACATCGTCCATTATTGAAATACGTTGGAAAAATAGTATCAATCGAACCTATATTCAAAAAAGGTTATATCATTTATTTTATGAAAAATATAAAAATGAGTCATTGAATAACAAAAATTATTCGCATAATCCGAAATATTCGGATTTCCTAAATCCGGATTTGAGAAATCCGGATTATCCGGACATTTGAAATCCGGATATGCTTATCACTTCTCGTACTACCAACGTATTATAATATGCGAATCGTTCGTTCCCGTCTCGTTCGCGTATTGCAAAATTAATTTTCGCGTTTGATTTCAACTCGCCGTCGATTCGGTAAAAAAAAAAAATCGATCGATCGGAACGATCGATTTTTTGCCCCTCCCCCCCCCCCCTCCGACTCGCGGAGTCGATACACGTCGCACGCATTGTTTTCGCCGCGTTATCGTTTAATCGTCGTTAGAATCAGTCAAACGATATATTATCGTATTACCGTTTAGCGCTCGCGTTGTGTGTGACGTCATACGCGTCGTATTATCGTGCAGTCGTGGGTTCGCTCGTAGTATACGCGAGCGCGGTAACCGTTTTACTCGTGTCGACACGAACGCAATAGGCACTCGCTTTGGTTCAGCGACAATTCGGCTGTCAATGCGTCGGTGACGTCTAAAGCGCAATGTTTAATTTCACTAATTCATAAATCGCATATGAAAACCAGCCGGAACCCCGCGGGTATGCGCCGCGCGGTTCCCTTCTTTTCTTCACTTACGTTCAATAAATAATAATAATGATAATCAGTGGCGGCTCGTGAAGTTCAAAATGGGTGGTGCGCAATTATTGAAAATGCATATTAATAAAATAAAATTAGTCACATCCAAGTCAGTATTAAAATATCTACTTTAATAAAATGATAATTAAACGTAATTTTAGAAAATAATAGGTTTATTTAAATACATATATCGTATAACCAGGTGTAAATTTTATCTACCGTCAGAACAAGCAACAGTGTCGTAACTAAAAACAATTTTAAAAAATAAACGGAAAAAATCACATATTTTTGTTTAATGAAGTCAAGTTTTCGTTCTTTAACTAACAGTTCTATAACTTTATTATTGAAATAGCGCATACGCCGCACAGTGGGATATTTTCATAAAAACCTGGCCAAAATTAGAAATTTCAAAATGCATTTAGAATGATAATTGTTGATAGTTTATCTAATAGAGATATTATTAAAGCAATTAGGTAATATTTTACGCTGTCATCAGTATTAATTGTATTGAAATAATACCCCAGAGTATGGCATTACAGATGCGACGCGCAGGTCGGTATTATTCTGTACAAAAAGTTTTGTTAGAACATAGCTGATATTTTGTGTTGTATAGTTATTTTTACGAAAAAAAAAATGAACTCGTTACCTGGAGGTATGTTTAAAGTATTTAAGTTTAATAAAATATAAAATCAATTTATCTTTATATTTTTATATACAATTTTAATAAAAAATACAAGAATTAAAATAAAATATACAAACACAAAATTCATCATTAATTTTAGTAAACTTCCGAGATAGTCCGAGTCCATACAATCTTATCTTTTTTTAGTGTGTGTTATGCAGTTTCAAAAAAATTAAAAAACAATTGCGCATACTTGCGCTATATTGTGTAAATTACTTTTGATTCACATACATGTGATTAAACCCAATAAGATAATACTATGGCAAAATCCCCATCCTTCATCACCCAGATATTGTCGACCAATTAAAATTCAATTTATACACGATACCGTAGACATAATTTTACAAGAAAAGGTGTGTATAGAAAATCAAATAGAAAAACTTCAACCATCTATTGTTCATTTGAACGATACTGAAATCATGGTGAAACATATTTTGATGTTTACTATGTTGATGGTAAAGTGTGTAACTCAGTCACTTTAACTAAGTCTGCAATGAGGTGTTATATATGTGGAAGTACATCTAAAGATTTTAATAAAATTGAAAAAATGATAGATATAAAAACAAATAATTTAAATTTAAAGTTTGGGCTTTCAATTTTGCATGCGTGGATACGATTTTTTGAGTGTTTGTTACATTTGTCATACAAAATCGGTATCAAAAAGTGGCGAGCGCGTGAAGATGAAGAGAAAAGAAAGGTTTTGGAAAATAAGAAAAGGATTCAAGAAGATTTTAAATCTAAATTAGGGCTACTGGTTGATATTCCTAAATGTGGTTATGGAACTTCAAATGACGGAAACACAGCGAGGCGATTTTTCGAAAATACAGAAATGTCGTCATCTATTACTGGAGTAGATATTGAAATAATTAATCGTTTTAAAATATTATTACTAACAATATCTAGTGGATACAAAATAGATTTGAAAAAGTTTAATAATTACTGTATATTAACTGCACAAACATTTGTCGACAAGTATCCTTGGTATAACATGCCAACATCTGTTCACAAAATATTAATTCATGGAACTCAAATAATTGAGACACTGTCAATATTACCAATTGGTCAATTTTCGGAAGAGTCACAAGAAGTTAGAAATAAGGATATAAAAAAATATAGAGAAGGATTTTCAAGAAAATGTTCTAGAATTAAAAGTTTAGAGGATGTTTTTAATAGACTTTTAGTAAGTTCTGATCCATTTATTTCCAGTCTAAGGCAACTACCTCAAAAAAAAAATTAAACATATGCACCCAGAAGTATTGGAAATGATTTTGCCTCTAGACATCAACATAAAAACCATAAAAACAATAAAAAAAGAGTCAGATATTAGTAGTGAAAATGAAGTTTCCACGTCGTCGAGTGAATAAATTCAACAGAAACGTGACTTATAATGTAATTTTTATGATATATGTAAAATAATAATTATTCTACTAAAATAACATGATATAAATAATTAAATGAAGTTAAGAAAATTGATTTTTAATTAGTATTTATATTTTGGCCAGGTTTTTATGAAAATATCCCACCGTGCGCCGTACAAATTAAATTAGTGATCGAGGGTGCAGCAGTACGTGTCCACCACGGTTCCATTTATTCGTCAATACCCCCACTCATCGACTAAACGTATTTTACATGGACTCTCGGTGTGCAGTCCCATGATAAAATAAACAGGTATGTCAGCAACTTTGTGATAAGCACAATATGGCCGTCGGCTTGCGCCCATTATCAATTCTACGTTATCAACAACATATTTTATATTCATAGTAAATAGTAATCATGATAAAATAAACTTATATAATATATAAAGGTTTTAATTAATAATTTGATATTAAACATGAGTTTTAGGTAATGAATTTTTGCATTTTTTTTTTATTATTCTTTTTTAGATCATGTAGCAAATAATTATTCAAGTTATTCATTCGCATAAAAGTTCTTGTGCGAATCAAACATAGCATCACTTCTTAATTTTTTCTTGTAACTTGATTGTCAAGTATTTAATGATATTGGGTTTATTTGACAATACACCACCATGTAATTCTGTGAAATATTTTTCCAAAAAATGAGCAGCGTTAGTTAATGTTGGTGATGGGACTGTAAGGTTTCCTTTTGACATATGTTGAATTATGTAGGTGAACTTTGGGATTTTTTATTACATCTTTTCTCTTACTACCACTGACACATTCCTCGTAGACACAAATAGGCATTTTTAAATAATAATCTAGTAGACAGTAGTAAAAGTTTAACACGTTACATTAACATGTGCATGCCACATAAACAAAATCATAATAAAACAATAGTTTATCATGAATACAATTGTTTAATCAAGATTATGATAATATTATTTTTTACATGATAAAGTTAAAGTTCATATTTAAGCGGGAAATTCAACATTATCACAATAATATTTAAGCCAATGAGAAGTGGGGCATGCCGGACGCCATGTCTGCGCTAACTCGACTAGAACTCGTTTTTTGCTGACATACCTGTTTATTTTATCATGTGCAGCCCGAGCTGCACACCGGTTGGTGCGTATTTATTACATAACTCATCTAAATTTTAGGAGTGATATTTTCGAACTCAAACGTTTCACGTTTATAAAACTAATAATTTTGTATTATGGAATAAATATAGTTTAATAGATATTGTAATAAAATTAAAATAAATTTTAGCTATTTTATCTTTAATAATCTATGTGGTGTGCGCATACCAGCACACCTAGGCACGAGCCGCCACTGATGATCATAATAATAAATAAATATATAAATAATATCATGTATTATAGTGTCATTTCTACCGCGTCGGAAATTATATTTTTTGTCATACAAATTATTATTACTTTATAGTTTAATGCGTAATATTTTATCAATACAAATAAACCTATACATTATATTAAGTACGTATATACCATATATATATATAAATGAACCAAAAACTATAAATTTATTTTCCAACAAACTATGTGTATGTGTGTGTGTGTGTATTTTTTTTATTTTTATTTTTTTTTGTTACACGCCGACGTTATTTTAATAGAAATAATCGATTTATGTTGCAGGTAATATTTTACAAACAACAAACCCGTTATGGAGGCACATCAAATCGAAGAAACAATATAAAAACACGTAAGTTTTATACGATAGACTGTCCGACGATAATAAAATATAGGCGACGCAGGTCGTGATAATAATATAATGTCTCGTTCTGCGTGAGCCTCCACCACCGCCACCACTACCCCCACAGCTACCACCACCACCACCACCACCACCACCACCACCACCACCACCACCACCATGCCGCCGCGTCGAAACCGTTTACTTTTAAATGACTATAAATAATAACGTAATGCGAAACAAAAAGACACTTTCCAAAAGGGTTACGTAAACGAACCGACGTCGATCGGAAGTAATATATTACCGATCAGCACGCGGTCGAGAATTATTGCGTGCCCGGGGACGGGCGAGAGAACTCTCGGCGTACGGCCGGCAACGAAGAGAAGGGGTGAATCCGAGGTGGTCGACGCGTCGCGATGGCCATTTCCACGGCGACCATCACCGAGGCCGGAGACGCGAGTAGGCGAATTTTCACGCGACAAAAGAATGGGAAGCAATTTATGTTCGTATAATACAAACCGAGTCGTGTGAGTTACGCTATGTCCGTCACGCAAAATGATAAAAATATACAACGTATCAAGTGGTTTAGAGTTAATAAGTGACTAGATCAGTGGTTCCCAAACTCAGGGTCACGACCCAAAACAGGGTCGTGGATGTTTTTATGGTGGGTCGCAGAAAAATAAATAAATTGACATATTTTGTATTTGCTTCAGTTGTGTAAAATGTAATTTTGATTTGTTTGGAAAATGATACACCGAAAATACTTATTTTTATTTTATAAAATATTTAACTTTGACAGCAACAAACAAGTATAATAATTTACCTGTATTATTATCAATAGATATAGATCAAATTAATTATATTTTTGGGTCATACACTCATACGAGTATACGGCAGTATATTGTTATACCATATTATATTATATTATACAGTCTTATCATACAACTATTATTGATTGAGATTAATCTATATTAGATAAAATAACTGATCCACAACATAATATCAGATGTGCCCTTGCAATAAAAATTAAACCAGATATTGAAAAACTAGTGAACAGTATGCAACAACATCATCATATAGTCATTAATTTATTAATTTAAGAATAATATTTGACTCAATTTAAAAAACGTAAGGGAATAGTAATAATTATTTTTTTTTATAATTTTTAAACAATTAAAAATTTGTATACCAATTTAATGCAAGTAAATGTTAAAAAAAAAAAATAATATCATAGTTTATGTCGATGAAAAATGGTATTTCTATTATTTGCTTTTTTTTTTTTTTTTTTTTTACTGGTATTGGCAAGCAAGTATGACTGGGTCGCATGTAAGTTAATATTGGAATCTGAAGGTCGCAGTGAAAATAGTTTGGGAACCGCTGAACTAGATGAATATGTGGACGGAAAACGACACAAATAAACAATAATAAGACGTAACCGTAAACTCGAAATGACACTAATACGAAAATCTCGTTTGAGGTACTCGTAATAACCAGGGTCCGGATTTTACACCATTTGCTAATTATTATAGAATACAGATAAAAAAAGCAGGGTGGGCTATACATTTGTTTTATACACCAAGGACTCTGAATATGAAATTTTATTTTGCTATTTTTTGCATATTTGATGCATTTTAGATTTTTAGTGCTATTTTTAAAGTGTTGGCACTATTTTTCTTATATAATGCTTTATTAACGATTTAGTAGTTTTCATAAATATCGTTTATATCGAGAAAAAATTATTATTCATTTATGTGAATTCATATGAAAAATTACCACATTTTTGTCTCGTTATTAATTTATAAACAATATTATAGTCGTAGGTATGCAATATTAAACATGTTAGTCTATTTTTAAGAAGCTCGGAAATATCGAATATTATACATTTTATGCCCTCTAGTCTGTTTTACTTGTATATATTTCATTATCATTTAGATTTTACAATTTTCTTAAAATAATACGTACTAATTTAAAAGATAGAAATTTAAACAACCGGTATAAGATGATAATTTCAAAGAAATCTGTTTTT
The DNA here is from genome assembly GCA_027580255.1 of Therioaphis trifolii. Taxonomy (NCBI): domain Eukaryota; kingdom Metazoa; phylum Arthropoda; class Insecta; order Hemiptera; family Aphididae; genus Therioaphis; species Therioaphis trifolii. The sequence goes on along the minus strand of CM050408.1, from coordinate 38,308,182 downwards.
TTTTTTTTTTGCTATTTTTGATATTTTTAGGGCATATTATAGCGCATATTTTAATACTTTTTGGTGCTATAAGCTCCGAACCCTGGAAATAACCTTCATTCGGTGACAGTGAAATGTTTCCAGAGTACAAGTAAAACCCAAAATCATGAGATCAAAGTAAACTGCGCCCGAGTTGTTATCAAGAGTACAATAGTTATGTGTGTATTGCGCTCCATGTTCCATCAGCTTATCAATTTATCAATCGTACAAACGGATGATTTTTGCTTTTTTGCCAACGTGGTTCGATTTATGACAGTGGGTTTGCGGTTTAAATTATTTCCCGTTATAATATCCTGTCATCAAACGTTTTAAAAAAGTGCTCTGCATTATGAATTGTACATCACAACTTATTCGCCAGAACTTTGTAGGCGATTAATTTTACGAAAGTTGAAATTTGAAATTATTTTTAAACGCTTTTCACGCTGGCCCACGAAACCGTTTTTACCGATTACAATAAGTTGTTCGATTTTTTTTTTGAAATATTATTAAGGGTTTCGATACTACTACAAATTGATACTGTCGTTTTGGTAATAACGTAAATATTGTTACGGAGTAAAACGAATTAAAAGGGTTTTTTTCAAAACCAACAAATCCAACAAAGTGACAGATGAAAACAGCACCGAGTAAAGGCAAACGGCAATGCAACGGTGTGGTGTTCATCTGTCACAACCAAACGACAGACCAATCAGCAACTGACTAAGTTATCAGAAAGGGTATATATACCGGACGATTTCGATAACTTAGTCACTCCACTTCAAGCCTTCAAACTATCAACATCTATAAGAAACATTCCGATAGTAAGAAGACCAGGACCAGAAACCGACAGCCGAAGACCGACGACAACGCCGCTCCACGGCTACAAACGCCCTTCGACCGCCGACCACCGACGACCGCGTTGCTCCACGGTTGCAAGCATCGACCAAGCGCCGAGGACCGACGACAACGCCCTTCCACGGCTATAAGCGCCGTTCGACCGCCGATCACCGACGACCGCGCCGTTTCACGGTAGCAAGCGCTACTCGACCGCTGGATACCGACGACAGAGCCGTTCCACGGCTGCAACCATCATCCGTCCGCGGACCACTGACGACCTTGCCGTTCCCGGTTGCGTACGTCATCGCACGTACGCATATCGACGACGACGCCGCTCCACGGCCGGAAACACCAGTCAACTGCCGATTAACGACCCGTCGGTCATCTACCCACGGACGCAAGCATCGGCCGATCAACAACGCCGTGACGCCGCCAACCAATCGCCATTCCTCTAGCCCGGTCTACGATATCACCGGATAGACCGACAACTCCCGGCGTGTCAACAGTAAATGGCCCTTTTTAGGGTCACCACAACTCCAACCTCGGCACTTAACTAAGTTGTCCGACCCGAGTCTGGTTCGTCGTCGGGGTGCCGCTTACTTAAGTCTGCACCGACGACGGCCGGCTCCTTAGCCGATCGTATTGTGAATTTATATAAACTATTATAAAAAACCGTTGTAAATATAGGGTCCGACAAGTGTCCGGCCATAATACCCAAGCGCCTCCGATTGTGCCGACTCACTTATTTAAGTCTGGTCGGCACAAATCGACGCTTTACTCGCCCCCAATATTGTACATATAAAATTATAATTCAACATAGCAATAGAATAACTTAATTACAGAGCACACAATTGTTATTTTATTTACGATACGGGTCGTCCAACCAGACGGACCGTTTCAACTGGCGCCCAACCCGTGACTCGAAAAAACGATCACCGACAAGCAAAATTTTACTAGTCGGTACGGCAAATACAAGTACCTGACGATATAATCCAAGACGAGCAACAGACCAAAGAACCGGCATAATGAATAATAATAAAAAAAATAAACGAAATCAAAACCAACTTGTACTAGAAGAAGAAGTGCAGTTATTGGAGAAAACTCGACAATTGGAGGAAAAAGTAGAAACATTGGAAAACACTGCACAACAAATGCAGGAAAAATTCACAAGATTAGAAAAGCAATATGAAACTTTACGACAACTTATCAATGACACAGATACGAAAACGTTAATAAAAACAACACAACAAGATAAAGATATTCAGACATTACAAACGAACATAACTACAATCTTAAATACAAAAAACGATGGCAACACGGTAAACACTATCAACAAAACTGCAGTAGATATTACGGCTCCAACATTCAGTGGTGACGACAAAGAGGAACACCCAAAACAATTTCTAAAAGAAATACATAATTACTTAGAACACAGACAGATTACGACAAATAGAGAAAAGATGTTGGTCATAGAAAATAATCTCCGTGGGAAAGCAGCAAAATGGTACGCTATGATCAAAGATGCAGCACTAGACGAAACAACGTTCAATGAACTTTTCCTAAAACACTTTTTCTCCGAAAATCACCAATGGGACATATTCATTAAATGTACTGAAGCGGGAAAGAAACCAATTAAAAAGGACTTCCAGGAGCATTTTCACCATTGGATGGCGGAACTGAAACATCTTGACTCGCCGAAAATGAACGAGGAACAAGCAATTAATTTAATTACAAAACATTTTCCAATATCTATTCAAGCATATATACAAACGACCAAAGAAAGAAAATTTTTACCCATTTGGGAAAAACTGGGTGAACTAGAAAATAACGTAAAACAGGAAGAAGAACCAATCAGACACAGCGAAAACCCACCAAAACAAACATATCCAAGACAGAACAATACATACAACAGAATGCCATATACTACAAACAATCAAAATCATAAAAATACCTCAGAGTTACACAGACCATACACACAGAAACCAGCACAGCACCAGGGAGGCAACTATAAACCCACCATCAGACAGCTAACCACGGAGCAGCTAGAACTCAACAACGACACCATAACCAGCGACAGAGAAGAGTTGAGTGAAAACGATGATGAGACAAAAAACTGGGAACAGGGGACGGTAGAATTAGGTCAACACCAGTCATAAACACCCTAGATCTGAAACATATAAAAAAAAAGACAAGTACTAAAAAACACCCACCAGACAAATCCATAAATTTATTAAAAGCTGCGGATTTGACGAAAGATGAAGACTTCGACGTTGCATTTAACAAAACACAACAACTGGGATGCCCATATATAAAAACATTTATAAACAATAAAGAATATGAGATGTTAATAGACTCAGGAGCCGAAATATGCGCAATATCGGAAGAATATTACAATGACATAAACCAAAATGACCCAAGGATACCAATTATACCGTTAACGGGATTCAGCATACACAATGCGACGGGCAACAAACCAACAAAAGTAACCAAACAAATCCTATTACCCATAGAAATAGGAAAAGAACGAATACACACACCATTTATTGTAATAAACAATTTGAATGAGAAAGGGATAATAGGCAATGATTTTTTGGAAACGAATAAATCAACAATTGATTATGAAAAAAGAATACTAACAATAAGGATAGACAACAATATTTACGACATACCATTTTCTAAAAGGAATGTTAAGCAACCAGTGCACCTACGAGCAATATGCACACAACCAATTACGGAACCAATCGAACAAACGCAGGCCAACACACTTCCGGAGGACATTCAAGGGAAATTAGACAAATTAGTAAATCAATATCCTAAAGTATTTCGAGATACACCTGGGGAAATAGACGGTTATGAGTGCAGAATAAGACTAAAAAATGACAAACCAATCAATCAAAGACCATATCCCATCCCAGTCACTAAACGCGAGGCAGTCGAAAAAGAAGTTCAGCGTATGCTGGACATGGGAATAATTAAACAATCAAGATCACCATACTCGGTACCGATAGTACCAGTTTTTAAAAAAAATGGTGAGGTACGATTATGTTTAGACGCTCGTAAAATCAACGAACAGATCATTCCGGACCGGGAGTGCCCGATGACCATAGAAACAATTTTTTCTAAATTCGAGAAAATAAAATGTATTAGCACTCTGGATCTACGAAGTGGATATTGGCAAGTAAAGCTAGAAGAAAAAAGTATGGATCCATGTTCATTTCTCATAAACGGAAGAAACTACTCGTTTAAACGTATGCCGTTCGGCCTTAATATCAGCGGGTCGGAATTCCAAAAAAGTATGGACATGGTATTGGGACCACTACTACAATCCTTTGTAACAATATACGTCGACGACATCCTAATTACGTCAGAGAGCGAAGATAGTCACTACGAACACATCAGAATAGTTCTAGAAAGATTTGAGAAATATAATGTCACAGTCAATATTGATAAATGTAAATTCTTCCGAAAACAAGTGTCATTCTTAGGACATATAATATCAACTGAGGGGATAAAAATGGATGAGGCCAAAATAAATACAATTCAAAACTTCAAGACACCAAGCAAGAAAAAAGAAATCCAAAGCTACTTAGGATTCCTGAATTTCTATAGAAAATACGTAAAAAATTTTGCACACACAATAGAACCGTTAATCGAATTGACTAGGAATAATGCAAAATGGACATGGGAAGAGAAACATCAACGAGCTTTTGAAGAATCAAAAAAGGCATTTCTAAAGGAGGTAATAATAACGTTCCCGGACTTCACAAAACCACTATATATTAATACAGATGCGTCAAGTGTAGCAATAGGAGGTGAACTATATCAACAATTGGACAACAACGAAAGAGCGACACTTGGCTACGCAAGTAGGACGCTTAAACCGCCCGAAACCAGATATACAACAACCGAAATAGAGGCATTAGCTCTTGTATACTGTTGCAGCAAATTCCGACAATATATATTAGGCCACAAAACAATCATACAGACGGACCACCACGCATTAATTTTTATGAAGAGTTGCAGGCTAACTAATGGACGTCTAACCAGATGGACATTAGCACTACAAGAATACGATCTAGACATTCGATACATTGCAGGAAAGGATAACGTGATAGCAGATACACTTACACGATATCCAAGATTCAACGAAGAACGGGACGAATCAAGAATATCAATCAACAAAATAAGGAAAGCAGAATACAGTCCAGAACTAAAAAAATCTATCGACAATTTGGCAGATCTACAAAAATCAGATAAAAGAATAAAGAGAATGATGAGCAAAGATAATGAATACGTAAAGATAAAAGAAAACATAGTTTTTGTAAAAGGCAAGACAGAAAACAATTGGCGAGTGGTCATACCAGAAAAAATAGCGCGCATGTTAACATTAGAAACCCATGAAATAATGGGACACCCAGGACGGTATAAAACATACCATGCACTAAAAGAAATGTGCATATTCAAAGACATGCACAAAATCACGGCGACAATAATAAAAAATTGTGATAGTTGTCAAAGAAGCAAACCTATTAACTATGACCCGAGCGGACCAATCAAAGTACATAAATCAACCAGAATCCTAGAAAAAGTGTCAATCGATTTAATGGGCCCATTACCTACTGGTAGAGGAGGGGTACACTACATTTTGGCAGTATTAGACACATTTTCTAGATACATAAAATTATACGCATTGAAGAAAGCAACATCAAAAGCCATAATAAATCGATTAGAAAATGATTATATACCCACGATCGGATGTCCGGAAGCAATCCAATCCGATAATGGTACTCAGTTCACAGCAAAATTGTGGAAGGAAACACTCAAAAAATGGAATATAAAAACAATATATTCAACTAAATACCACCCACAATCAAATGCAGTGGAGAGGTACAACAGGGAGATAGGACGATTATTACGCATGTACTGTCATGACCAACACAAAAAATGGCCGACATACCTCGAACAAATAGAAAAATGGATGAACAGAGTAAGATCGGAGGTAATAGAAATGACACCGGAACAATTGATGACAGGAAATAGGTCAAAACTTGAAATGGAGAACCTGATCACATTTCCAGAGAATCACACAAAAAAGAAACACCAGGAATTGGTAAATTGGGCAGCTGAGAGAGTTTTAAACAAGGCAGAAAGAAAAATAGCCAAAACAAAACAGAGAAAACACGTCACATTCAAACAAGGGCAAATGATATTAATAAAAAACCACCACTTGTCAAACGCAGAGAATAACGAAATAAAAAAATTATTCAACATCTTTGAAGGACCATACATCGTTAAAAAAGTCATCAGTGAAAATACATTAGCAATTACACACCCTACTTCGAAAAAGGAACTTCTGATCAACGTAGCGGAAGTACGTCCATACTACTATATGGACGAACAAAATTAGAAAAAAAAAAAAAAAAACACATAATAAGACCCAATCACATCATTAGAACGATGAACCAATCACCGAACAGAGAATGGGTCGAAAAAAAACTATATAACAGAAAAAAAAAAAAACTTCTAAATAAAATTAAAACAGTCACAATGGCACCCATTTCGGAAGCTAGACAAAAAGAACGAGAGCTGGCAGCAAAAGCGAGGAGAAAACCAATAGAAAAAGAAAACTTGCTAGGATTAATATCAATCCAAGCAACTAAAATACAGGAAACGTCGCTTCAACTGGCAATACAGAACACACCAGAAGAAGCACAAACAAACAAAGACAAACACTTATACATTATTCAATGGGTCACAGAAGTAAATGCCGCGAGGAAGAAACAAACTACAGACTGGAACCAACCAATAGATTGGAGAATGGTAACAGCCACGACATTACACCAATATATCCCATTTGAAAAACAGAACGTCAACATAAACCAAGCAGTAGATTACGTAAAAGATCAACTGGCACAACATGAGCGGCCAAGGAAGATACGCAAGGTAGAAAAGGAACCAATGCTGATATGGCACATGAGTAACAATCAACTACGAACGGCCATATACAAAGCAGCTCAAACACGCGCACGTTTATTCCGAACATTTTGAAAGTAAGTAAAATTTGTGCTAGATGGTTCCCACCCCGGCACAAATCTGGGGGGGGAGTTGTTACGGAGTAAAACGAATTAAAAGGGTTTTTTTCAAAACCAACAAATCCAACAAAGTGACAGATGAAAACAGCACCGAGTAAAGGCAAACGGCAATGCAACGGTGTGGTGTTCATCTGTCACAACCAAACGACAGACCAATCAGCAACTGACTAAGTTATCAGAAAGGGTATATATACCGGACGATTTCGATAACTTAGTCACTCCACTTCAAGCCTTCAAACTATCAACATCTATAAGAAACATTCCGATAGTAAGAAGACCAGGACCAGAAACCGACAGCCGAAGACCGACGACAACGCCGCTCCACGGCTACAAACGCCCTTCGACCGCCGACCACCGACGACCGCGTTGCTCCACGGTTGCAAGCATCGACCAAGCGCCGAGGACCGACGACAACGCCCTTCCACGGCTATAAGCGCCGTTCGACCGCCGATCACCGACGACCGCGCCGTTTCACGGTAGCAAGCGCTACTCGACCGCTGGATACCGACGACAGAGCCGTTCCACGGCTGCAACCATCATCCGTCCGCGGACCACTGACGACCTTGCCGTTCCCGGTTGCGTACGTCATCGCACGTACGCATATCGACGACGACGCCGCTCCACGGCCGGAAACACCAGTCAACTGCCGATTAACGACCCGTCGGTCATCTACCCACGGACGCAAGCATCGGCCGATCAACAACGCCGTGACGCCGCCAACCAATCGCCATTCCTCTAGCCCGGTCTACGATATCACCGGATAGACCGACAACTCCCGGCGTGTCAACAGTAAATGGCCCTTTTTAGGGTCACCACAACTCCAACCTCGGCACTTAACTAAGTTGTCCGACCCGAGTCTGGTTCGTCGTCGGGGTGCCGCTTACTTAAGTCTGCACCGACGACGGCCGGCTCCTTAGCCGATCGTATTGTGAATTTATATAAACTATTATAAAAAACCGTTGTAAATATAGGGTCCGACAAGTGTCCGGCCATAATACCCAAGCGCCTCCGATTGTGCCGACTCACTTATTTAAGTCTGGTCGGCACAAATCGACGCTTTACTCGCCCCCAATATTGTACATATAAAATTATAATTCAACATAGCAATAGAATAACTTAATTACAGAGCACACAATTGTTATTTTATTTACGATACGGGTCGTCCAACCAGACGGACCGTTTCAATATCCGTTTTATTATCGTCTCGGAAATCGACTATAATTTAAACGATTTAAAGATATGTCCACACTAGTGAGTTTTCGTTTTCACCTTTCGATTCCACTTGCGTTTCAACTTGCTCTTCGTCCTTCGATAAGCGCATGCGATTGCTAAGTGCTTTAAACGCATGCTTCTTTCTGTCCACATCTGTGTCTACGCCGCAGTCGCTTTTCGCCGTGTGGTATAGTTAAAACTAAAAGTATGTCAGATTCAAATTTACTTTTTGGTATTTCTGCAGCGTACTGTATTATCGCGAATGCGAAAAAAAAAACGTGAGAAAAAGCGTTCCAAATGGATAAAAAATTATTTTAAAACAAGAAACTTCGGTATTATTAACGATTTGCAATTGGACGAAGACTTCCTGTTTGGAAACTTTGCGCGAATGTCCAAAACAAATTTTTTTTCGTTATTAAAAATGATCGAACTTCCCCTAACGCAAGTTTTTAATTTTGATTTTTACGGCGGACACATCAATGTTGAATTCATTACCGATACGCTCCAACGCATCATTTCGTGTAATTTTGTTGCAATAGTCGGTATGATTTTCGTCCCATAAAAGTTTTGCCGCTTTATATGATTCAATAAATTTTAATGTTTGATTTTAATCCATTATTATGAGTAACACACTCAATATAAACGAAAAAATCAAAATGATATAAATCAAAATACTGAAATAAAAATATGATTACAGAAGTCGCTATCAAATCGCACGAAAAATCCACTGGGCTTGGAAACGCGTGCTTTGTCGCACGCTGAACAAACTTTTCTCCGTTCAACTCGATAGACGCATGCGTTATTGAATGCGCTTCGTTCGTCGTCGCATGCTCTATGAGGCATGCGCTTATCGCAAGCAAAAACGCACTAGTGTGGTCAGTGTGGACATACCTTAATTTGGGGTACGGTTCACATTGAAATTTCATACAGACGATTAGAAACTGGGCGCACCATCTTTGAACTAGATCACAATCAGGACGCTTTTTACACGAATAAAAATTAAAGGGTTATTCGGGTTGTTCGGGCGCTCGTCCTGTTTTTGGTGACTTTGCGTTCCGATCCGTGGCACCGTCACGATGTGTCGATCGTCGAGCCACGTGACCACTGAACGTCCCTTGATTTTCTTTACGACGCGAAGCCCTGAAATTCGTTTGTCGAAACGACCGACGCACCGGTGTCCGACGACGCGGTCCGTCGACGTCGTCGGTTCGGATACGAGCGTTCTGGATCGGACACTCCGTCGGTTATTGGTCTCTGCGCGCGGCGGAACGGCCTTTTCACAGCCGTCCGGAACGAGCGTGGTCGCGTCCGAAATAACGCATTCCCTGTACCGCGGGACCGGGCGTGTCGGGCGCGCGAGACGGCCGGGAGGCGACGCGATCGTAGCGCGCGGCGGTCGCGGGAATTCGGGTCTCCCGGAACCGTGGCGCGACGTGGAGGCGCTGGAGGTGGAAGGCGGCGGGGCGGAGGATCGAAAGGGCTTAGAGGTCTAATTAAATTTGCCTTTTCGAATTCGATACCGACGCGGTGGACACCATTAAAACGTCATGCTCTGTTTATTATGTTTCCCATTATTATTGTTATTACATTGTCGTCGTCATCGTTCCTGCGGGCATTAGGATTCGCGATGGCCTTTGACCGTCCCGGCCCCCAGTCCACCACCCCCGAACCGGCACAGCCTCCCCGTCCGTCGTCCCCTCTGCCTACCCGAGTGGTCGTTCGAGTCCGTACCCGAATCCGACCCGACCGCAAAACCACGCGCACACCGTCCGTCCCCCGTCACAGATCTCGTCCGCCCGCGTTCTAAACACATTTTTTTTTTCACCGTAATTATTGTTGTTATTATTATTATATAATATAACAGCTCCCGCACACGAAAATCACTCGATCCGAGTGCTCGTCGAGATCGTGCGGCCAATTCTGCGACCACCCTGCGACCACAAAGCTGTGACGTTCGGAACTTTGTGCGCGCACGGTGCTATATTACTGGCAAACCGACGACCGGACGCGTGTGTATAAAGCTCGGACCGTAGTCCGTTCGAAACGCACACTTTGGAGTGTAAATTAATAACAATAATAATAATTATAATAATCATAATCATAATAGTAATAATAATAATAATAATAATACAAATAATAAAAAAAATTTGCTAAATCCGGATAAATGAATCGGTTAAATGACGATGACGACGACGGCGTGTAAACATTTCTAAAGTGAATCGCAAATTCGCAAAGATTACCGAAATAACCACGCGACACGCAAGTCGATGAAAAAATAAATGAAATTCGAATTAAGCTCACGCGTTTCGTTTAATGACATTTACTTTCGCAAAAGTCGGTGTCTCTTAAGAGGATTTCCATGCCGAATAGATTAGTAAACTCGAATTAGAGTGAGGTGGTAAATCAGCATTTGGTACCCTAATCTCTATTTAATTGTTTTTTATTTCTGTATTATTATTTAATTTCATTTATGGACGGACGGGTTTTTTAGATTTCGTTACACACACCCACACACACACACCGTGAGAATTAGTCTTAACTATTTATATGTTCGATAATAATACCCGCTAAACACAGCTTAAATATTAATTATTGTCATTCATAAAACAATCGTTTTAATTTGGAAAATTACAATTTTACTTCAGGAAACAGAACAAATAAGATTAGCATTTTTTTCATGATATTTTAATAAACATAACCTTGCATTTTCTCCGAACGTGTTAAATAATGCCGCTTTAATTATGACTTCCTGATTGTACTTACGTTCAAACGTCATGAAAACACTCAAAAAATATAATATTTTAATTTAACAGAATATCAACTCGATATATTATGTTTTTTTTCTCGACTTAAGTTTTTTGATTCATTAAATTTATATTTAATATTTGATTTTAAATGCACGTAGAAAAAATTTAAACTTATGAAAAAGTAGGAATATTCTGAATGCACTTTTGTGTTTTATATGATTGAGAAATTTTCATATTTATAAATCGAACAATTGGAATAACTAACAAATAAAATATCATATATTCATATTATCAAGTAAAATCTGGGAATCGAACGTGGTCGTCGACTTACACTCACTCGCGTTCGTTTTATTTCAATTCGATTTGTTATCAGAGCCATGATTATGACTTTATGAGAGACGGTATATCAAGAGATGGTCTTAAAATGAGTTTACGGGCGGTACTTTTTTTTTTCTCCCGGGTGATAATAATTTAGATTATGGATGAAAAAGTGCTTACGTACGACTGGGTTTAAATTAAATGTAATGGAAACTTCCTTGGAATGTATGCGTTATGATGCGCCTAAGTCGGGATTTCGGCCGAAGCGGTCCTCGGGGTTCTGTATTTTGTGTTTTGCGTCGTAGCCGTCGGGATGAGAACGACGTTATTTAAAGCTTTTCGCGGACAGACGTCATGTCTGCGCGTGGAAGTGATATGACACGATTTACTTTATTTTATTTTTAGTTTCCGCGCGCGAAACCACGATTGAACGTGATCGAGCCGTGACTGAAGATAACCTATTAGCAGGCTTTCGGTGATAAAGACGATAGAGGTTTATTACTCAGCGGTTCTTCAGGGGAGAGCCGGTCTTGGAGCAGCTATTGTGGTCCGTGTCATATTTATTACCCGTCGACATCGCCGTGCGATTGACGAGTTTTCGAAAATTAATTTAACGAAGGCCGTACATCGTTCAAATAGAAATCGCAGGTATAAAGTGTTTAAATATTTTTCTTATCAAAATTCCGGGAGCCCGTTTTTCGCGTCACGAGGAAAACACAATAATACGCCACAAACATTAATTGTTTTAAATAAAGTTTGGTAAAATTTGGAATGAAAAAGAAATAAAAACAATATTTCTTTTAAAATATATACGTGTGCATAGAAAAATTTCTTTCTTTAAATGCAATAACTATTATCGTGTGTTTCTTACTTTCAAATAGCCTTATCACACTTGTATATCATTACGAAATGTGATATTGAATCAATACGTCAAATAATGCTTAATTTATTTTGAAATATGTCATTACAATGGTTGCGTTAACTAGAAAGCAAACAATCCTTTGAATATTTTCCCGAGTAGTTAGGACTTTTGACCAACGATTATTCACAGCTAATCTCTGAATGATTTTCATTAATTTAAATCTACTGTACCTATCATGTGAAATTTAGTAAATTATTGCAGAGTACGATTTTTATATACCTTAAAACAAACATTTTTTAATTCGATTTTCATTCATATTAAAAAGTAAATTTTTAAATTACCCGATTCAAGAGGATTTTAATCACGGTTTATGACTTCGAGACGTTCAAAGCCCTAGTAGTGGGAAATTATTAGACGAGAAACGCACAAAGAGCACTTTCACTGGATTAAAAATATGAAACGACCTCTCGTTTAATATTAAGCTGCGTCCACACCTAACAAACAATTGAAAAAACGTTTGTTGAACGTTCGCCGAACACCAAAAACATCTAGCAAACGTTTGACGAATGTTTTTCGAATATTTGTTTGATGTAGACGTGTTTCCAAACCAATCTGTTTGTCAATAATCCAAACAAAAATGTTCGCTCACTAAGCGAACATTTTGCATGTATGTTTCAATGTTTGTACTTGGATACCTATTTACCTCTGTTTAAATAATTATTAATTGCTAAACGCACCGACACAGAAATAGTATCACAACAATATTTGTGTTTTTTTGATGACTTTTAGGCCAGTTAAATTAATCGAAAATTCAAAATCAACACTTGACGCAATGTGGAAAATTACTAAATAAGTCACCGTCACCGTCACAAGTCAATGTAAAACGAAATTCTCACCGCTGTAAGTTTTTTTTCGCTGAAAAAGTTGTCTTTTCCACCACCTTTTTTTTTTTAATTTCTTGTTTGAAGTTATAATCTCACGTATTATAACAAATGCAGGAGCGCCAATGCAGCGTGCGACTTTTTCTAGATTTGACATGGTCACGAATGTTGGCAAACATATAGCAAACAACTAAATTATAACGAACATTTGTGGTCATTAGTAAAATGTTTGAAAAACGTTCGACAAATGTTCGACAAACGTTTGACAAACAATGTTTCTCCAAATGTTTGCTAGGTGTGAACGCGGCTTTACGTTCACACAAAATGTGCGTCAAGAACATACACATTAACGAGTACGACTTAATTTGTCAATTTTTATTCCGGGGTTTCGGTAGTTTTTATTTAACAAAGTGATTTTCGTTACGGTCAAAATTACAAAACACACCGAAATCGAAATCCATTAAAAAAAATCGAAATTAAACCAGTGCTTATGATTTAATTAAACAAGAATCTCGTAGAATAATTTAGATGCATCCAACAAATATTCGTGAATAGTCAACTGGAGAAACGTTTATAGGTCGCTTATATTTTATATCATTGGAGAGTTCTATTCATTTTGCAAAGTATTTAGTACATTTGGTTTATATATCGCTTAAACATTAATAATTATTTACATTTTTTCTTTTTTTTTAATAAATGCTCGTGATCATTAGCTGACGCACACTTTTAAGTTTTTAAACAATAAACTGTTCAATTCATATGTGATATTAATCGAATCGACAAATGCACAACGCCTGATACATAAACTAATCGTAAAAAAAAAAAAAAAGTAATACACGATTTGCTCACACATAACTTACAAAATCCTATCGTTTTAACAAGGAAATCCAACCGTACTTTCGTCATGTTATTCGAGAGCTATCAAAGCGAACCCCAAATAATCATATTATCTCATTTCAAAAACAATTTCCAATAATCCCAATTTTACGATTCATAGAAATGTAATGGGAGTTTTGAAATTTTAAAGTAAACGAAGTGCCACCGTTATCCAATCACAAAAATATGTTACATGGAACTTTTGTATTATTTTTACTGCCATAAAAAATTTATTTTTTTTGTTTTTAAAACAATAGTGCAGTTTTAAACTTAAAGCATTCTAGTTCGCTCGAGAATCTATAATGTATGTTATGATTTATAGTCCGTAATGGTTGCTGAAAATATCAAATCACACGCGAGGAATTATTTTTCGATAAAATTACATTTACAGAAATGCAGCGAGAAAACAAACAAAATACGGATGAAAAGAAAAATTTAATCGGAAAATATCTGTGATAAATTAATATCGAAAAAACGAATTTAATGCATATTCCACTCAAGATACTTTATGACTCGAGTAGTATTGAAACACAAAGTGATCAAAAAACAGTGTTAAGTTAACAAAAATTAGACGAATAAATGGATGAATTTAGGTACTTGAAGTAGTTTAATGAAAATCCACACAAAGGTTTCAAATCAAAACGGGGGAAAAAAATGTGATAGTTATTTAGTAAACAAAATATGTTATTTGAAAAAATTAAATATGGGATCGTTAGAATTTTCGTAGCAAAATAATCTTGAAATAATAATTCTCAAAAATACTAACAGTGTATACCGTCGTCTAAATTTAATTATTTAATGTATACAAGTTTTGATTTTAAATACAACTCATTCGCAAAAATTGTATGTACCTGACATTTTACTTAAACTTGTATTACGGTGTATTGAAACAAAAATAAACTTAACGAAGTTTAGCCAAAACGTTTCAAAGAAAATGTAATATTATAGTCGAATTATGAACAAAAGAAATTGAAGTTTCAAACTGCGGGCAACGTCAAATCTTAAGAACGAATATACCTGAACCATAACTTCAGATATTTTATATCGAAAATGTGTGTGTGTGTGTGTAAGTGTTACTTTCTTGGAAATCGTGTAGTTTATTACTTGGTCACACAATAAAAGAAAACATTTCGAGAACGGTTGAGTATGAGACAAAAAAAAAATAAAATATAATAGGTAATAAGAAAAATAAAAAAACACGACGAGATGCTAAAATGTCGAAATGACTACTGAAAAGCGTATTGAATTTACGGCTGGCACTGCGTGTTTTGCAGAACGCTCTTCCCCGTATGGACGCGATTCGCAAAAACCGAAATCCGTTCGCGGAAAAAGGGTCGAACTCGTGGTGCGGCGGTCGCGTGGTTTGCGTACGAGACGTGAGTACTTTGACGACGACGACAATGACGTAACGGAACGTTTTAAGACCGGCGTCGACGGTAGAACGCAGGTAGAACCGCACGAGAAACAGAGGGGACGCCGCGGCGGCGACGGAAATTTCGAGAGAACGAAAACGAATAAAAAAAAAAAAAACACGGAAACCGGGTAGGAGCAAAAAAAAAATAATAAAACGAGAAGTAAAAATATAAAATAAAAATAAAAGACGCAGATATGAGAGCAGCGGGGACGGTCGAGTTTAACGAGTCGCGCGCGTCCATCCGACGGACAAGTAACGACGGACAGGTAACGGGAATCCGACCGCGTGCGCGTAATAAAACGCCACCCCCACCCCGGCGGCGGCGGGTCGATTGTCCGCGTTCGAGTTTCGCCGACCGCCTCCCGCCGTCGGTCGTACAATAAACATGGAAACATTACGGACCTTTACGTCGGGTCCGAGAAGAACGGGACTTTACGAAGACTATACGACGACGACGACGACGGGGAGAGAAGACACGACCGGACAAAGGGGGTGTAATTATCGAGGCACCCCTTTGTGTAACGCTCTAAGCGCGTGAGCGAACGCACACACACACACACACACACACACACACACACACACACACACACACACACACACACACACACACACACACACGCACACATAGATTCGTGTATTATACTGATGTGTACGTCCATGTGTGTGTGTGTGTAAACCTATCGCGTCGTCTCACGCACACGTGCGATCGAGGGTAGAGCATGGTCGATTTAGAGGGTTTACGGTCCCCCGTTTTCCCCCTTTTCACCCTGCGTAAAACTACGGACTAGGCCGTGGGTGCGTCGGAACGCATATGCGTATCGCGGAAAGTGCAGTGAACCAGGAGACTAGTCACTATACTCAATATTTATTAGACTGACGGCTCTGAGCGTGTTCTTCGACAGGTCGAGGTAAAGAGTCACAGAGTCAATGTTGGAGATCAGTAAATATGTTTATTAAAATATAGAGACGAAAATGTAACTTGTAATAATTACGTTAATAAAAGAAATAAAAGAAACAGACGTTACGGTCTTGCCCGAGAATAAGTGGGTTCGTGAACACTAGAGCTGGCGACGATGTAACCGCGAGGGGCTACGACCAGGTAGTGTTCGAGGCTTGGGGAACGGACTCAATCTAATTTTACAGTAAAATAGAGTAGGTATTTATACAAAATATTGGGCTCTGTTTTACCCTTTCTTGTACATTAATCGAGAAGCCGGACGAGGAGAACAGGTGAGTCAAAACTAGATGCGTAGAGATAGTTGTTTTTGGCAAGGATTATTAAATGTCACAAGATTATATCTTGGCATGGATGACTTTTTGTGTGAGGTTAGCCACCTGTCCAAATATTATGAATAGTGTTGGCTTTTTGTGTAATGCTTGATATCGGTTTACTACAAAAGGTTCAGGCACACGTCCTGTACGCCGCACGAATCGTAAACGGACCGGCACCGTGACGTTTTCTGAGGGCCGGAGGGCAGTGTTGGGAATAGATGACTAATAAATTATCTAGATAAAGATAAAGATGATTATAAACATTTTTATCTAGATACGGATAAAGATAATTATAATAAATTTTATCTAGATATAGATAAAAATTAGTTAGTGCCGAGTAATTATACGTCCGAAACATCGTCAAGGCGTTATGTTGACTATTATTATTATTATTATTATTTATTATTTATTTTTTGATTTTGAACACATCGTGCACCGTTTATAAAAACGAAATTCGCGGTGAGTTGTGCGCACGGACGCGGGCCGATAAGAAACGATATTATTGTTATTGCGTTTTTGCAGACGAAAGGGTGATTTCTCGTGGCAACACACCGGATTAGCCGCGTAATCAGTCACAATTAATTAGCGCTCCGGTGCCGTGACATATAATAATATGACATTAATGCAATATATTATTTACAAATATATAATATATATATATATATATATATATATATATATATATACGTATATATATATATATATATATATATATATATATATATATATATATATATATATATACGTATACACGTGTTAATCTCTCGACTACTACGTGCTCCGAACGTTCTAAAAACCGAGTGGATTATTTTCGTGCACCTGCGGAATTACACCGATCGCGTCGCCCTCACGGTTATCGCGCGAAAAACCTGTATTTTTTTCGTCTTTTTCCCGCGTATAGTTTTCTCGATTACAAACACAATATACATTATACGGCGTAATCGCACGTGTAACGATAGCACGACGGTTTAATGAAAAACGTGCCCAAATAATTTTTATCCGCACGATGCCACCGGGTCAATGTGTACGTGCGTGCGTGTGTGTGTGTGTGTGTGTGTGTGTGTGTGTGTGTGCGTGTGTGTGTGTGCGCGCGTGTATGTGCACGCGTAAGTAAATAAACGAGTAAAATATATTTGTGTATTCGTCGATGGTCTAATGCGAATCCGATAACCGTACGAAGTGTTTAAGGAATATAAACATATAAAAAAAAAAGGAGTGATTCATTTCTTCTAAACACGTGAGTAGTGTTACAACGGCGGTTGTATTCAAGTCCGTTAATAAATAAATCTTTACAAATAATCTGACCCAAAGCGTTGTTGTGCGTATCAGACCGTAACGAGTACATAACGCCGTCCGTTTCATTAGAGAATGACATCGACTCGGGTTTCGGCAAAAATAAACATTCTTTTCGACCATTTGGTCTACGAACGCAATTCAAAGTGATACCTTTATTTTTTCTTTTATTTTTTTTTCTCAAAACTTGCTCAATACTAACTTTATTTATTTCGTTGTCTATTTAACGGGATAGAGAAAAAAAGGAATTACCCGGACAGTCGACGAACATACAATAATATTGAAATAAGTTTGCACTCAACAATGCAATTACTAGTTGCTTAAACCGCATTTTAACGCTACTAAACGCAAATTACTCGTTTGACAAAACACACACACACGTCTATTTTAAGTTGTGACGCGTCAATGATTCCGCAGCAAACGAATTGCGTCCCAAGATCCCTTTTTCATACGAATTGCGTCCCGATAATATTTAACAACTACACTAATTGCGTCCCGATAATATTTAACAACTATACTAATTGCGTCCAATATAAATACATTATTTTCCTTCCCATTTAATACAGACTTAGGACTGTCAATAGCAACATAAAATATTATATTGCTAAAGGTAGGTTAAAAATATTGTTTTTTATCGTTTCGTAATTATTATGTACATCAAAAATATTGCTTTCGTCGTTAAATATAAAATTTTCAAATAATATAAGTTAGGTTATAAGGTTATAGTTATCATATGTTATTGTAATATTATTAATGGCTCGGTAAAAATTTGAACGATACAGTTTTAACATAATCAAAACGTGTAATTTCGTTAAAGTCGTATTTCATCA
This sequence comes from Therioaphis trifolii, assembly GCA_027580255.1. NCBI lineage: Eukaryota > Metazoa > Arthropoda > Insecta > Hemiptera > Aphididae > Therioaphis > Therioaphis trifolii. The sequence goes on along the minus strand of CM050408.1, from coordinate 38,289,533 downwards.
TTTGATTTCTTAAAAATGCTTGTTTTTCACATATTTCACGTCTTATTTTCTTCCTTTGACTACTGCTACGAATTTTTATGTAAGTGTCATTTTGTACGTTTTTAAGTACATCACGACACAATTAGAATAGTCGTATCGAAAGCCCGGGACGCAATTAGTACGTCACAAATCGCAATTTTTATATCGGGGACGCAATTCGTATGCAGCCAATGATTCTAGTAAATAAAATAAATTCTGTTTAATAACAATCCACCGACATCGGCTATGCTTGAATTAATCCTATATATAATTGATAATATGTGCACGTTGGTCACCCCGGCGTCCGTCGAACAAAATTTATTTAAATCAACACCTTTCGTTTTCTATTTTTTAGAGACTTTTGACCGACTACTATATCGACCACGACGCTTTGTAGTAAATCGAAAATCGCAGTAACGTTAGTCGCTTTAGGACGTTTATTGTTCAGTTTCAGCCATTAACTGGAGACATAACAACGATAATAATAATAATAATAATATATAATACAAGCGTTTTCATCGGAGACCGCGATAAATCGTCTTTTTCGTATTATTCATCATACCGTGAGCAAAAACCGCCATTGTTGCCGGCCGGCGCGTAATTATTGTGAAGCCGCCGCGTATAAAACGAAAGAGGTTTCAGATTTCCCGAGGCGGCAGGTAGACACTTCGTAGGTAGTTCGTTAATTAAATCAGCACACGTTCGTACACACGCGTCTCTCGTCATTCGGTTGAAAATTAAACGAGTGCATCGCCATAATACCGTGTCCCACAGCCGTGTCGATTGTCGAGTTGATATTGTTATTTGTGTGAAACGGCGCGCCGAACGACGAATTAAATAAAAACAAATTAAACGTTTCGCGAAACAATGTCCATTACCACGCCGGAGCGTATTGAAACACGATTACACGCGTGTACTTCACGTGTGCGTATATAGAACACGAGTAATGTATATGTATATATTATGTACATATAATACACGTGAGTTTGAGTTTTTTACTTTTGAATAATTTTAATGAATAGTAAAAAGCTTGATTCTTTCTCATTGTATTATTAACAGCACCAGGAAGGCCGATCTCAGATTGCACTTAAACAGTTTTTTTTTATCAATTTTTAGAAAAATTTTTACAGAATTTTACAGAATTCTTGAAGTCGATTATTTCTACCACGAAATCGTGAATTCCCCAATGCAGATAGTGATAAACTGAAAGTTCAAAGCTTAAAGAATTTATCGGTACTTTCCGAATATGAGGTATGCGTGGGAAATTTCGTGTAATTAAACGAAGAAAATTTTATAATTTATGATTTTAAAATACATTTTTTTCCGTAAAATAATTTGTAAACTGCATTTAATAAAAAATATTAATATTTACTTGATAAGTATATACACGGAAGTTTTTATTTGTTCTTTTTGCAGAAGTACTGTTTAATAAAATGTTTCATAAAATGTAAAATTAAAAGATATTTACCATTAAATTTGTGAATATTATTTAAAAAATTAATTTTTTGAATTTTTAAAAGTATTATTTGTATCATTTAAATAGTTAAATGTGGATTTTTTTTTTATCACTCAACGCCTGGCCGTCGGACACGCTGGGGGTCCGATGCAGGGAGAACGCTACATGCAGGGAGAATCGAATTGTAGGTTACCACTGTTACCAGAACCCAGAACGTCACGTTGTCATCATCGCGGTCCCAAGAAAGGTTTTCCATTATCAACGTATAAAGATATGAACTTACTATCACGTCGCGCGACGGCGATATGGAAAGGGAAGTTTGGGCGGCTACGTCTAGCCGCCGTCCGTTGCCGTACCGCGAACCTCACCCACAGATACTTTTACTGTATAAAGATTTTTTATGAAAACTCGTAGAAATGAAATTTTCTTGAAATTTTGACAAAGTCCATTGGATTTTTGAGGTCGAAAACTCTTTACATATTATGAAATAAAAGAAAAATCGTTAGAGCCGTTTTCGAGATGGCATGACTGGAAATAGGTACATACAATTCCTTGCTCGTTTTATAGTATAAGATCCCTACCGTACATCCCTAACTCGACGTTATTTACTTAAAAATCAAAACAGTTCATGAAGAAGCAGTTAATTTTTTTCAAACGTTTCCGTTCTAAACTTTCCATACGTTTCCTCCCTCACAATTCCCGTAAACCTTCACATGAGGCTACCTCAATGTAATCAATAATCGTACCTCCACAGTAATTGCTTTTCTGAAATGCGAATTTTTTTTTTCTGTAACATAGGCCGCACTAACGCTGACAAGACTTCAAATGATTTCTGTGTCATTCTATAAAACGTTTGAAACTTTTCTGGAAATAGAGAAAGCTCATTTGCAACAGAAAAAGTTCCTGGAGTATCAGCATTTTTCTTTGGGCACGGATACACCCAATACTTTCTTTTACGTTTCTTACGTATATTATTATTATTATTATTGTTTAATAATACAGAACACCATTAAGTCTTCATCAGTACCTACTTGACATTGCAGGCAGTGCCGGCGCTATGATTTGCGAGGCCCAGTGCATATTACAAATGCGAGGCCCTTAAGATTAAAAAAGAATTTTTTATCGAGAAAAACATTTTAAGGTAGTATAATTTCTGTAGTCTAATTTTCTTATAAATCGCTTCATAAAAAAACCGTGGTTTCTGATGGTAATTTGTAATAAGAATTTTAACAAATAGGTACTTCAATATTTCAAAAGTAAATAAAAAAACAATATGGATTAGTTTTTATTATTTTTAATGAAATCACAATAACTTTTTCAAAAATTAATTAAATTATTTAAAAAAGATGGCACATATTTAAAAAAATTAAGTTATTACACGAATTTCAATAATAACCATAAAAATTAAAAACATTTTTTTCGAGCTTTTTGACCAGCAAAGGTGTCTAAAATATTCTCCAAACTTAAGCTGTCCGCTATTTCATTTTCTATCGCAATTAACGCTAAACCAGATAATTTAAATTGTGACAAACTGTTTCTCAAATAATTTTGGATTAACTTTAATTTTGAAAAACTTCGTTCAGCTCCAGCAGAAGCTACTGGAATTGTTAACAAAATTCTTAATGCAACTTCAACGTTTGAAAATGAACCCAATGATTTTTTAACTAATGTTAATGTCTGTAAAGCGGTCATATTTTCGTCCACCATCTCTCGAAGAATGATAAGTTCTTCAAATAGATCTATTGCATCTATATCTTTATCTTCACTCTCCGTTAAAATTATTTGAAGATCTTGGCAATGTTTTCGAATGTTCTCGTTCGGCATAGTTTTTAACTTGCTTATATTATACAAAAATCCAAAATTGGTATTAAAATTATTTATTTGATTAAATCGCTTTGAAATTGATACAATAGCTGAATCCAAAATAACTAAAAAATATTGAGTGCGGAAATTTTGTTGCGAATCTTGAGATGCTTCATCGGTGTTTTCATAACTAAAAATTGTTTTCTTTTTTCTGTAACGAAATTCTCTAAATGTAGGTTCAATATCAATAGAAATTGCTAATTGTCTCGCAGTTTCCATTGCTGCTTCAAATCCATTTTTTCTGTATTTTTCTAGGAATGCAATAAGTCCTTTTAGCATGTCAGTTGAAACATCCAATTGCATATTAGGATTTTGAAAATTCTTACTTACAATGTTTACTTCTACAAGTAATTCATACCAAATTATTAAGCTTATTAAAAATTCAAAACTTCCAACTTCGTTTAACAATGATAGTGCTTCACTTTTAGTAATTGGTTCATTTGACGTCTCTAAAATTTCTTTCAATGCATGCATCACGTTTTTTACTTGAAAACGTATGGCTTTAACACTACTGACCCGGCTTTCCCATCTTGTCTCAGACCATTGTTTTACAGCAGCGGTCCTCACTAGGATTGTAGAATGGGCCAAATGTAATTTTTGAAAATTATTTGCGGGCCGCATACATTTTTAATATTTTTTTTAATAATTAAAAACATAAAAATTATATATATATATATATATATATATATTGTTAGGAAAGGGTATTGTAGGAAAAAGTACGTGAATGACATAAATGTTTGGATTTATAATTACAATTTTAAATTTCAATTCATAGTTTATTTTATACAATAATTGGTCACGTATTTCTTTAAAATTGGAAAAATTACAAAACAGAGTATTTACAACTGTTTCCATACATTTTTTTATTAGTTCGGCATCCGAGAATGGTTTCATGCGTTTGGCTAACATATGTGTTACTAACGATGCTTTTGTTGCAAGTTCATTTTTATTAGTGAACAGTAAAATTGATTGTTTTTCAGAAAAAATTCCTTTTTTTAATTCAATTAGTTTTTCTTCTCTTATTTTAGATGGGTGTGGATAATTTTTAGAAAATTCAGTATGGTGAGTTGTGTAATGACGATTAATATTATTAATATTATTTGGAATATTTATGGTTTTACGACAAATTAAACATAAAGCATCGTGTTTCTTACCAGAAATACAGAAAAATTCAATCTCCCAACTGTCTTGAAATATTCTGTATTCATCTTCGATTTTACGTTTTGCCAAGATATAGAATTAAAATTAACAGCTTACTCACAGAAACTAGAACACACGATGCTAGAAGCACAGAATTACATATTGTAACGACAATACGGGATAAAATACAAACGGACAATAAGCAATAACGGATAAACTGTTCATACAAGACTACGTGGTGGACTACTACGGTGGAAATAAATAAACTCATAATCGTAGCCCGTAGGTGCCTACTTATCTGTCCAAGTGGTAATTCAATACAAGTTTAAAATAGAAAAATAAAATAAATAAAAATGACAAGATAATAAGCGACGTTCGTTTTATTCACTGTTTATAGAATTTTGGATTTTAGAATGAACAATTTAATTTTAGTGCGGGCCGCACTAAAGTTACTAAAGGGCCGCATGTGGCCCGCGGGCCGCGTAGTGAGGACCGCTGTTTTACAGTGTACATATCGTAATGAGATTTAAATATGTCCCATCTATGAGTAGACGCTGAAAATAAGTTATATATTCTACTAAGATAACCAAAAAATGTAATTGCTTTTGTAGAACTTTTCGCAGAGTCTCTTAAAACTAAGTTTAAACTGTGAGCAGAACATGGTAAAAAAAAAGCTCTTGGGTTATTTTGCAATATTCTGGATTGAACACCTTTATAGAGGCCGACCATATTTGCCCCGTTATCATAACTCTGCCCTCGACAATTTGATAACTTTAAATTATATTCGTTTAGCTGATTTATTAAAATATTTGAAAGATTAAGACCTGTTGTTGAATTTACGTTGATAAAAGTTAAAAAATATTCTTTGATTGATGGTTCCATACTTTTTTCAGAATTCATAAGAACTATTCTTATGACAATAGAAATTTGTTCGGGCGTAGAATCCATTATTATCGAATAATATTTGAACTGTTTAACTTTGCTTAGGATATTTTCTTTTATTTTTTCAGCTAAAATTTGTATCAACTCATCCTGAATTTGATGACCTAAGTAGTGATCATGAGTTTCCTTGTTTTTAATTCTACGAACATGCTCACTTATTACTGGATCAAATTCAGAAAGCATTTCCATAAGACCAAGAAAGTTTCCATTATTCTTAGTGAAAATAGTATCTGATTTTCCACGAAAGGCTAAAGAATGTTTTGTTAAAAATTTAATAGCCGAAATAATTCTTATCAAAACATTCCGCCAATGATTTTTTTCTTTTTCAAAAATAGCTAAAAATTCGTTATCAATTGTTTGTGATAAAGAAAGTCTATTCTTTAGTTCAAACCATTTTGTTGTGTTTATATAATGATTTTTGGTTCTTTCATGAGTTTTTAGTAATTGAGACAGGTGTCCCCAATCATCACAACCAACATTTGCTAGTGAGGTGTTTAATGTAGGCTCAAATAGTTTACATACAAAACAGTACAAACGGTCCTTAGTTTTTGAATAAATCAACCATTTCCTATCAACTTTTTCACCATTACTCAGGGTCTTGTAATAATGTGTGGTCGAAAATTTTCTTCCACTTTTCTCTTGTAGAGGAAATTCAAAGTCTACAACCCTTATTGGACCTCGTTCAACTATTTGTATTTGAAATATATTGGTCATACTTTGTGGCCAACATGCTGGATCATTTAAATCAACAATAGTCTGAACAATATCTTTTTCAGCTGACATAATATCATTATTAGAATCATCATTGGGCGTTGAGACTGTAGTATTATTTACACTATTGATATATTTGTCTTGGGTATACTTTATATTTGAAGTTGATATAACAGATGAAGAGCTAGAACTAGTGGATAATAACGACTCTTCTATGTTATCTAAATTTTCAATATTTGGAAAACTACCATCAGATTGACTTTCTTTAATCATACTATTATTAGTTGAAGTAGAAGGTAAATTAAAACTCGATTCGGCATTGTTTAAACTGACATCAGAATGTGACAAAAGATCAAGGTCTTTATTATTATCTTTACTATCAGCAATAGACTTTAAAATAAAACCAGGAAACTTATTTAAAGCACCACGTTGTTTCTTTAAAAATATTTCTTCTTTTTGTTTTTTTAATCTTTTTTGCGATCCTGTTTCAAACGTTCTCCCAATATCTCTACTTCGGCCCATTTTTCAGAATTAACTAAAACCAAAAAGTTGTTTTTGTATCATCTATTTTCAAAGAATGAATAGTTTTCAACTTATTACGATGTACATTTTTTGTTCAATAAATTATGGTATTTTAAAACGTAGAGAAAAAAAAATTAATTGACTCTATATCCATTATCGGGAATCAATAATAACGGATAACCGATAAAGTGTTTGGCCGCAGCGTTAATTGTGTATTTTACTATTTACTATTATTAATATTTTATACTAATTTATTATTTTTAATATTTCACCTTAATTGATTGTTACATTTTATTTTTTACTATTATCTATTTATAAATTATATTTATATTGTATAGTTTATTAATTATTAGTTAAGTACACAAAAAAAGATGATCGATTTTTTTTTCAATTTATAGGAGGAGGGCGCGATATTTTTGAAAATGTACAAAGGGGGATATAGGTAGAATAGAAGAGGTTGGGAACCACTGATTTACATGATATGTGATTAATATTTTATTGGTCCGGTATATTGTGAACAGCCTTAAATTGTCGGTACTCGTTACATTATTCACTACAGTGAGATTATACTTGATTTTTCGTAAAAAAAATACAATTCTAGTCATCTCCCTGATTTTTTTTTCATATTCCCCGGGCGTTAAAAAGTTAAGAAAAGTTAAGTAAAGCCCTGCAAATATTATACAACTATAATTGCAAAATTAGGTAATACTTACAATGAGTTGGTAAAAGTTTTGAAATGCGTCACTTCGTCAGACGTGCTTCATGCATTAGTGTTTGCAATGAAATAAAATGAATATGTATTTGGA
>CM050408.1:38061581-38281975 GCA_027580255.1 Therioaphis trifolii | reverse complement strand
ATTGGCTAAGATTTGTTAAAATATGTGAGCTTAACGTTAATGAAAATTCGGTAAAATTCTTGGGGGGGGTCATTATATCAGGGAGGCTTTTAGTATGAATTAAAACAATTTGAGGGGGCTAAGCCCTCCCCATCACTACCTATATTTTGAAGTATATTGGCATCCCCTGCGAAAAAAGTCTGCGCACGCCTATGGACTCGTCCGACACGAGCCTCGGCTCTCGGACGCAATAACCGCCGCCGGACCGAGCCGATACGCCGGCCGCGAATTCGATTTCGGACCGGAAAAAAGTTTTCTATACGTTTCCGCGCAAAAGTCGGTTATTATTACGTTAAATTCTCGACGAAACACTATTATAGCGGCCGTACCGTATACTTATACAACACACACGTATATATAAATATATATATATGAATGTGATATACCGGACGACGACGGCGATACGAGAAAAATCGAGTTTTCGCGTCGTCGGAAAGGTGTGCGCGCGGGGGACGGGGAGAGTCGTCCTCCGGTCGACGTCTAATTTATCGGATGTCACTGCGGGCGCATTGTCCGCCGCAATGAAAACGTACCTGACCGGACTCGGTAATATATACGCGAGTACACGACCCCGGGGCCATACCGCCCGCCGCCGCCGTCGGCCGCCATTTTTCCCATTGTCATACACACCACGACCGTTTACCGCCGCCACCGCAGCCGCCGGCGAGGAAGGAGTGCAATTTTTTTTTCGCCTCTGTCTATTGACGTGACACAAAAATAGTAATCATAAAACACGCGCCGGGCGTCGAATCGGCTGCGTGTTGACACGGCGGCGGCGTGTCGTATACATCAGTGCTTCTCAACCTGGGGGCCCCGGCCCCCTAAGGGCTCTTGGCTATATGATTGGGGGGGGGCCTTGAGATATAAATTCAGATACTTCTACTTCGACTAGTAACATAAGATTTCCAGAAACAGATAATTCGAGTTTAACGACCAGCAAAAGAAAAAATGAATTTTTACCTGCAAACATGAAACAATAAAAAAAAAATCGCGAGTACGATTCAGAATATATAAAATTTGGTTTTATTGCATCATGCGTAAATAAGGAAGAACTACCGATGTGTGTCCAGTGCCGCAACTAGATATTTTGAGCCCTAGGACAAAAGATTATTTAGGGGCCACTATCTAGCATCGCTCTACCAGAGTTTAAATTAGTGAACAAATTTATTAAAGTCAGTTAGATAAAATTCAACAAACAAACACAATATTTATTAAAAAGTATTTCATACATGTAAAACATACATTTTAGTAAAGGACAACACTTTTTAATATCCATCATATTAATTTATTATAAATAAAAACACATGAAAGAAGAAGTTCATTATAATAGAATAAAGTTATACGTTTTATAAAAATAATATTATGATGTTAATATTTTAAACGAATTTAACGATTTAACCAAACGATAATAATAAATCAATGCCGGACTATAATTTTCAGTCATCAATATTTTGATAATTACTGTAACAGCGTGATAGTACAAACATTTATAAAATTAATTTTATCTTACACAGTATACACAGTTGTCACAAATTCTCACAATACAGTAGGTATTGCTGGGTATGTACAAATTAAAAATTGTAAAAATTATAAATAGGGATGGAGGCCGTTCCCCGGCGCATTGCCCCGGCTGCCCGGGTGGATGTTGCGGCACTGTGTGTGTCATATGTTCAAATACACTCTCAAACGCTTTTACATCCGTGGAAGGGAGCGTTGACAGTTTTACATTAAATTTAGGGGGCCCTATAAAAAAAAAAAAGGTTGAGAAGCACTGGTATACATTACACGTGAGTACATTGCGTGTTTTGTACGGCCGTCGGATTACGACGCTATACGCAGCGTCCGCGGAGAAACGGTCGAGCGCCTCAATTCGTCATCGATAAAACAACCGTCTGTGATCGACGAAAGACGAAAGCGTGTACGCGCGCGGCGTGTCCGCGGTACCAAAACACTTTGCAAACGTGAGGTTCGCGGTATTAAGTTTTCTTTTTCTTTCGTTTCCTTTTTTTCGTTTTTTTTTTTCATTCGTGCAGATGTGTTACGTACGACTCGGTGTGCGCGCGTGCGTGGTCTGATGCCGTGTTTTTTCTTCTTCTTCTTCTTCTCCTTCTTTTCCTTTTCTTTTCTTTTTTTTTTTTTGTACTTCAAAAAGAGATTCTGTACACGTGTTGGCCGGTAATCCGAATTGAAATATTGAGCGAACACCACCGGTGGGATAAAAAGGAAAGGGAAAAGTGCACCGACGGTAAATATGGTCTGAAAAGAAAGCGTACCGGCACCGCATTCGTGTAACGGCCGCGGTCCATTTGATATGTACGCGTGCTCACAGACCCACACTGAACCCTTCTCGTCGTACGCGTCGACTTTATAAATAATATAACGTCAACACGCTGTGGCTGTGGCAATCTGTAATCGTGAAAACGAATAGATCTCGACGAAAGTTCAACCTATCACTATTTAAGCGAGCGCATGAGCACACATACACCCACACACACGCACACACACATACACACACACACACACACACGCGCACACACACACACACACACACACACACACACACACACACACACACACACACACACACACACACACACACACACACACACACACACACACACACGATATACACAGTAACTAGTCGTTCTTTTCCCATTACTTGTTGCGTTCGGTTTTTTTTACCGGAACAATTAATCTTTTATTACATTAACATCGCATGCCTGGAGTGCATAAATAATTGTGAAACAGCCATGACACAATTTCGTTTCACCCAATCCTCAGCCAGTTTATAGAAATATATATATGTACGGGAAAGGCAAAGAGAATAATGTATCCCGCTATTACTATTATAATGATTGCATGTTTTTGAATTCGAACGAATACTTGCGAACTTTAAACGGGGTTCTTAGGTTTCGATAGTAATTACACGTTGTTCAAACACAGTGTAGAACGACGAAACGAATTTATGTTTTGTACCTACTAGCTTTCAAAAGCGGGTTGTAAAACTAAATAACTATAAAAAAAAAAAAAAAACGGGTTGTTTTGTGCGGCCGGCAATAAAAATATTAACGTTTTTAATCCGTTACGCTAAAAGATTTTACGAAAGGTATGACGCGAAATATTATTTTTATTGTGCTGTTTTTGGTCTATCGCGATCGTACTTTTTTAAGTTGCAAAAAAAAAAAACAAAACAAAACAATAATAATAACTTTAATATTATTCTTGTATTGAGATTATTATAATATATTCTCCCGGCGGCGTTGTTGGCGAATCTTCACGCATCTTCGGTTAGGTACTTTTCTCATACAATGTATTCACGTGTAATATGGAATCTATGGATTTTTTTTTTACAAAAAAAAAAAAATTGGTTTATGTTTTCTAACGTTTACGTTTCACACAGTGAATGAGGATTTTCGATTAATTTTTCTGGAATATTTTTTAATATGTCAATACGTATAGTATAACAGGTAGTAATTTATGTATAAAAATATTAACTAATGGCTATAGTTTCAAAAGTCGGTTAAAGGTCAATAATCTTAATAATAAATGTAAAAAATATAATCCGATCGCAGTTTATTAGGTAATTATGATATCATATTATGATCACGTATAAAAAGGACGACCCGCGTGCGACTTTTTAATTTATTTTTTGCGGCTTTCGTCGATGTCACTAAATATGAATACAAAGGCAATTTCATAACATTTTGAAATATTTTTAATATCTTTAATGCAACGTTGAAAATAACTCGTTAAAATCGGGTCTTTTTTCCATAATATTTAACGTGAAAATTAATTTTTAAATTTTTTTAAACGATAGTTATTTTTGACGTTGTAATTGCTCCCGTTGTTTATGTTTGCTCGCGACCGTAATTGACATGTAAGTCAACCTAATTTAATACCGATATTTTTCTTGTTGTCGTCCAGTATAAAAAAAAAAAAAAAAAAAAAGAGTCGACTTTTTAGTGTCACCGTGACATTTTTCCGCCGTGTTTATTTTGTAGTGAGTAATTGTTAGGTCATTCGGTGGTTGAAAAGAAAAATATTGCGATTAACCGTAGTAATATAAAAAAAAAAAAAATAAATAAATAAATAAATGAATAAAAATTATTTAGACATTGACCGAATACTCCTCTAGCTTGTAAGTGTGACACGGTAGTCATTTAGTTTGACATTTATACGAAACCGCATAAAATACATTTATAAATTAGCTATTTCATAATAAGAAATATTAATACAAAGGTGTATTTAATTTTATTAATATTTTTCCAAGCAAATACAGAATTAAACGTGAAATGTGTCATATTTGAATTATTCATTATAATCAGTGCTCGGAAGTTCTAGCAAATGCATATTTTTTTTAGATTAATCCTAGAACATTCAAAGTAAGATAGAAATATTATGTTTCACACTTTTCCGATGATGTCATACACGAAATTTAATTTTGATATTTTTTGCTTGTTCACGGGTTGTATTGCTATTTTGCTAATGTAGGGTTTATAGTGCTATTTTTTGAGTATATTTTCACATAATATAGGAAATAATCATATTTTGTTGATAACAATGATTTACTTGGTTATATTTTTGAAAGTATTTGAATTGTCGGAAGATAAATAGACCTCGTAAAATAATATTTTATGTTTTCCTCGACAGTTCGGTGTATTAATAGTTAATGACGTCATTGTTGTTCCCGTATTGTACCATTGCATTAGATAGCAATACATTTTTTTTTTGTCTAATAAATTAATAGCTTTTTCGAATTAAACGCAATTTTTTGATTATTCGTGCTATTTGTAGAGAATTTTTTTTTTTTTTTGAGTTTTTAAGTGCATAATATTCAAGAGCTAAAAAGAAATATTTTCAGTACTACAACTTCTGAGCCCTGGTTTTAAACATGTGATGAAAACAAAACAAAAAAACCATCGAAAATCAAAAGAATTTCGTTAAAAAAGCTCTGAAAATAATATATGTATATATTTATTTATTTTCAAAAGCGAAAATATATGATGATGGTTGAAGATGAATACGTAATAAGTCTGTTTGGATTGAAATTTTGCCGATCTGCGATATCGCCATATTTATTTATTTTGTTTTAGAACTTTCAGCTGATAACTCGTATTACAGTTCGACAATTATTTAATAATATAGGATATATCGCGATATTTATTTATACCAATCGGCAAACGCGACGAACGGGGTGGTAAACACGAGATTTCTTTCAGGTTTCGTGTATCAGACGTTTACACGTTACGATTCATACGTTGCGTGAGCGTGACAGAATCCGGCGGCGTCGTTTGAACGGACACGAGCTCGGTAGTTGTGTTTTTGTCGTTCCTAGGTTGACATCGGTCACGGACTTACGGAGAAGACTCGCACCGGACGGGACGATGTCACGCGTTTTATGTACTATACTGGACGACACGGGCTCGGACGATCGCAAGGCAGGAGCACGACGACGCAGAGGTTCACAACGGCGTTTTGTCGTCGGACCGTACTGGAATCAGGGGCGGATCTTGGATATTTTGACGGGGGGGGGCACATATAAATTGTATAATTTGAATTAGGTATAGTTAATAATACATTCTATCATTTTTAAACAATATTAGTAACATATTAATACATTGTTTATTACATAATACCACACTACAAAATGATAATGTATACCTAGGTCAGTTATTATACATAAGTGTCCCGGTAGCAATGTTAACACATTTTAGGGACATCATCGTTTCAAAACTGAAAAAAAAGTTATTATACATATTATAGGTTGTCATTAATAAGTAAAAATATGTTTATAGATTCTCATACTTTATAGCCTTATAGGTCGAATTGAAGTCTTCGTCTGTGTTTTTTAGCAAACATGTCTAGGACTTCTTCTGGTTTCACTTGAACATCTTTATTTATATGTAACATTGCTAAGCCATTAAGTCTTTCCTGGCCCATTGTTGATCGTGGGTAAGTTTTAACTCTTTTTAAAGAACTGAATGACCTCTCAGCACTTGCTGTTGTAATTATAGGTATGACACTAAGAATTGTTAAAAGGCATTTAATGTTAGGGAACATAGATGCATATTTAAAAGCTTCCATTGAAGAATTAACCTTTTCCGACTTATTTTTCCAAAATTCTTTCCATAAATTTAACTCTCCTCGAAGTGCTTCAATACTATGAGGTAAATCTGCTTCATATGTCCGAGCCGCATTCAATATTTTATCGTCTGGAGTTTCATAGGCAAAATAGTATTTAGGAATGTTTAATTGAAAGAAAATTGGCAGGGGGGTCACGTGCCCCTGTGCCCCTCCCTTAAATCCGCCCTTGACTGGAATGTAGAGGAAAAGAAACAAATAAATAAATAAATGTATAAAATAAAAAAGGTTTTCTACGTGTTCGAGTGAAAACGCCGGCGGCGTGAACGTTTGACCGAAACGTAGCTCGGAAAGTTTGCGCCCGGCCGCGGTCGTAAAGGAGTGAGTTTCTCGTCGGAAGTTCGAAAAATTCAGTCACGTGTGGTGGATTGAATAAAAATCAAAACACGAACGCTGCGGCGGCGGCGCAGGCAATCCGGCGTTTCGTTTACCATTTGAATGCCAGTCCGCCGGTATCGTCGAACAATATCCGACGAACATCTGCGAACCTTGTCAGAGTTTCGAAACTTTCGAAAGATTATAATATTATCTTAACTACGTATACGCGCCGACCGTGTACCTACAGTTTTCCGTACTAACTCTGAACTTAAATCACGCCTGCCTTTTTTTCCTGTCCCCCCGCCGCCCCTCGCCTCGCCTCTAGACGGAATCCAACAACAACAACAACAACGATTTCGACCGGGATTCGTCTACACGACGATATACGTAACGTCGTTACGTCCTAACTTCGTGCACGTCATAATCGCGACGAGACTACAATCGCAAACACTTAAAAGACGCCGATTGCGACGAAATGTCAGTGAGCCGGCACCGAGTCGCGTAAGCCACTTATGTTCGCCGGGTTTCGGTTAGAGATCTTCAACGTTTAAGGTATGTCCACACTAGTGCGTTTTCGTTTTCACCTTTCGATTCCACTTGCGTTTCAACTTGCTCTTCGTCCTTCGATAAGCGCATGCGATTGTTGAGTGCTTTAAACGCATGCTTCTTTCTGTCCACATCTGTGTCTACGCCAGCAGTCGTTTTTCACCGTGCGGTATAGTTAAAACTAAAAGTATGTCAGATTCAAATTTACTTTTAGGTATTTCTGCAGCGTACTATATTATCGCGAATGCGAAAAAAAACGTGAGGAAAAGCGTTCCAAATGGATAAAAAATTATTTTAAAACAAGAAACTTCGGTATTATTAACGATTTGCAATTGGACGAAGACTTCCTGTTTGGAAACTTTACGCGAATGTCCAAAACAAATTTTTTTTCGTTATTAAAAATGATCGAACTTCCCCTAACGCAAGTTTTTAATTTTGATTTTTACGGCGGATACATCAATGTTGAATTCATTACCGATACGCTCCAACGCATCATTTCGTTTAATTTTGTTGCAATAATCGGTATGATTTGCGTCCCATTAAAGTTTTGCCGCTATATATGATTCAATAAATTTTAATGTTTGATTTTCATCCATTATTATGAGTAACACACTCAATATAAACGAAAAAATCAAAATGATATAAATCAAAATACCGAAATAAAAAAATAATTACAGAAGTCGCAATCAAATCGCACGAAAAATCCACTGGGCTTGGAAACACGTGCTTTGTCGCATGCTGAACAAACTTTTCTCCGTTCAACTCGATTATCGTTATTGAATGCGCTTCGTTCGTCATCGCATGCTCTAAGACGCATGCGCTTATCGCAAGCAAAAACGCACTAGTGTGGACATACCTATAGATCCTCTCCAACCCCTCCCCATCTCCCCAGTGACTAACACATACGAGTCGGGAATTTTCGCGGCACTTCTCGGGTAACTTTTATAGATCATGAACTGCACGTGCGTTTAAAAAAACTCGTTCGCGAGAATCGTGTGTGCCCGTAAACGGGTTTTCATTTAGTGGATTTATCAAACGCGTTTTATACTCTCCGATGTCTTTGAAACGCGTGAATCGATTTTTTTCGTTTCCTCTCGACACGCGTTCCAACAGGTGCAGTGAGGGTCGGCGGCAACCGATGACCGCACAACCGGTAACCTCGATCACGCAGAATAGCGTTTAGTTAATTGTCACCGAGCGATTAAACATTGTAATGTGTATTGGATTGTGTTTGACCTACCTGGGTTGTGGTTTGTTAATCGTTCGACTTTCGTCATTTCTGACACGGGTTTACTCGCGAGCAGTTTATCACGCACAATATTATAATATTACTGTTCGAGGCGGCTTTTTTAAATTTCCCTCTCGAGTCACGAACCATCGCCGCCGTCGGGTTCGAAACGAGTTACTATAATAAAGTCGATTTTGCCCAAAACAAAACGCATTGTTTTTAAGTATTTTAATTAAAACTTTCGAGTCATTACGTGTAATTTAGTTGTCACCGAGAACCGAATTTCGCCCGAGAGGGAATATCGTTGCCGCGATAACGATTATATTTTATAATATCCGCGATATTTAATGTTAATCGTCGTTAACGCATCATATTAGACGTAAACGGTTTTGCCTCTTTTTTTTTTTATTAATCGCTACTACAGACGATAATCAGGTGCGTCGGAGAGCTGCGTAGCTAGTTCGTGCACGCGTACTCGTGGTTAGGTAAACTCAAAATCGAGTGGAACGCATTTCCGTAGAGCAGCGTTTCTTAAACTGTGTTCCGCGGAACCCCAGGGTTCCGTGGAGATCACTTCAGGGTTCCGCGAAGCTTTACTCGTAGTTATTTATTTCGAAATTTTCAAGAAAATTACTTTTAAAATATCTAACTAAAGATTAGTAGCGGCTAGTGGGGGAAAAAATGTCATTAGTATTATATATGTATACAATATTACAATTATTATTATTTTTATTTTTATTTTAAGATACTTTTTTGAATTAAATACCTTTAACACAATTTTATCATATGATTGTAATTTATTTACATTTAAAAATAATCCTAAAAAAAAACTAAAAAGCTAAAAAAAATATTAGAGGTTCCGCGATAAAAGTAAATATCAAAAAGGGTTCCATGGATAAAAAAGTTTAAGAAACGCTGCCGTAGAGTAACGCACGTTTCGGCTGTACGGTGTGATACGAAACGATCGGTCGCGTTCGTCGGTGTTCGCAAGCCGATTCCGCATTATTTTCCGACACGATTTGCAGTTTTGTTTTGTAAAATTTACACTTTGCTAATCCTCGCGACGTCGTGCAGATTACAATCATTATCGTTTCGTCTCAGGGCTCACGCTTATTTCCAAAGCCATCGTGATATATTTACATATTCACTTGTGACTAATTTTTCAATTAAAACCAATTACACGACAACAACAAATTTAATGTCCCACGGAAATTTAAATAATTCATTTCGTAACTTTGCGGCGGGCACTTTGTGGTGTGCTCGCGCAGTTGAGCGACTTAATGTTGGCGAAACTAAAATTGAATTACAAACGTTAGGCCGGCCGTTGAAAAATGTAACTATTAAAACCCTGTCGAAACACGTCTTAACGTTTCCGAACCGCTGGGTAACATAATTCCATTACCCCGGAACCCCCGGGCCCAAGGGGTCTCGGCACAAGTTTCGAGTGCCGCGGTCTCGCGTTCTAGTTAAGAAAGCAATTTCGTCGCGTGTCGCACGAACGAACGGCTGACACGGCGCTCGTACGAAACGGACGACGTGTGCGTACACGACCGCGCACAGGTATACGTCCAAAAACCAGTGTGTGGTCCTCAATATCCGAGAACGGGCGCGCCCGCCACACAAAGAGGTGTGCCACGTGTTTAATTTATTGAGGGGAAAATTGAAGAAAAAAAAAGTACCCTAAACGCGAGTAAGTGGCGCCTACAGTGTCCACACCGGGTGGTTTCCAAACTTATGCTCCACCCGATTCTTCAATCGTCAATATATCCAATAGTCGAGAAATGTTGACGTTGTTCGCGACTATTTTGGTACGCAATATAATATTATATTGCGTGCCAAACGAAGACACTTACTTTTGATAAATAAAAAAAAATTAATAAATAAATAAATAATAATAATAAATAACAATTTGTATTCGAAAATCGTCATTGCGAACTCGATTTGATTTTATAACATATTTGTATTTTAATATTTCTAAAATCTAGAATACAAGACGTATGTTTTCATGAAAAAGATCTTCACAGTTGTGATGCAACACACAATATAAAAAACATAACCGTTGTGTGTGTGTGTGTGGGGGGTTCTGACTTGCAGAACCTTTGTGGTTGTCATGCAAAACCTTTAAAAGTTGCGAGGAAGACACTTGGAAAAATGATCTACACAATACGCGGGAACGCCGTTTTTGGGCGTTACTTAACATTTCGTGTGCAAAAACAAATTTTCTTCTTTCGCTTTGCACTCTACTCACTTAGAGATTTCACAAGGTTCGACGTTTTGAAAAATCAATGTCAAAATTATTATTGTTTGATTTCATAACTTAAAAGTGAGCGACCAATAACACTAATAAGTGTAATAGTGTTAGGGAACTACGACGATTTCGTATGAACTTGAGTGGTTTACGAATATAATATGCTATTCGACGTCAGATTAAACAATATTTAGGTACGGGGCCAATGATTTTCTCTTAACTAGTCGACATAGCTGCTGAAATTTATTTATTTATGATAAATAAAATAATACATATTTTTTTTTTTTTGTGCCTTCATGACAAACGACAAACACTTAGTGTTTATGAATTATAACCGTTAATAGTGTTAATATGCGCAAAACAATAACTTTTTAAAGAGAAAGCGTGTTTTCGTGAAGTTCTATGGGTAATGTTCGGGGGGTTCGGTTGAATAGATTTTCATATTCGTTTTCCTTAAACAGGAAACACGAAGCCGTGACCGGAAAAGGAACCGTCCGTTTTTCGACGACTAAGCGCGATAACGTTTTTAAGCGCCGTCCTCGAAGTTTCGATGCGACACAGCGGATTTCGGGAACTGGACCGGAGGACCGCGAGGACGACGTGAAAGTTTAATCACTAACGTGTTTACCAACTAATTCGCCAAAGCACTCGTGTTCGATAACATGGCAAATATTGGCACAGTAATGTCGCGCGCGCGTTCGGTATTGGATTTAAAGGCCAAAAGGGACACTTAAAACAGACACACTCCCCCCCCCGCGCCTCGTCCCGGACATTGTTGTTTGACGACCTCGTGTACCGCAGCATTATATTTCCTCGCCGCGTGCTCGATTCGGGATGAAAACGTTCGATCGCGTACGCCGACCGAATGGTGCTCGTCCGAAACGTCTATTTTGCGCCGCACGACGGACGGGCGAACGTACTCGGGCGACGAATCGGCGCTCGTTCACGGTCTGTGGAGGTATGGATCGGAGGTGGAGGTGCACGGTTAAAAATAATTCACACGCTATTCCGGTATGACAGGAACGTGTAAAAAGAAAAACAGCCGATGGAACGTGTTACAACACTGACGCGTCGACGATGATGTGCAGTAGTGGTCTGCGCGGTCTGTTTTTTTTTTTTTTTTTTTTGACTGGACCTGGACTGGACCTGGCCGATAAAAAAAAAAAATTAAGCCAAATTGGACCATACCGGGCCGATAAAAAAAAATTCAAGCCAGATCTGGACGGAACCGTTTCATTTGTGTTGCATTATAAAAGACCAAGAATGTACAGATTAAAAAACAAAAATAAATATAAGAATACGACCGAGCTGGACCGATTGTAAAAAAAATAACATTAAATATTTAGTTTAAACAATTAAATATATTTATATTAAATAAATAAATTTAGAATACCCGACCCTTCCGCACCACCGCTACTTTCCGGGAAAAATTACAAGTATAGACGAATTCAGTGTGTTAATTATATAATTCTACTCATATTGTATTACGTGTTAAAATAAACCAGACTTGACCGCCGTTCTATCATTAAAACGTATGTCGAACTGAAATCGAAATCTGACCGGACCGGCCCAAATAATTTTAGATTACCACTAGGGTTTTCAATTTGAAATATTTCAGTTACCTACAGTAACCATACTTTTGCGAATAATCTCACCGTGAACAATTTTCGAAATATTCATTATGTACCTACTACAACAAAAGTCTAAATCTATAAAATGGTAGCCCACCGCCGATCCACGCGCACACCAGGTCCCCCGATGGTTATCGATCGGTCGTGAAAACGCGACCTGGTACATCGTCTGCAGCATGGCCTTTCTCACGGGGGGAGGGGGGTATATAGAAACTCCAAGGACATTTGTTTTTGTTAGAAAAACATAAGTACTAGAAATTCATCTATAAAATAGTAGAGAAATTGTTATGGTAAACTGATATTTAAGTATATTATTTCGTATAAATAATAAATTTTAATCGATAAATAATTATGCGAATCGTTTTCATTTGTTTCCATACCGATCGGTGTACAAATATAAACAGATATACTTTAATGAATAGATATTAGACTATGATATTTTTACTATCCGATAATCATCTAGGTTCACACAATAATTACGACAACTGTGGTCACACGTTTATGGCAGTTCAATGCGTGCATAGAAGTACTTAATAAATAGGTACCCTACATTCAGTGGCGCCAAAGTCAGTTTTTAGAGGTATTGCAAAGCATTATAAGCATACCTTCAAAGCAAGTACCCATCCACCTAACCACAGTAGATTGAGCAACAGCTCCTCATTTATTTTACTCCCATCGAGTGGGTCTGACCTAGTGTGTTTCGCAGCCTTACCAGTGGCGTATTTAGGAATTTTTTGCAAGGGGGGGATCAAAATAAAAAATTTAGTAGGGACCCCTTAATCAGTATTAAGCTTTAATGACTACTGGACAAATTAATGATTTATATACCTAGGTACTGCGTTAGTGCAAAAATTTGAGGACGTAGCTCCATGGCACAACAACAAAGTTACAAAAGAGTTACAAAATACACGGAAGTATGAGATCAAATATTCAATTACAAATAAACCCCGTAACATTTTGATTGTTTTTTTACTCTAATTTTGCAATTAAATAATGTTTTGAAAAACGTAATATTATTTATAATTTATAGTTAACAGATATTAAAAAGCAACAATGTATTTTATTCTGAATTATATTTTATTTTTATATTATGTGACGAAATTTAGTTTCCTAGATTTTTTAAATAATTCGTCCACAACTTGCCGGTCAAAAAATCTAAATATTTCACAAATTGCTATTTACCAGTGTCAAAGAGCCATAGAGCTAAAATAAATTTAGTTTTTAATAAAAGAAAGTATTCATCTCAAATCTCGGGGAGGGATCAAACCCAATGATACCCCACTGAGCCTTACCACACCCATCCACCCACCCATCCTCAACAGGTATCGCAACTGCAATACCTAGGTATATAGAAATGGGCGCCTCTGCCCACATAGGCCCCACAGCTCGATTCGCAATACGTTTTCACATCACCCTCCCGACGAAAAATCCCGGGAACGTCACCGCGATCTGTGGTCGCGTGCGTTTGAGTTTCTGCCGCGACGCCCGCCCCGTGCCGAGATCGGCCGGGCTAGGAGTTGTGCGGACAACGCGGTACGCGAGCCGTCGCGATCACGTGCGCGGCCCACCCGCAAACAATGCGTGCCCACACGCTCGGCCGACGGTGGCGTAAACTTCGCCGAAACGGTTCTTAGAAAATCCGACCTGAAAACTTTTGCGGAACGCAATTAACGGCTTACGCGTACTATTCGAAAACCCGTGGCTCCCGCCGCGTGTGCACCGCGCAGTGTCTTTATAATGAAGAGCGCACACGGAAAGCCACAGAGAGAAAACAACCGTCCCGTAGTCCCGGGTGCACGGCGGCGTTTCCGGCAGCGGTCGTGATTTATACATGATGCCTCACGTATACAGTGTGTCCCGTTTTAAATGTACCACTAAATATCTCAGCCCGACAATCACATATTGAAATGCAGTTTGCTGCAATAGTTAGGGGGTACTGAAGTACATATTATAGGAAAAATTCAAATTTTTTACTCTTGTAGTTTGCGCATGCGCAATACAAATGTTTTTTTTTTAATAGCAACGCTTATTTTTGTTACCGGATATGGATAGACCATTTTATTCTAAGTCATTTTGATCCATTGACCATAGTTCTAAACCTAAAATTGACTGATTTATAGCTTTTTGAAATTTTAAAATAATTACATTTTTTCAATCATACCAAAAATAATAACACAAATTAATTTAATACAAAAGTTTAGAACTATACAATATAGTTACTATACAATAGTAGATATAGCTGGTACGTAAATAACATAGTA
This sequence comes from Therioaphis trifolii, assembly GCA_027580255.1. NCBI lineage: Eukaryota > Metazoa > Arthropoda > Insecta > Hemiptera > Aphididae > Therioaphis > Therioaphis trifolii. The sequence goes on along the minus strand of CM050408.1, from coordinate 38,267,563 downwards.
CATGGCGTATAAAAAGGAAGATTTTTGTATAGGAAGATAATGATTTTTATCCACAGAGGCCAAAATACAATTTATTAGTAACAAACCGATAACAAATATAATATAATCCACGTCAAATATACTACCGATATATCCTGTGACTTAATTTTTAAATTAAAATAAAATTCGATTCGGGTTTTTAAACCGATATTTCTTTAGGGTTATGGTCGATTTGGGTTTTACACGTCATTCTTGAGCATTCAGGTTAAAACGGGTGTTTTAGAAAAATTGTTTAAGGGTTTATCGAGGTGTTAAGGGTTATGGTTAATATTGGTGCAACGTAGCACGACGAAAATCACCCGGCCGTCGCGCGCGAACGTCGAGGGACAAAACCGCGGGAAAAAAATGAAAAAAAATGAAAAAAATGAAAAACGAAAAATGAAAAACGCCCGTTTCGAGTTTACGCCCGAAAAAATTTATTGCGTCCGCGTAGTCCGAAAACGGAACTGTTTTGCGGCGGCGAAAACGGCACACTCGTGCGCGGGACCTTCATCGGACTCGCGAGACGCGCACGCCGCCGGATTCGAGATTTCCGCGAAAACACGACGGGCGCGACGCGACGAAACGCCCGGGGGAGGCGGCGGCGCAGGGTTCGTCTTACGACGAATGTACGGCGCGGGGGGGCTCCGGGTACGAATCTCGCCGCGTTGCCGTGTAATTATTATCGTGTTATATAACCGTAACGCGGTTAATGCGCTCCGGTATTAATTCGTTATTAAATTGTAATCATTAATAAACATTACCGCGGAGACGCCGAAACCCCCGGAACGTGATGTGAATAGTGGAGGTACGAGGTACGCGCGCGCGCGTGTCTGTATTTGTCATTTTAATTTGCATATTTAACGTTTTTTGGCGGCTTGTCTTTTTCCGATAATTAAATTGTGCCTCCGGCGGTTCGTGGCGGCGGCAGTGGCGGCGGCGGCGGCGGCGGCGGAACGAGTGTCTTCGACGGATTTATTAGTGTTTCGGTTAAATGATAAACGAAAAACGAAAAAAAAAAAAACAGCAAATAAAAAATACAACGATATTTTCTCGGAAAGAGTGTGGGTGACTGAAATAAGTGTATATTTAATAAGCTATCGTGTATGATTTTCACGGTTTTTGGTAATCATAATGTGAACGGACGGGTATTAAATTTTTCGAAAACGACAAATTAAAAAATTGAAAATTCGAATAGTTTTTAATTTTTAATTCTGTCTCGAGAGACTGTTTAAAACCCGTAATTTTAAGCACGATTAAATTTGATTCGATTAAAAACAAAGTATATTTGTGTCGGCTCAATGATGGTATACGCGCGATTTCGTCTTGTGGACATAATTTTGTTTGCACGATACTCACGTTACGGTTAGTTTATAACAATCTAAACTCGTATTTTTTTTTTCGTTATCGGCGCATCGTCTTAATTATATACGAGAGCGTACCCAAAAGGAACCGGACCATTTGTAGACAAAGTTATTTAAAAACTTTTTTTAGAAAAAAAAACATTTAATTTCCTTCAAAGTAGTCTCCGTTAGAGTTAATGCACTTGTCCAATCATTTGTTACAATTTTCGAAGTACTTCTTAAACTCATCTTTTGCGATGCCTGCGCCTCCGTCGTTTTTTTTTTTTTAACTTCATCAATGTCCGCGAAATGCTTTCCTTTCATATCCCTTTTCATTTTGGGGAAGTAAAATAAGTCACTTGGGGCCAGGTCGGGTGAATAAGGTGGATGGGGGAGGGCACAGTGGTCATAAAGTGGACCATTTTCGGTCAAAAAACGGCCGTATAGAAAGGACTGTGTGGATCAGAAGCGTTGTCAAATTTTGTCGACACTCGTATCATCCCCAAATCTTCTCTTGAAATTCTCTGTATTGAACTCCATGTCACACAAGACTCTCTCCGCTACTTCTTTGACGGTTTGTTGACGGTCTTCTAGGATAATTTTGTGATTTTTTTTTTACATTTTCGTCGGTTCGCGCCGTCGGAGGACGTCTAGAGCGAGCTCAATTGTCCATTGACATTTCGCCACTTTTGAAACGGAAAAATCACTAAAATACTCGAGTTTTCTCTAAAGCATCACCTTTGTAAGCCACTTTTCAAAATTTCAAGGGTTTCTGTGCCCTTTTTTCCGAGCTAGAAGCAAAAACCGAAAACCACGCTCTGTTCACAGCAAAACAAAACAAAAAAAAAAAAACAAAATCACACCAATGTTACGAAACCTTCTACAGTGACGTCCGTTGGCATACCGATTGGTAAGAGGTATATTCTATACGCCCTTATCGGCGAAAATGCGATACTACTGTGTCCCACACAACATCAGTTCGGTTTCTTTCGGGTACGCCCTCGTACTTAGGGATGGGCATGAAATCCGAATATCTGAATTATCCGGATATCCGGATATCGAAATCCGGATTTGATCAAATTCATATCCGGATTATCCGAATTATCCGGATTATCCGGATATATGGATTTATTTTTTATGTAACTCATAATTAATTATTTTAAATGAATGGTAGTTTATGAATGATATTTCTTATAATTTTTAAATAATTTTTGCACTGTTATCAAGTATTTATTTTGTTGATTTGATTTTAAATCAATTATACTAGTTAATAATTTGTAATAGCCCTGTAAAATAGTATGTTATGTTATTTCATTATTTTTTTTAGTTTGTTAATAAAACATAATAATTAATCTTAATTAAATAAAATATGTGCTGGCCAATTAAAAAAAAAACCATTCAATTCCATAGGTAATTATTTTTATTATTTTGCGCAAAACATCGTCCATTATTGAAATACGTTGGAAAAATAGTATCAATCGAACCTATATTCAAAAAAGGTTATATCATTTATTTTATGAAAAATATAAAAATGAGTCATTGAATAACAAAAATTATTCGGATAATCCGAAATATTCGGATAATCCGAATTATTCGGATTTTCTAAATCCGGATTTGAGAAATCCGGATAACCCGGATATTTGAAATCCGGATATGCTCATCACTTCTCGTACTACCAACGTATTATAACATGTGAATTGTTCGTTCCTGTCTCGTTCGCGTATTGCAAAATTAATTTTCGCGTTTGATTTCGACTCGTCGTCGATTCGGTAAAAAAAAAAAATATCGATCGATCGAAACGATTGGTTTTTTGCCCCCTCGCGGAGTCGACACGCGTCGCTCGCATTGTTTTCGCCGCGTTATCGTTTAATCGTCGTCAGAATCAATCAAACGATATATTATTATCGTATTACCGTTTAGCGCTCGCGTTGTGTGCGACGTCATACGCGTCGTATTATCGTGCAGTCGTGGCCCGTGGGTTCGCTCGTAGTATACGCGAGCGCGGTAACCGTTTTACTCGTGTCAACACGAACGCAATAGGCACTCGCTTTGGTTCAGCGACAATTCGGCTGTCAATGCGTCGGTGACGTCTAAAGCGCAGTGTTTAATTTCACTAATTCATAAATCGCATATGAAAACCAGCCGGAACCCCGCGGGTATGCGCCGCGCAGTCCCCTTCTTTTCTTCACTTACGTTTAATAAATAATAATAATGATAATCAGTGGCGGCTCGTGACGTTCAAAATGGGTGGTGTGCAATTATCGAAAATGCACATTAATAGAATAAAATAAAATTAGTCACATCCAAGACAATATTAAAATATTTACTTTAATAAAATGATAATTAAACATAATTTTAGAAAATAATAGGTTTATTTAAATACATATATCATATAACCAGGTGTAAATTTTATATATGTTTTTTTTTTTTTTTTACTGTTAAATCAATTGAATAATTTGTATATATTCGTATTTTACAGAAAAAAAAAGCAAATAAAAAGCAAATCATTTGCGATTGAAGTGCTTTTTTATGAATTATTGTTGTCTCAAATAGATATTTCTGATTTTCGGAGCTCCGTAATTTTTTTTAGGAACATATGGGCTCCACGAACAAAAAAGTTTGTGAACCGCCGCTCTAAATCATAAAACTTATGATTTGTAAACGAATTTCCCTAGTCGAAAAATAATTCGAATCGGATGTTGTCGAATGAAAAATACTCTTTGCAATTCTGTAAAAAAAAAAAATGTCGAAATCTGCCGCCCTCCAAATGTCGTTGCTCTAGGCATGGGCCTACTCTAGGGCCTGTGTCTAAAACATACGCCTCTGGGCGCAACGAACGTTGGCCGAAGACGCGCAGCCGCGGGTCGATCAGTGGCGGCTCGTGATGTTCAAAATGGGTGGTGTGCGATTATTATTGAAAATGCACATTAATAAAATAAAATAAAATTAGTCACATCCGAGTCAATATTAAAATATCTACTTTAATAAAATAATAAATTTTAGAAAATAATAGGTTTATTTAAATACATATATCATATAACTAGGTGTAAATTTTATCTACCGTCAGAACAAGCAACAGTGTCGTAACTAAAAACAATTTTAAAAAATAAACGGAAAAAATTACATATTTTTGTTTAATGAAGTCAAGTTTTCGTTCTTTAACTAACAGTTCTATAACTTTATTATTGAAATAGCGCATACGCCGTACAAATTAAATTTGTGATCGAGTGTGCAGCAGTAGGTGCACACCACGGTTCCATTTATTCGTCAATACCCCCACTCGTCGACTAAACGTATTTTACATGGACTCTCGGTGTGCAGCCCGAGCTGCACACCAGTTGGTGCGTATATTTTATTACATAACTCATCTAAATTTTAGGAGTGATATTTTCGAACTCAAACGTTTCACGTTTATAAAACTAATAATTTTGTATTATGGAATAAACATATAGTTTAATAGATATTGTAATAAAATTAAAATAAATTTTAGCTATTTTATCTTTAATAATCTATGTGGTGTGCGCACACCAGCACACCTAGGCACGAGCCGCCACTGATGATAATAATAACGCGATATAAATAATTTCATGTATTATAGTGTCATTTCTACCGCGTCGGAAATTATATTTTTTGTCATATAAATTATTATTACTTTATAGTTTAATACGTAATATTTTATCAACACAAATAAACCTATACATTATATTAAGTACGTATATATATATATATATATATATATATAAATGAACTAAAAACTATAAATTTATTTTCCAACAAACTATGTGTATGTGTGTGTGTGTGTATTTTTTTTTTTGTTTTTTTTTGTTACACGCCGACGTTATTTTAATAGAAATAATCGATTTATGTTGCAGGTAATATTTTACAAACAACAAACCCGTTTTGGCGGCACATCAAATCGAAGAAACAATATAAAAACACGTAAGTTTTATACGATAGACTGTCCGACGATAATAAAATATAGGGGACGCAGGTCGTGATAATAATATAATGTCTCGTTCTGCGTGTGCCTCCACCACCGCCACCACCACCCCCACAGCTACCACCACCACCACCACCACCACCACCATGCCGCCGCGTCGAAACCGTTTACTTTTAAATGACTATAAATAATAACGTAATGCGAAACAAAAAGACACTTTCCAAAAGGGTTACGTAAACGAACCGACGTCGATCGAAAGTAATATATTACCGATCAGCACGCGGTCGAGAATTATTGAGTGCCCGGGGACGGGCGAGAGAACTCTCGGCGTACGGCCGACAACGAAGAGGGGTGTGAATCCGAGGCGGCCGACGCGTCGCGATGGCCATTTCCACGGCGACCGTCACCGAGGCCGGAGACGCGAGTAGGCGAATTTTCGCGCCACAAAAGAATGGGAAGCAATTCATGTTCGTATAATACAAACCGAGTTGTGTGAGTTACGCTATGTCCGTCACGCAAAATGATAAAAATACAACGTATCAAATGGTTTAGAGCAGCGGTTCTTAACCAGTGGTCCGCGGTACCCTTAAAACCTTACATAAGTCAATATGTGACATGAGTGCATTATCTAATACCTATTATAAAGAGGAAAGATTTGATTGGTTGTAGAGGCTCCGAAACTACTGAACCGATTTAAATGAAATTTGGTACTTAGATAGCTGAAATACTGAGGAATGACATAGACGACTTTTTAATACTAAAAAAGGGCTGTTATGATGTTAAAGTTCAAAATGAAAAATTAAGTTTAATAAAAATAAATATAAATGTATATATTATTTTGTTATGTCTACTTCTATATTTTGTAATATAAAATAGTTATTATAATTTTGGTTATGATAACATGAGATGTTTTGTATTCAACAAAATATTGTTAGGGGGTCCGCGATGTCTAAAAATCTTTCATCGGTGGTCCTTGTTCTACAAAAGGTTAAGAACCGCTGGTTTAGAGTTAATAAGTGACTAGATCAGCGGTTCCCAAACTCAGGATCGTGGCCCAAAACAGGGTCGCGGATGTTTTTATGGTGGGTCGCAGAAAAATAAATAAATTGACATATTTTTTATTTGCTTCGGTTGTGTAAAATGTAATTTTGATTTTTTGGAAAATTATACACCGAAAATACTTATTTGGTATTTTTATTTTGTAAAATATTTAACTTTGACAGCAACAAACAAGTATAATAATTTACCTGTATTATTATCAATAGATATAGATCAAATTAATTATATTTTTGGGTCATACACTCATACGAGTGTACGGCAGTATATTGTTATACCATATTATACAATTATACAGTCTTATCATACAACTATTATGGATTGAGATTAATCTATATTAGATAAAATAATTGATCCACAACATAATATCAGATGTGCCCTTGCAATAAAAATTAAACCAGATATCGAAAAACTAGTGAACAGTATGCAACAACATCATCATATAGTCATTAATTTATTAATTTAAGAATAATATTTGACTCGATTTAAAAAACGTAATTGAATAGTAATAATTAATTTTTTTTATAATTTTAAAATAATTAAAAATTTGTATACCAATTTAATGCAAGTAAATGTTAAAAAAAAAAAAAAATAATAATATCATAGTTTATATCGATGAAAAATGGTATTTCTATTATTTGCTTTTTTTTTTTTTTTTTTTTTTTACTGGTATTGGCAAGCAAGTATGACTGGGTCGCATGTAAGTTAATATTGGAATCTGAAGGTCGCAGTGAAAAATATAGTTTGGGAACCGCTGAACTAGATGAATATGAGGACGGAAAACGACACAAATAAACAATAATAAGACGTAACCGTAAACTCGAAATGACACTAATACGAAAATCTCGTTTGAGGTACTCGTAATAACCAGGGTCCGGATTTTACACCATTTGCTAATTATTATAGAATACAGATAAAAAGAGCAGGGTGGGCTATAGATTTGTTTTATACACCAAGGACTCTGAATATGAAATTTTATTTTGCTATTTTTCGCATATTTGATGCATTTTAGATTTTTAGAACTATTTTTAAAGTGTTGGCACTATTTTTCTTATATAATGCTTGATTTAGTAGTTTTCATAAATATTGTTTATATCGAGAAAATATTTTTTATTCATTTATGTGAATTCATATGAAAAATTACCGCATTTTTGTTTCGTTATTAATTTATAAACAATATTATAGTTGTAGGTATACAATATTAAACACGTTAGTCTATTTTTAAGAAGCTCGGAAATATCGAATATTATACATTTTATACCCTCTAGTCTGTTTTACTTGTATATATTTCATTATCGTTTAGATTTTACAATTTTATTAAAATAATACGTACTGATTCAAAAGATAGAAATTTAAACAACCAGTAAAAGATGATAATTTCAAAGAAATCTGTTTTTTTTTTGTTGCTATTTTTGATATTTTTAGGGCATATTATAGCGCATATTTTGAGGATTTTTTGGTTGTACAATAGCACATATTTTAATACTTTTTGGTGCTATAAGCTCCGAACCCTGGAAATAACCTTCATTCGGTGACAGTGAAATGTTTACAAAGTACAAGTAAAACCCAAAATCATGAGATCAAAGTAAACTGCGCCCGAGTTGTTATCAAGAGTACAATTGTTATGTGTGTATTGCGCTCCGTGTTCCATCAAACTTATCAATTTATCAATCGTACAAACCGGATGATTTTTGCTTTTTTGCCAACGTGGTTCGATTTATGACAGTAGGTTTGCGGTTTAAATTATTTCCCGTTATAATATCCTGCCATCAAACGTTTTAAAAAAGTGCTCTGCATTATGAATTGTACATCACAACTTATTCGCCAGAACTTTGTAGGCGATTAATTTTACGAAAGTTGAGATTTGAAATTATTTTTAAGCGCTTTTCACGCTGGCCCACGAAACCGTTTTTACCGATTACAATAAGTTGTTCGATTTTTTTTTTTTTTTTTTTTGAAATATTATTAAGTGTTTCGATACTACTACAAATCGATACTGACGTTTTGGTAATAAGGTAAATATCCGTTTTATTATCGTCTCGGAAATCGACTGTAATTTAAACGATTTAAAGGGTATGTCCACACTAGTGCGTTTTCGTTTTCACCTTTCGATTCCACTTGCGTTTCAACTTGCTCTTCGTCATTCGATAAGCGCATGCGATTGTTGAGTGTTTTAAACGCATGCTTCTTTCTGTCCACATCTGTGTCTACGCCGCAGTCGCTTTTCGCCGTGCGGTATAGTTAAAACTAAAAGTATGTCAGATTCAAATTTACTTTTTGGTATTTCTGCAGCGTACTGTATTATCACGAATGCGAAAAAAAAACGTGAGAAAAAGCGTTCCAAATGGATAAAAAATTATTTTAAAACAAGAAACTTCGGTATTATTAACGATTTGCAATTGGACGAAGACTTCCTGTTTGGAAACTTTACGCGAATGTCCAAAACCAGTGTTGAGCATTATCTAGATAAATTATCTAAATAATTTATCTAGATAAATAATTAATTATCTTTTATCTTATCTAGATAATAAACAAAATTAGTTATCTGATGAATTATCTTAGATAAATTATTGAGTTATCTAACGTAATTCATCTAGATAAATAAACATATTTATTCAAAAAATTCGAAAAATTGAACTTGAAAGTTTTAACCTATTAAATTCCTATTAAATTAATAAATCATCCTTGCACAAATACAGAACAATAACAAAGTAATAGGTAATAATTTTCCATGCCACTTTTATGTTAATTCTAAATTCTAATTATCCCGATTTATACAATAATACGGGCTACGGCCGAATATGTTGCAACGTTGTGTCGTCGACTCGTCGACCGCCGCCGTGTACACCATAATCCATAGTCCATAATTTATTATTGGGGATAATAATAATTAATATAATTTTTTATTTTTTTTGGAGGGGCAGGTATATTGAAATAATTTTATCTTTTTTTTTATCCAGATTAATAGTGTTTTATCTTTTATCTTTATCTAGATAATTTAGATTTTAACTATCTTCTATCTTTATATAGATAAATTGTATCCAATTATCTTTTATCTTTATCTAGATAAATTTTTAGTTATCTTTGCGCAACACTGTCCAAAACAAATTTTTTTTCGTTATTAAAAATGATCGAACTTCCCCTAACGCAAGTTTTTAATTTTGATTTTTACGGCGGACACATCAATGTTGAATTCATTACCGATACGCTGCAACGCATCATTTCGTGTAATTTTGTTGCAATAGTCGGTATGATTTGCGTCCCATAAAAGTTTTGCCGCTTTATATGATTCAATAAATTTTAATGTTTGATTTTCATCCATTATTATGAGTAACACACTCAATATAAACGAAAAAATCAAAATGATATAAATCAAAATACTGAAATAAAAATATAATTACAGAAGTCGCAATCAAATCGCACGAAAAATCCACTGGGCTTGGAAACACGTGCTTTGTCGCATGCTGAACAAACTTTTCTCCGTTCAACTCGATAGACGCATGCGTTATTGAATGCGCTTCGTTCGTCGTCGCATGCTCTATGACGCATACGCTCATCGCAAGCAAAAACGCACTAGTGTGGTCAGTGTGGACATACCTTAATTTGGGGTACGGTTCACATCGAAATTTCATACAGACGATTAGAAACTGGGCGCACCACATCTTTGAACTAGATCACAATCAGGACGCTTTTTACACGAATAAAAATTAAAGGGTTATTCGGGTTGTTCGGGTGCTCGTCCTGTTTTTGGTGACTTTGCGTTCCGATCCGCGGCACCGTCACGATGTGTCGATCGTCGAGCCACGTGACCACTGAACGTCCCTTGATTTTCTTTACGACGCGAAGCCCTGAAATTCGTTTGTCGAAACGACCGACGGACCGGTGTCCGACGACGCGGTCCGTCGAAGTCGTCGGTTCGGATACGAGCGTTCTGGATCGGACACTCCGTCGGTTATTGGTCTCTGCGCGCGGCGGAACGGCCTTTTCACAGCCGTCCGGAACGAGCGTGGTCGCGTCCGAAATAACGCATTCCCTGTACCGCGGGACCGGGCGTGTCGGGCGCGCAAGACGGCCGGGAGGCGACGCGATCGTAGCGCGCGGCGGTCGCGGGAATTCGGGTCTCCCGGAACCGTGGCGCGACGTGGAGGCGCTGGAGGTGGAAGGCGGCGGGGCGGAGGATCGAAAGGGCTTAGAGGTCTAATTAAATTTGCCTTTTCGAATTCGATACCGACGCGGTGGACACCATTAAAACGTCATGCTCTGTTTATTATGTTTCCCATTATTATTGTTATTACATTGTCGTCGTCATCGTTCCTGCGGGCATTAGGATTCGCGATGGCCTTTGACCGTCCCGGCCCCCGGTCCACCACCCCCGAACCGGCACAGCCTCCCCGTCCGTCGTCCCCTCTGCCTCCCCGAGTGGTCGTTCGAGTCCGTACCCGAATCCGACCCGACCGCAAAACCACGCGCACACCGTCCGTCCCCCGTCACAGATCTCGTCCGCCCGCGTTCTAAACACATTTTTTTTTCACCGTAATTATTGTTGTTATTATTATTATATAATATAACAGCTCCCGCACGCGAAAATCACTCGATCCGAGTGCTCGTCGAGATCGTGCGGCCAATTCTGCGACCACCCTGCGACCACAAAGCTGTGACGTTCGGAACTTTGTGCGCGCACGGTGCTATATTACTGGCAAACCGACGACCGGACGCGTGTGTATAACGCTCGGACCGTAGTCCGTTCGAAACGCACACTTTGGAGTGTAAATTAATAATAATAATAATAATTATAATAATCATAATCATAATAATACAAAGAATAAAAAAAATATGCTAAATCCGGATAAATGAATCGGTTAAATGATGATGACGACGACGGCGTGTAAACATTTCTAAAGTGAATCGCAAATTCGCAAAGATTACCGAAATAACCACGCGACACGCAAGTCGATGAAAAAATAAATGAAATTCGAATTAAGCTCACGCGTTTCGTTTAATGACATTTACTTTCGCAAAAGTCGGTGTCTCTTAAGAGGATTTCCATGCCGAATAGATTAGTAAACTCGAATTAGAGTGAGGTGGTAAATCAGCATTTGGTACCCTAATCTCTATTTAATTGTTTTTTATTTCTGTATTATTATTTAATTTCATTTATGGACGGACGGGTTTTTTAGATTTCGTTACACACCCACACACACACACACACACACCGTGAGAATTAGTCTTAACTATTTATATGTTTGATAATAATACCCGCTAAACACAGCTTAAATATTAATTATTGTCATTACATGAAGTGGTAGCGGCGAATCACAATCGTTTTAATTTGGAAAATTACAATTTTACTTCAGGAAGCAGAACAAATAAGATTAGCATTTTTTTCATGATATTTTAATAAACATAACATTGCATTTTCTCCGAACGTGTTAAATAATGCCGCTTTAATTATGACTTCCTGATTGTACTTACGTTCAAACGTCATGAAAACACTCAAAAAATATAATATTTTAATTTAACAGAATATCAACTCGATATATTATGTTTTTTTTTCTCGACTTAAGTTTTTTGATTCATTAAATTTATATTTAATATTTGATTTTAAATGCACGTAGAAAAAATTTAAACTTATGAAAAAGTAGGAATATTCTGAATGCACTTTTGTGTTTTATATAATTGAGAAATTTTTATATTTATAAATCGAACAATTGGAATAACTAACAAATCAAATATCATATATTCATATTATCAAGTAAAATCTGGGAATCGAACGTGGTCGTCGACTTACACTCACTCGCGTTCGTTTTATTTCAATTCGATTTGTTATCAGAGCCATGATTATGAGAGGCGGTATATCAAGAGATGGTCTTAAAATGAGTTTACGGGCGGTACTTTTTTTTTCTCCCGGGTGATAATAATTTAGATTATGGATGAAAAAGTGCTTACGTACGAGTGGGTTTAAATTAAATGTAATGGAAACTTCCTTGGAATGTATGCGTCATGATGCGCCTAAGTCGGGATTTCGTCCGAAGCGGTCTTCGGGGTTCTGTTTTTTGTGTTTTGCGTCGTAGCCGTCGGGATGAGAACGACGTTATTTAAAGCTGTTCGCGGACAGACGTCATGTCTGCGCGTGGAAGTGATATGACACGATTTATTTTATTTTATTTTTAGTTTCCGCGCGCGCGAAACCACGATTGAACGTGATCGAGCCGTGACTGAAGATAACAGCTATTAGCAGGTTTTCGGTGATAAAGACGATAGAGGTTTATTACTCAGCGGTTTTTCAGGGGAGAGCCGATCTTGGAGCAGCTATTGTGGTCCGTGTCATATTTATTACCCGTCGACATCGCCGTGCGATTGACGAGTTTTCGAAAATTAATTTAACGAAGGCCGTACATCGTTCAAATAGAAATCGCAGGTATAAAGTGTTTAAATATTTTTCTCATCAAAATTCCGGGAGCCCGTTTTTCGCGTCACGAGGAAAACACAATAATATGCCACAAACATAAATTGTTTTAAATAAAGTTTGGTAAAATTTGGATGAAAAAATAAATAAAAACAATATTTCTTTTAAAATATATACGTGTGCATAGAAAAGTTTCTTTCTTTAAATGCAATAACTATTATCGTGTGTTTCTTTCTTTCAAATAGCCTTATCACATTTGACTATCATTACGAAATGTGATATTGAATCAATACGTCAAATAATCCTCAATTTATTTTGAAACATGTCTGTACAATGGTTGCGTTAACGTTCAACTAGAAAGCAAACAATCCTTTGAATATTTTCCCGAGTAGTTAGGACTTTTGACCAACGATTATTCACAGCCAATCTCTAAATGATTTTCATCAATTTAAATCTACTGTATCATGTGAAATTTAGTAAATTATTGCAGAGTACGATTTTTATACACCTTAAAACAAACATGTTTTAATTCGATTTTTATTCATATTGAAAAGTAAATTTTTTAATTACCCGATTCAAGAGGATTTTAATCACGGTTTATGACTTCGAGACGTCCAAAGCCCTAGTAGTAGGAAATTATTAGACGAGAAACGCACAAAGAGCACTTTCACTCGATTAAAAATATGAATCGACCTCTCGTTTAATTTTACGTTCACACAAAATGTGCGTCGAGAACATACACATTAACGAGTACGACTTAATTTGTCAATTTTTATTCCGGGGTTTCGGTAGTTTTTATTTAACAAAGTGATTTTCGTTACGGTCAAAATTACAAAACACACCGAAATCGAAATCCATTAAAAAAAATCGAAATTAAACCAGTGCTTATGATTTAATTAAACAAGACTCTGGTAGAATAATTTAGATGCATCCAACAAATATTCGTGAATAGTTAACTGGAGAAACGTTTATAGGTCGCTTATATTTTATATCATTGGAGAATTCTATTCATTTTGCAAAGTATTTAGTACATTCGGTTTATATATCGCTTAGTCATTAATAATTATATACATTTTTTCATTTTTTAAATAAATGCTCGTAATCATCAGCTGACGCACACTTTTAATTTTTTTAAACAATAAACTGTTCAATCCATATGTGATATTAATCGAATCGACAAATGCACAACGCCTGATACATAAACTAATTGTAAAAAAAAAGTAATACACGATTTGCTCACACATAACTTACAAAATCCTATCGTTTTAACAAGGAAAATCCAACCGTACTTTCGTCATGTTATTCGAGAGCTATCAAAGCGAACCCCGAATAATCATATTATCTCATTTCAAAAACAATTTCCAATAATCCCAATTTTACGATTCATAGAAATGTAATGGGAGTTTTGAAATTTTAAAGTAAACGAAGTGCCACCGTTATCCAATCACAAAAATATGTTACATGGAACTTTTGTATTATTTTTACTGCCATAAAAAATTGATTTTTTTTTGTTTTTAAAACAATAGTGCAGTTTTAAACTTAAAGCATTCTAGTTCGCTCGAGAATCTATAATGTATGTAATGATTTATAGTCCGTAATAGTGCTGAAAATATCAAATCACACGCGAGGAATTATTTTTCGATAAAATTACATTTACAGAAATGCAGCGAGAAAACAAACAAAATACGGATGAAAAGAAAAAACTAATCCGAAAATATCTGTAATAAATTAATATCGAAAAAACGAATTAACCAAAGTATAATTCTACGAATTTAATGCATATTCCACTCAAGATACTTTGTGACTCGAGTAGTATTGAAACACAGAGTGATCAAAAAACAGTGTAAAGTAAAGAAAAATTAGACGAATAAATAGATGAATTTACTTGAAGTAGTTTAATGAAAATCCACACAAAGGTTTCAAATCAAAACGGGGGAAAAAAATGTGATAGTTATTTAGTAAACAAAATATGTTATTTGAAAAAATTAAATATGGGATCGTTAGAATTTTCGTAGCAAAATAATCTTGAAATAATAATTCTCGAAAATACTAACAGTGTATACCGTCGTCTAAATTTAATTATTTAATGTATACAAGTTTTGATTTTAAATACAACTCATTCGCAAAAATTGTATGTACCTGACATTTAACTTAAACTTGTATTGAGGTTTATTGAAACAAAAATAAACTTAACGAAGTTTAGCCAAAACGTTTCAAAGAAAATATAATATTATAGTCGAATTAAGAACAAAAGAAATTGAAGTTTCAAACTGCGGGCAACGTCAAATCTTAAGAACGAATATACCTGAACCATAACTTTAGAAATTTCATATCGAAAACGCGTGTGTGTGTGTGTGTGTGTGTGTGTGTGTGTGTGTGTGTGTGTGTGTGTGTAAGTGTTAGTTTCTTGGAAATCGTGTAGTTTATTACTTGGTCACACAATAAAAGAAAACATTTCGAGAACGATTGAGTATGAGACAAAAAAAAAAAAAAATAAAAAATAATAGGTAATAAGAAAAATAAAAAAAACACGACGAGATGCTAAAATGTCGAAATGACTGCTGAAAAGCGTATTGAATTTACGGCTGGCACTGCGTGTTTTGCAGAACGCTCTTCCCCGTATGGACGCGATTCGCAAAAACCGAAATCCGTTCGCGGAAAAAGGGTCGAACTCGTGGTGCGGTGGTCGCGTGGTTTGCGTACGAGACGTGAGTACTTTGACGACGACGACGACGACAATGACGTAACGAAACGTTTTAAGACCGGCGTCGACGGTAGAACGCAGGTAGAACCGCACGAGAAACAGAGGGGACGGCGACGGAAATTTCGAGAGAACGAAAACGAATAAAAAAAAAAAAAACAACGGAAACCGGGTAGGAGCAAAAAAAAAATAATAAAACGAGAAGTAAAAATAAAAAATAAAAATAAAATACGCAGATATGAGAGCAGCGGGGACGGTCGAGTTTAACGAGTCGCGCGCGTCCATCCGATGGACGACGGACAGGTAACGGGAATCCGACCGCGTGCGCGTAATAAAACGCCACCCCCACCCCGGCGGCGGCGGCGGGTCGATTGCCCGCGTTCGAGTTTCGCCGACCGCCTCCCGCCGTCGGTCGTACAATAAACATGGAAACATTACGGACCTTTACGTCGGGTCCGAGAAGAACGGGACTATACGAAGACTATACGACGACGACGACGACGACGGGGAGAGAAGACACGACGGAGCAAAGGGGGTGTAATTATCGAGGCACCCCTTTGTGTAACGCTCTAAGCGCGTGAGCGAACGCACACACACACACACACACACACACACACACACACACACACACACACACACACACTCATAGATACGTGTATTATACTGATGTGTACGTCCATGTGTGTGTGTGTGTGTGTGTAAACCTATCGCGTCGTCTCACGCACACGTGCGATCGAGGGTAGAGCATGGTCGATTTAGAGGGTTTACGGTCCCCCGTTTTCCCCCTTTTCACCCTGCGTAAAAGTACGGACTAGGCCGTGGGTGCGTCGGAACGCATATGCGTATCGCGGAAAGTGTAGTGAACCAGGAGACTAGTCACGCTATACTCAATATTTATTAGACTGACCGCTCTGAGCGTGTTCTTCGACAGGTCGAGGTAAAGAGTCACAAAGCCAATGTTGGAGATCAGTAAATATGTTTATTAAAATATAGAGACGAAAATGTAACTTATAATAATTACGTCAATAAAAGAAATGTGAGGACAGACGTTACGGTCTTGCCCGAGAATAAGTGGGTTCGTGAACACTAGAGCTGGCGACGATGTAATCGCGCGGGGCTACGACCAGGTAGTGTTCGAGGCTTGGGGAACGGACTCAATCTAATTTTACAGTAAAATAGAGTCGGTATTTATACAAAATATTGGGCTCTATTTTACCCTTTCTTGTACATCAGTCGAGAAGCCGGATGAGGAGAACAGGTGAGTCAAAACTAGATGCGTAGAGATAGTTGTTTTTGGCAAGGATTATTAAATGTCACAAGATTATATCTTGGCATGGATGACTTTTTGTGTGAGGTTAGCCACCTGTCCAAATATTATGAATAGTGTTGGCTTTTTGTGTAATGCTTGATATCGGTTTACTACAAAAGGTTCAGGCACACGTCCTGTACGCCGCACGAATCGTAAACGGACCGGCACCGTGACGTTTTCTGAGGGCCGGAGGGCAGTGTTGGGAATAGATGACTAATAAATTATCTAGATAAAGATAAAGATGATTATAAACATTTTTATCTAGATACGGATAAAGATAATTATAATAAATTTTATCTAGATGAAGATAAAAATTAGTTAGTGCCGAGTAATTATACGTCCGAAACATCGTCAAGGCGTTATGTTGACTATTATTATTATTATTATTTTTTTTTTTTTTTTATTTTGATTTTGATTTTGAACACCTCGTGCACCATTTATAAAAACGAAATTCGCGGTGAGTTGTGCGCACGGACGCGGGCCGATAAGAAACGATATTATTGTTATTGCGTTTTTGCAGACGGAAGGGTGATTTCTCGTGGCAACACACCGGATTAGCCGCGTAATCAGTCACAATTAATTAGCGCACCGGTGCCGTGACATATAATAATATGACATTAATGCAATATATTATTTACAAATATATAATATATATATATATATACGTATACACGTGTTAATCTCTCGACTACTACGTGCTCCGAACGTTCTAAAAACCGAGTGGATTATTTTCGTGCACCTGCGGAATTACACCGATCGCGTCGCCCTCACGGTTATCGCGCGAAAAACCTGTATTTTTTTTCGTCTTTTTCCCGCGTATAGTTTTCTCGATTACAAACACAATATACATTATACGGCGTAATCGCACGTGTAACGATAGCACGACGGTTTAATGAAAAACGTGCCCAAATAATTTTTATCCCCACGATGCCACCGGGTCAATGTGTACGTGCGTGTGTGCGTGCGTGTGTGTGTGTGTGTGTGTGTGTGTGTGTGTGTGTGTGTGTGTGTGTGTGTGTGTGTGTGTGTGTGTGTGTGTATGTGTATGTGTGCGTGTGTGCGTGTGTGTGCACGCGCAAGTAAATAAACGAGTAAAATATATTTGTGTATTCGTCGATGGTCTAATGCGAATCCGATAACCGTACGAAGTGTTTAAGGAATATAAACATATAAAAAAAAAAGAGTGATTCATTTCTTCTAAACTCGTGAGTAGTGTTACAACGGTGGTTGTATTCAAGTCCGTTAATAAATAAATCTTTACAAATAATCTGACCCAAAGCGTTGTTGTGCGTATCAGACCGTAACGAGTATACGCTGCCGTCCGTTTCATTAGAGAATGACATCGACTCGGGTTTCGGCAAAAATAAACATTCTTTTCGACCATTTGGTCTACGAACGCAATTCAAAGTGATACCTTTATTTTTTCTTTTATTTTTTTTTTCTCAAAACTTGCTCAATACTAACTTTATTTATTTCGTTGTCTATTTAACGGGATAGAGAAAAAAAGGAATTACCCGGACAGTCGACGAACATACAATAATATCGAAATAAGTTTGCACTCAACAATCCAATTACTAGTTGCTTAAACCGCATTTTAACGCTACTAAACGCAAATTACTCGTTTGACAAAACACACACACACACACACACACACACGTCTATTTTAAGTTGTGACGCGTCAATGATTCCGCAGCAAACGAATTGCGTCCCAAGATCCTTTTTTCATACGAATTGCGTCCCAATAATATTTATCAACTACACTAATTGCGTCCCGATAATATTTAACAAATATACTAATTGCGTCCAATATAAATACATTATTTTCCTTCCCATTTAATACAGACTTAGGACTGTCAATAGCAACATAAAATATTATATTGCTAAAGGTAGGTTAAAAATATTGTTTTTTATCGTTTCGTAATTATTATGTACATCAAAAATATTGCTTTCGTCGTTAAATATAAAATTTTCAAATAATATAAGTTAGGTTATAAGGTTATAGTTATCATATGTTATTGTAATATTATTAATGGCTCGGTAAAAATTTGAACGATACAGTTTTAACATAATCAAAACGTGTAATTTCGTTAAAGTCGTATTTCATCATTTGATTTCTTAAAAATGCTTGTTTTTCACATATTTCACGTCTTATTTTCTTCCTTTGACTACTGCTACGAATTTTTATGTAAGTGTCATTTTGTACGTTTTTAAGTACATCACGACACAATTAGAATAGTCGTATCGAAAACCCGGGACGCAATTAGTATGTCACAAATCGCAATTTTTATATCGGGGACGCAATTCGTATGCAGCCAATGATTCTAGTAAATAAAATAAATTCTGTTTAATAACAATCCACCGACATCGGCTATGCTTGAATTAATCCTATATATAATTGATAATATGTGCACGTTGGTCACCCCGGCGTCCGTCGAACAAAATTTTTTTAAATCAACACCTTTCGTTTTTTATTTTTTAGAGACTTTTGACCGACTACTATATCGACCACGACGCTTTGTAGTAAATCGAAAATCGCAGTAACGTTAGTCGCTTTAGGACGTTTATTGTTCAGTTTCAGCCATTAACTGGAGACATAACAACGATAATAATAATAATAATAATATATAATTCAAGCGTTTTCATCGGAGACCGCGATAAATCGTCTTTTTCGTATTATTCATCATGCCGTGAGCAAAAACCGCCATTGTTGCCGGCCGGCGCGTAATTATTGTGAAGCCGCCGCGTATAAAACGAAAGAGGTTTCAGATTTCCCGAGGCGGCAGGTAGACACTTCGTAGGTAGTTCGTTAATTAAATCAGCACACGTTCGTACACACGCGTCTCTCGTCATTCGGTTGAAAATTAAACGAGTGCATCGCCATAATACCGTGTCCCACAGCCGTGTCGATTGTCGAGTTGATATTGTTATTTGTGTGAAACGGCGCGCCGAACGACGAATTAAATAAAAACAAATTAAACGTTTCGCGAAACAATGTCCATTACCACGCCGGAGCGTATTAAAACACGATTACACGCGTGTACTTCACGTGTGCGTATATAGAACACGAGTAATGTATATGTATATATGTACATATAATACACGTGAGTTTGAGTTTTTTACTTTTGAATAATTTTAATGAATAATAAAAAGCTTGATTCTTTCTCATTGTATTATTAACAGCACCAGGAAGGCCGATCTCCGATCGCACTTCAATAGATTTTTTTTTATCAATTTTTAGAAACATTTTTACAGAATTTTACAGAATTCTTGAAGTCGATTATTTCTACCACGAAATCGCGAATTCCCCAATGCAGATAGTGATAAACTGAAAGTTCAAAGCTTAAAGAATTTATCGGTACTTTCCGAATATGAGGTATGCGTGGGAAATTTCGTGTAATTAAACGAAGACAATTTTATAATTTATGATTTTAAAATAAATTTTTGTTCCATAAAATAATTTGTAAACTGCATTTAATAAAAAATATTAATATTTACTTGATAAGTATATAGGTACACGGAAGTTTGAATTTGCTCTTTTTGCAGAAGTACTGTTTAATAAAATGTTTCATAAAATGTAAAATTAAAAGATATTTACCATGAAATTTGTGAATATTATTTAAAAAATTAATTTTTTGAATTTTTAAAAGTATTATTTGTATCATTTAAATATTTAAATGTGGATTTTTTTTTTATCACTCAACGACTGGCCGTCGGACACGCTGGGGGTCCGATGCAGGGAGAACGCTACATGCAGGGAGAATCGAATTGTAGGTCACCACTGTTACCAGAACCCAGAACGTCGCGTTGTCATCATCGGGGTCCCAAGAAAGGTTTTACATTAGCAACGTATAAAGATATGAACTTACTATCATGTCGCGCGACGGCGATATGGAAAGGGAAGTTTGGGCGGCCACGTCTAGCCGCCGTCCGTTGCCGTACCGCGAACCTCGCCCACAGATACTTTTACTGTATAAAGATTTTTTATGAAAACTCATAGAAATGAAATTTTCCTGAAATTTTGACTAAGACCATTGGATTTTTGAGGTCGAAAACTCTTTACATATTATGAAATAAAAGAAAAATCGTTAGAGCCGTTTTCGAGATGGCATGACTGGAAATAGGTAGGTACATACAATTCCTTGCTCGTTTTATAGTATAAGATCCCTACTGTACATCCCTGACTCGACGTTACTTACTTAAAAATCAAAACAGTTCATGAAGAAGCAGTTAATTTTTTTCAAACGTTTCCGTTCTAAACTTTCCATACGTTTCCTCTCTCACAATTCCCGTAAACCTCCACATGAGGCTACCTCAATGTAATCAATAATCGTTCCTCCACAGTGATTGCTTTTCTGAAATGCGTATCTTTTTTCTGCAACATATGCCGCACTAACTCTGACGAGACTTCAAATGATTTCTGCAGTGCCGTAACTAGAGGTTGGCGACATGGGCGCTTGCCAAGGGCGCAGTAAAGTAAGGGGCGCATTTGAATTACCTAAATACAAATTTTTTTCGTAACTTTTATTTTCTCATAAATTATTTAAAGTTTTATTAAAATCAAGTGCAAAAAAGGCTAGAAAGATAAAATTGTAACGTTAATAACAATAATTTATTGTAATACCTGTCCTATTTTATATTATATAATATTAAATTTATTTACATATAATAAGAAACGTTGTGCTTTTTTGGATTATTTTTATTTTTATTTTTTGTAAATTAGACTCACATAATTATTAATAATTGAGTGTAATTCATCGACAATATAAAGACTCCATTATTTAAAAAATATGGCAGCTTTTTGATTAACACGTAAGAATGTAATATTATTATATTTGTACAAATATTATTAATACCTATGAAATGAAAAAAAAAATAAGCGCCAAAATGAAATTCACCAAGGGCGCCGCGTAGGGTAGTTACGGCACTGGATTTCTGTGTCATTCTATAAAACGTTTAAAACTTTTCTGGGAATAGAGAAAGCTCTTTTGCAACAGAAAAAGTTCCTGGAGTGTCAGCATTTTTCTTTAAGTACGGATGCACCCAATACTTTCTTTTACGTTTCTTACGTACATTGTTTTTATTATTATTGTTTAATAATACAGAACACCATTAAGTCTTCATCAGTACCTACTTGACATTGCAGGATATTTTAACAGTATCGAAATAAAATCGAGTTAGCGAAATTAAAATTAAAACTTCTTGTCGAAAACTTGCCTAATCACGATAAATGAAAATAGTCAAAACTAAAAATAGTAAATAATAAAAATTAAACAGAACGCGCCGCGCCGCCACAGCACTGTATTGGTGCGCTTTGGCGCGCTTTGGCGCGCTTTTGCGGCGCAGACGCAGTGTTTTTCGCGCGCTACTGACGCCGCCGCACTGCTTTGGTGTGCGCCCTGCCTTAGAAGAGACTGGTGCCGTGATCTTCTTAATAACTAATAAACAATAACTCAAGTACAGTATTTATTATTGTTACACAGGAATAGATTGTTTATTGTAAAAATTTAAAATTAAAAAATAAAAATAAAAATATTATTAATGTCGAGTGTTCAAACGCCGGAGTGTACACAATTTTGGTTGAAATTAAATTATCCGTCAATAAATTCACTCGTAGTCGATAAATTATGAGACTGAAAAACTCGAAACGAAAAAAAGTATTTTAATAATATCGAAACGGTAGTGTAAATCATACGATTTTTATTACATTATGTAAAACATCGCGAGTGCAATACCGAAATCACTAGGTCGTAACTATTGTCGTCGTATAATAATTAAAACGACTTTTAAATGACTACCGCCGTGATTTTGTGTTTAATGATTATGTTAATCTTTGTTATTATTTTAACAACGGTTGTCAACGCATCAAAACTATAAAATAATTTATGACCAAAGTTTCGAAATGGTATCGAAATCAAACCACAAAAAACGCACGATAAACTCTTTTTTTTTTTTTTATTGTTCTTCCGAACATGAAAATATCGATTTCAAATATTGTAAAAATGTATTTTGGCAAGTCGGAGTTTTTCATTACTCAGTTAAGGTTTTTAATCTTCTGTT
Organism: Therioaphis trifolii; assembly: GCA_027580255.1. Lineage (NCBI taxonomy): Eukaryota > Metazoa > Arthropoda > Insecta > Hemiptera > Aphididae > Therioaphis > Therioaphis trifolii. The sequence continues at coordinate 38,244,733 of CM050408.1, read as the reverse complement.
TCTGCTGAATTATGTCTTTCGTATGGTAGTAGTTCTTTTTTTTTCTATCATTCGGTATAACGAAAAAAAAATAAAAATAAAATAAAATAAAAAAAAGAAAGCGCAATAGGAAGTTTAGAAAAATGTTGAACGGTACGGAAAAAAAAATCACATGTGTCCATTCGCTATTAATTCTAAACACGTAGTACGGTAGTAGGTATACGGAGAACGGACCTTTAAAAATGTGTTTTTCCAAAACGTATTCCGCCGAAACACGCAGTCACAATTATTATTTATATACGATATACGATTTCGGAACGTTATTTCTTTCGCGTTCCGTACAATCGCCTAACTACTACTACGAGCCGTACACAGCCGACGACGATGCGACGAGTTCGCCAAACATTCGAGTCGAACGTCTGGCCGAGTTTTCAACCGCGGACCACGGAAACGTCATTATTTCGAACCGGCGATTCGAACACGTCGTCGCCGGGTATTCGCGGGCTGTACGTACACTCTAGAGCTCCTCTGCACGGTCCGTTTTTTTCTAGACCGGACTGGACCAATACATTTTAACACAAAGACCAGGACCGGACCGGACCGGACCAATAAAATAAAATTGATTACTAATTTTATAACACGTACGACGTACCTATCATAAATATAAATATAAGTCGATAAACGAGTTAGAAGTAAGTCTCGCGTCAGCGGAATGTGCGGCGCGTCCCGTGACATTTTCAATAAAGTACGAAATTAAATATACCGTCTTTAACCATTAAAGTATTATATAAAATAATATTTTAATCACTAAACATAATGTATATATTTTGAAATAATATGATACTGAACACAATGCGGATAATTTCATTATTTCGGGTCCTCGCATTATATTTGTGGATCTACGAGTATAATGGGTAAATATTATGTCAACAACAAGACTAAATTATAAATACGTGACGAGCTATTTTTGTGTCCCAAAACGTTATAATTAAAATTAAAATAATATGATATTATGAAGTTATTTATTTTGCCACGTCATATAAATTTAGAAATCATATCAAATTAAGATCACGGGACCGGACCTAACGAGACCGAATTTGAAATGAAGACGGACCGAACCAGACCGATTTTTTGTTTTAGACGAAGAGACCAAGTCGGACCGAACCACATTAAATTACAATGCACAAATACCGAAAAGACCGGACCATGCAGAGCTCTGGTACACTCATCGCAAGCTACGCGATCCATCGTTTGATCGGCACGAGCGTCGATCGTGAGTATTACTATCGCGTCGATTACGTTCGGTCGGCGTATTTGAACGCGTGCGAAATATGAATCCCGCAATATTGAAGCTATAACGGAGAACCTACAGGACCGCTTAAATATCTTATCCTTTTGGCGCGAAAACGGGAAAATATCGACAAATCCCTCGAAAATCGCAAGCATTGTGTTCAGTCTACGTCGTCAACCGTACTCCACCCTCGCTCAACTTTAACATCGTACCGCGATTCCTTAGAAGCCGACCCCGTAAATTATCTCGGCGTGACTTTGGACAAAAGACCAACCTGCTGGCCGCACTTATCATCGAAAATCCAACAAGTCTACCAACGCCTCGCAATGCTTTTCTCTATTTTAAACAGGAAAACCACTTTAGAGAAAAAAATGTTCATTACTTATTTAAAAGCGAATACTGCGCCCTTTGATCAGGTACTCACGCTCGCCCTATCTGGGGCAAATGCGCTCTTATCCGCGTAAAAAAAAACTCCAAATATTTCAAAACAAGGTCTTAAGAATAACGACTAATGCTCCGTGGTTTGTAAGACACCAAAGTTTTCACAAAGATCTCAAGACACCAAAACTCCAAGACCACATTAAAAATCTGGCTGGCAGTTTCTTCCGGTCTATTCAAAAGTCAACGGGATCAATGCACTATCGACTCAACGTAGGACCACCGATCCAACGCCGCCTCTGACGTGGACGACCACACGACCTACTTGCACAAACAAACATTCAAGCTAAGCAACCTAAGCTCGTCACTACTCCACGTATGGTACACTACGCACAAAACTAATTGTTAATTATTAATCTTATTAAATGTTTTTTTTTTCTAATCGTTATCTTGTTATAAAAGTCAAGAATGAAAATTGTAAATATCATCTCTGGATATTGATAGCCTACTGTCGGCTAGGAATGTCTTAGAAAGTAAAAATTAAAAAAAATTAATAAATAAAAAATAAAAGCGTGCGAAATAATCCGTCGCTCACACACAAACACACGCGCGTCGTCGACCGCGTTTATTGCCCGATTTCCCGTTGTTATTACGGAATATTCACGTCTGCGAGTATACGGCACGACCTGCAGTGGCGTGTTTAGTGATTTTCCTCCTGTAAAGACACTTTCCGATGCGCCGCCTCTTCTAAAATTTTTCACAAAACACATTCGAAGCCACAGTTTGAGAATTCGAACCCTCGTGGAACGCGCGCATTTTTTCGCTACCCACTCGCGTACTGGTCCGTGCCGTATCGCGTGTGCGTATAACGTATGTGAGTAGCTGTTTGATTTTGAGCGAACGGACGCACGCGTTTATGGTTCGAATCGTAACTCTAAATCAGTGGTTCTCAAACTATGTTCTGCGGAGCCCTAGGGCACCACAGGAGTAGTGTGGGGGCTTCGTGGCTCCCCGGCCATATCTGTAGTCACTAAATTCAATATAATATTATAGAGAATAGAAAATTTATTGAAATGACCACCGATTCATATTAAAAAACTTTATTCGATAAAATATCATCAACATATGTTTGGCGCAGTAGCAGTATTACAAACGAATATCAATCTGTGGCTTAAAAAGCTATATTAGCTCTTCTTCCTTTGGGAACAACTTATCTGTGTGAAACCGGATTTTCATCATGTGCATCAACAAAAACGATGTATCGTAATAAATTAGATGCGGGAGCAGACATGCGAATCCAACTCTCGTCTGTCGAGCCAGATATTAAAATACCGGTCAATAAAAAAAACCGACATCATGGATCACTTTGAAATCACTAAATATCACATTTTATAAATTTCTAAAATAATATGTTTTTTTTTTTTTTTTACTGTTAAATCAATTGAATAATTTGTATATAATTCGTATTTTACAAAAAAAAAAAAAAAAAAAAAAACAAATAAAAAGCAAATCATTTGCGATTGAAGTGCTTTTTTATGAATTATTGTTGTCTCAAATAGATATTTCTGATATTCGGAGCTACGTAATTTTTTTTAGGAACATATGGGCTCCACGAACAAAAAAGTTTGAGAACCGCCGCTCTAAATCATAAAACTTATGATTTGTAAACGAATTTCTCTAGTCGAAAAATAATTCGAATCAGATGTTGTCGAATGAAAAATACTTTTTGCAATTCTGTAAAAAAAAAAAATGTCGAAATCTGCCGCCCTCCAAATGTCGTCGCTCTAGGCACGGGCCTACTCTAGGGCCTGTGCCTAAAACATACGCCGACGATCGTTGGCCGAAGACGCGCGGCCGCAGGTCGATCAGTGGCGGCTCGTGATTTTCAAAATGGGTGGTGTGCAATTATTATTGAAAATGCATATTAATAAAATAAATTAAAATTAGTCACATCCAAGTCAATATTAAAATATCTACTTTAATAAAATGATAATTAAACATAATTTTAGAAAATAATAGGTTTATTTAAATACATATATCATATAACCAGGTGTACATTTTATCTACTGTCAGAACAAGCAACAGTGTCGTAACTAAGAACAATATTTTAAAAAATAAACGGAAAAAATTACATATTTTTGTATATGAAGTCAAGTTTTCGTTCTTTAACTAACAGTTCTATAACTTAATTATTGAAATAGCGCATACGCCGTACAAATTAAATTTGTGATCGAGTGTGCAGCAGTAGGTGCACACCACGGTTCCATTTATTCGTCAATACCCCCACTCGTCGACTAAACGTATTTTACATGGACTCTCGGTGTGCAGCCCGAGCTTTAAAATAAATTTTAGCTATTTTATCTTTAATAATCTATGTGGTGTGCGCACACCTGCAGACCTAGGCACGAGCCGCCACTGGGGTCGATTAAGCGAGTGCACTACAGTGGTGATGATTCGGCTTACTGCATCGGCACTGGTAAATACCGTTGGAAATATTTTCTAAAAACAGTCGTCACACGGTTCACAGTCGTCGTGCATTAAATACCCGTGAACCGTCGCGTCGCCGCGTCTCGGAACGTTCAAAACACAATCTTCTTTTTTCCTTTTTTTTTCCCACCCCCTCGTCGTCGTTCGTTCCCTTTGGAGCGAGCGTTTGTTTACTCGGAACGTCTTCTCAAACTTTCTTTAATCGCCTTACAACTTACGACACTCGCCCACATGACCGTAATACTTACGTCATGCGCTTAAGTCCGTCCGGCGCGGCGACGCGTGTCGTCGTGTATGTGCGTGCGTTATAGTCGCGTTTACAATCGCACGTCATACGTGCTCGGCTAACATGTTTTCATCCCTTATCCGTGCACGTGTTCCCGTACGCCCAAACGACTTTACGCGTTCACTCGTCGATTGTAATATTGTTTGATGGTAAACGCCGATTTTCGGAACGCGAAGGAAAACCATCAGGATCCACTTCAGACTATATAAATGACGTTCGATTAGTTCGTTTGGCCAAAGCGATAGCCGTGTGGCGTGGTGTTTTCGTGATGCGTCGAGTCAAATGATCATTAATTAAATATGCCTAAAATAATTTCTCCAATAATATTGTCGTATTAAACAAAAACGCAGATCGAAAAACCAAAACGCTGAACGATCCGCCAAAGAGAATCTACTCTTCGACTTCCACGAACCCTCCGATTTAGGAGAATAAAATAAAATGTTATATTATGTTCGTGTCACCAAATCATTTCGGAGTTTTGTCGTCCGAAAATCCAGACGGCCTTCTTTGTCCGAAATGAAACTCGATTCGTCTCGACGCCCGACGGAATGTCATCAAAAGCGGAACAAAGTAATGTTAAACGTGCGTCCAAAATATTGTTTTTAAAACCATAACCTATTATTATACTTCGCTCGTCTGTGATTCAATTCGCCCGGCGGCCCAGAGGGCTTCACCTGTAAGAGCTCATCAATCTAAAATTATCAATTATCATACGATCAAACACACGTACTCGGTTCGTAGTCATGGTCGTATCTGTCAGAAGCCGATCGCGATTTCCATACTCGTCTACCCCATTCCCTCCAACCGCACCACGACACCTACGCCACTTTACTCCGACCACCGACATCATAAACAGCCTAAGTGACACTGGGTATAACGCAATCAGTAATCTCAAATACACTTCACCGTGCCAACAAACTGCCGCTTCCATTATTTAATGTTTGCTCAGCTCGTGCCACCGACGACCGCGAAGTATTCAAAATCCAGTGTCTATTTGACTTTATTTTTAATTGTTACAACTTACAGAATATTATTGAAATATTATAGAATATTTTTTTAAATATTTAGGCATTGTGTTATATTATTATTTTTATTATTTATTAACTATTATCCCTACATTAGAATGTATAACTTAAAAAAATTGTTTCGTTTGTTATATAAATATAATTAAAAATAAATTGCTAATGTATTAAATATATATTTATATATGTTGTTGCTAATTTTGTTATATAATAACCAAAAGTTGTTGAGACACATTTTTAGAGGTAAAATTTGTAAGTACGCAATTATTTAATTATAGCAAGGTAAAATCAGTAGTATAAACTGTAAGCTACTTTTTAGTGGTGGTAAAAAAAAAATTAAGGTATACGTGGGTATAATTTTTGGTGATTGCTTACACCACTGTCGACTCCACTGTCAAAATCAATACGTTTTGGAGCTGAATTGTGCAATTCGAATATCCAATAAGGCTCGTTGGTCCTCCGCGACGTCAAAACTGTCAAAAGTCTGGACATACGCGTAAATATTGTTCCAACGAGCCACTTTCCGTCAAATGCGGATCGGACCACACCTCCGACAAATATAATAAATCGAGGGAAAAACCCGAAAAATGTGCAAACCGTGCCGGAAGTCACGCAGCCAACTGCAGAGGATGTCAAATTTTCGAAAACGTAATAAATCGAGGCGAACCCAAAACTGGTAAAACCAACAACCAACATTCTCCAATATTTACCGGATTACTCGCGAGTCAAATCAACCGCGTCACCGCGTTTTGATATTCAATACCCAAACCGTATTACGCCAAATACACCGATTAACCAATTCGTATAGTCACCAGATTTCGCGGCGAACTTAAATCAACACTTCATCCCTTCAGCTTTCTAATTGTTTTAACGATTCTTTTGAACGAATTCCCTTACCGTTTATTTCCACTCCATAACACGTAAATCAGTAATATTTCCTTATATACGCTACAGGTTTCAATTTTATTTCGAATAGCCAACGCAATTATATTTTCCTCGTCTAAATATATTTTTAAATATTTTTATGTAACTTAATGGTAATATGTAAAGTCATTATTGAACGTCATCTTCTAATATTGTACGTATTATGGCGATTGTTGAACTAAATTGTATAATTTCAGCAGGCCGTAGTAAATAAATAAAAAAATACCAATTAGAATGTGAATAGCATTGATCGCGATCAGTGGCGCAACTTGATAATAAGGGGTCCATGTGAAAATGTCCAGATTGGGGCCCTTACCTGCTAAAAAAAAAAAAAATAGTCATAAGCGATATTAGGTACCTTATTTATAATCACTCTAAAAATATTGTTTTCTCACATGTCAATATGTCATATAATAATTTTTTTAAACTGTTTATTTATTTAAAATTTACATATTTTTTTTTATAAAATCAAGTATAAAAATTAATTTTTCTTGTTTTTACGGCAACAAAGTCGTTAATTATTTTGTTTATATCGAAGTCAGCTGTTTTCTCTTTTTCTATGTTTAATATACTGATGTTGGAAAGCCGATCTTGGCCAATTGAGTTTCGCAGGTAATTCTTTATCGATTTTAATTTTGAGAAAGATCTCTCAGCCGAAGCAACTGTTACGGATAACGTTAAATAAATAAGACATGCACTTAATATATCACTGTATGTAGCGCTAAAATCATTTTCTAAAATAAATATCTCGGAAATTGGGGCCCCCAAAAACCGGGGGCCCCTGTGAATTGCACACCCAACACTCCCGATAATTGCGCCACTGATCGCGATCGTTGTAGAAGTAGGCACTAGATACAAAAAGTTCGTCAGCCGAGTACATATTATTATGATCGGTGACGATGGAGTCTTTCTCAGAGTGTAATAGTCTCTATAGTTTATGGCACGCATCATAGAAGACACTCAATTTTCATTTTGTAACGTCATTAATCGTCGACCTTTGTTGTTTTCACTTCTATATAAATCACCCGCGCTTTCTCGGTCGGAGAAATTTCGGAGTTTGCAGTAAGACAGAGCACTCTGAAAATTAAACGTGAAATTTTTCGGGGTGGGTAAATTATTTATTTGATAGTTGTTCGGGACATGTGAAATACTAATCACTTATACGAGTGAGTTTATATAAAGTTTTAAGGTCTTTATATTAAGAAATACAAATTTGTCCGGTTACAAACTTTCGAAAAACGAAATATTTTCAAAGTTTTATACATAGCTCAAAAGTGGTCAGATTTTCTTGAAACTTTTATAAAGATTGATTTATAAAGAAAATTGTAAGCTTTTAGCAACATTAATTTTGGAATTTTCACCAATGGTTTCTAAAATAAATTTAATGGAAATTGTCTTTGAGGTATTTTTTACGGACAAATATTATAATAAGTTGGTATTTTACTCAATTTTTGGTACTTAATTTTTAGTTTTGATTGGAATTAAATTAAATACCTCTTAAGAAATTACCTCTTAATTGCAATTTTTTTTTTTATCAATAATGTAGTAGAATATAACTGTTATATCTAGTCGATCACCCGAAAAAATAATTCGAAACCAAGACAAAAAAAATCAACATCATTGAAAAACCAATTATCGATTTTTTGCTTAACTCGAAATTAAAAAAAAAAAAAAAAAACATTATATATATTTTGGATTGACTGAAAGTAATAAGACAACTTGAAAATGTTTGTTTCATTTGAGAGCATCAGATTCATTCATTACAGAAAGATATAAAACCACAGTTAAATAATATGTTTAAATAAATCAATTAAATAAAATCAAAGTCGTTTAACGTTTAAATACATAATGTCTGTCTTAAGTGAGCGTGACGTTTACATAATCGCTATTGCGGGTTTGATCGATCTAACCAGTCAGTGATCAATCATATCTACGAGTATATGTTAACATAAATATATATTTATATATGTATATGCTTTTTTTTTTTTATTAAGGTATAATATTTTATAAATAAAAGGTACCTGGAGTTTCGAAACAATTTATTATCGTACGAATAAGTGGTTCCTAATATAAGTTACCATTGAACGGCAGAACTTCTATGGAGGCAATGTCTTATATTTATATACTAAAAAAAAAAAAAATAAAATAGTAATAATAATAAAAATAAATAAACGAGACGAAACGTCGTTATATTCTCCTCCTACCTGTGATCTACAAACACAGCATTTCTCCCTATAGAATACTCTTCCGAAAACCAGGCCCCGACGCCAAAGTGTTTATTTTATTTCTAGTCGTTCACGATAATATATTTTGTAATACGCCATTTTTCGATATCGGTAAATTCTTCCGTGTCATAATGTTTGCAATCATTGTTTACGCACACGATCGGAATACATTTCTACACGTCAAAAACCATGGCGCCGAGCGCTGTGAGTGATTAGTCTCGTTAAAATTTGAACTCTTACGTTTTTCGAAAATATTAAGTGATAATATTGAGTCGGGAACCCACCACCGAACACGCGTGTAGCCGACGCGGCGGGAGTCGAGTGCGACGGAGTTGGCGAAATCAACGCGTTTCCTGCATGAGAAATAACGCCGGGAAAACGTCACAAAGGAGAAACTGGACGATATAATTCACGTTATTAATATTGTGCCCGTGTTCCTTTAACGCAAATGCCATTATTATGGCGGGCGCCGACTGCGTGTGGTGTTTCGCCACGGTAAAACAATGAAAAGTTGTCACGTACCTACACGGCGACGTGTTATGTAATTTTCATCAACAGAACGATACTTATGTGTGGTGGTGTTTTGTCACTCTTCGGGGTGCAATAGACGCGTTAGAACGGTTCTCCGGGGAGTGTTTGCCGGTTGAACTCTAGCCGCAGTTTTTTTTTTTTTTTACGTTTTTCCGTTTTTATTTGATCGGAGTCCAATATTTTTTTTTTTTTTTTTTTTTTTTTTTTTTTACTTTGAATACACGTTGTTGAACGTGTAGCAAAAAAAAGAAAAAAAGCACCGAGAAAAGAAAAAAAAAGAATTTTCAAACTTTCACAAATCGAGCCATAAGGGAATTTAGTGTTATACTATATCGTCTGTGTGTGTGTGTGTGTGTGTGTGTGTGTGTGTGTGTGTGTGTGTGTGTGTGTGTGTGTGTGTGTGTGTGTGTGTGAGGTTTGTTAGGGATCACGTTAAATTATCCTTTTGGACTATACAGTCGGTGCGATTCCGTTTTAATGAGATTTCGGTATCACAACACGTGGAATAATGTTCTGACCGACCGGAGTCACGCGAGGGGAAGAACGAACGCGCGCGAGCCCACACAAACGTACGTTACGATAATAATGATAGTAATAATAATATCTACTCGGTCGTAATCATCGTCGTCATTATTATTATTATCGACACCGGACCGCGATATCGTTATTTCGGACGGCATATCGATCGGCAATAATAACCAATACTGTACCAATTCTAAAACCACGACTGCCGCAAGATATCTACTAAGGAGTTCAAAAGGACCGGCCAGACCACCACAAAACGACAAAATTTTCTTAAGTTCAACTGTGCCAGTCACAATGACTATCACAACAGTTCGATTTTTGTTCAACTCACAAATCTATCATTTTCCGTATCGTTTTAAAAGACGATACTTATTTCCGATTTTCAAGTATGCCTATAACAGGGGTGACGAACCAATGGCACGCGTGCCAAAAGTGGCACGTTGGCGCAATTTCAATGGCACGTGGAAAAAATTGAATTCATCGAAATTTTAATAAAAACAAACATTTGAATCATACAATTTATGAAATCATAGTTAAAATAAATACTATTAAACAATTTTTTCAGATTTTAATTATAATGATATTCCTTTAGACATGTATGCTTTACTAATATCACAAATACTCACAAATACAATTAAACCGTCTCTATATGAAAAGTGGTGAACAATGCAGACATCGAAATGTCGGAAGTCATGCAATTCGCTTACTTTTATTTTATTTTTTTCATTTTTTCTTGAAAGTTCATAATGAGTAGTGAATTTTTTCAAGTTAAAGCAAAATCTAGATGTTTTACCAAAATTAGAAATTTGGATATTCTTTTATAATATTGTTAACATGCAAAAAAGGAACAAAAGTTCACATTGAAATATAATATTACATATTTGCATTTTGAATACGATTATTCAATATTGACATCTGATTCAAGAATATCATATATAATTTGTAAAATAACCTATACAAAATATATTGACTTCATTAAATTTCATTTGTGTATGTGTGTGTGTGTGTGGGGGGGGGGGACGCGAACAGTTTTAGAAAACTTTGTTTGGAAAATTTTGACACTCGACTCGGAAAAGGTTCGCCACCCCTGGCCTATAAGTATAACTACAAGATCTTTTATCGTATATTATCGTAAAATTTGTAAAATGAGTGGTACTCAGAAAACGTACTTCGAGTTTAAACAATACAAATTGAATAATAAAAAAAAAAAAAAAAAAAAAAAAATGTTTAATTAATGCTATTAGGGAATGACCCTCGCGCACGTGATTCGTTCTATAATAATTTCAAACTGCAGTAGTAAGTATATGGATTTCGGCGGCCGACAACTCGCGTGGCAATTAAAATTTAACGCTCTTCCCGTCGCCGCTAGCTAGAATAATATTATTCGTCCTCAAAGACTGCAGCCACAGTGATCTCTATAATAATATGCGAATGATCTACACCACGTCTCGTCACCGACCACGTCCAACCGTCCGGTTAGCATCTCATTACGTAGTCGTATGTGAAGTGAACGATATTTCTGATCTACAAACGCATATGTGTTTTAACAAGTCGTGTGTGTGTGTGTGTGTGTGTGTGTGTGTGTGTGTGTGTGTGTGTGTGTGTGTGTGTGTGTGTGTGTGTGTGTGTGTGTGTGTGTGTGTGTGTGTGTGTGTGTGTAATGTGTGTGCGCATGGGATTTGATATTTTGTTTCCTGAAACATTACTGTATTTCGTAAATTATTACATACCTGAAATTAAAATATAAAATTGTAATTATTCTCTCAAAATGTTTCTTCCGGACAAGACATGATAAGAATCCGAAGCAAGATAAAGGTCCGAAGTAGAAAACGTGCTATGAACCCTTACAACGAATTAGTCTTTTGACGTGATTTCTGACAGCGAATCGATGATCCTTATCGATTTCAATGCACTCACCATCAGTAGCAGATTTGAGGGGGGGACGTGGCGATCCCCCCCTAGGGATTTTTTTTGTTACCTGAACTATAGCGCCGTATGATATAATGAATATGAAATTCATAACTCATAGTTATAACTTATAACTATAAAGTCAAACTTAATAAATAATAAAAAATGGTATCCTTTTGAATATCTTATCAAATATTATTTATTATTTGATTATCAATAAGAACAAATATCGAATATAGCGCAACAAGAAGTCTAATAAGTATATTCTCTTTGCGTTTGCTGTGTAAAGTGGGGTAGATGTATTAAATCGTAAAGCAGTGATAAATTATTTTTCAATAAAAAATTATTCCGAGTGGAGAATCAGTTTTATATGAAATTTTATCAAAACAGTCGATTTCGTCCAAATTCAAATAAAAAAAAAAAAAAAATACAGTACGTTTTCAATTATTACGTCCTTGTTAATTAAGAATCCATGATGCCGATTCGCCCCCCCCTTAAATAAGCTACAGATTCACCACTGCTAACCATGTACAAGAATATGTGACACGAGCTCACGGAGCTGACGAAGCGAACAAGCGAATTGAGCGGAGTGAGTTGTAACTTTTTCTGTAATCATTTCAATTAACAGAGGTATGTCCGTATATATTACATAATATACATCTCGGACGGTTGACATTTTGTTCACAAAATAATAAATCGTTCCGTCGAAACGGATATCAGTTGGAAAAGATCCGTCGGAACGAATGATTTGCCGAAAAAAAAGTTCGTCGGAAGAAGTGTTTCTCGGAGTATAGACGAAGGAATTCGGACCTGTGCGTAGTCGGAACAAAATATATTATAGGGAACGAATATTTTGTGGAAAAAAAAACGTTGCGATTCTGCGCTTACGCTCGTCGTATTTGTGTTTCAGCCGAAACATTTTCCACTCGAACTGCACCGAGGTGTGAAATCCCGACGACGTAATACGTGACGTGGAAAATCATATCATTACCGCCGACATCACGTGGCGAGTCGTGGACGAACGGGCGCGCCTATACGTGTCGTTGTCGCATGACGATTTTCGTCTATCGCGCGTTCAACCAGGGGGTAGTGTAAATGACATAAAAAGCCGGCAAAAATAACTCGTATCGAATCGAACTATCTCGTCGTCGTACGGTTACATTTACATCCCGGCAGAGGATTTCGTCTCGCATTTGAAACAGGTTCAAAGTACACGGTGTGCTTTGAATTGATCGAGTTCGAGGCAGTCGTAAAACAAGTCCGCCGTACGTTGTAATACGAAAATCACTCTGACGAGTTTTTTTTTTTTTAAGTTTCGCTTATTTTCAATATTACTTTCCGACTTGAACGTACACCGAATTCAGATCAATGCTTGATTTGGAAAAAAAATAGAAGGGGGACTCAGCGGATGTATGATGAACGAGCGTTCCACACAACATTAACAGTCAGATTACCATGGGGGACAAAGCCCCCACACCCTCTTCATCCACCCATAATCCAAAATAATAAATAAATTTACTATACAAAAGTATATATAAAAAAAAATGGTTTATTAATTATTTTTTTAAGACATTAAATGTTAAATTATTAATTAATTATTATACAGAAAAATATGTTTGACTAGATATAAAATATACATATGGCATAATCACAGATATATGCTTATATTTATGTGGGCATAATATAATTTCTTATTAGTTTCACAAACATTTTTTTTTTCATTGTCGATTCAAATGTACAAATAGTATGGCAATATACGTATATATGATAGGTTATAAGTATATTTTGCATTAGAAAAACTGATGATTTACAAATTCTCTATAGTAAATGTTGCATTCCCAGCGTTCCGTTTCAAATAAATAGAAGGGGTACCTACGCTAAAAACAAATTTAAAAAGAAGGGGGATTCCGTCAAGCACTGATTCAGATTATCTCGGATTTAATAGCGACGGGTCAGTCACACAGTGTAAATGTTATATACATGTTTTCGTTTCGCACCTATAATTTACATTTGAAATGGACACAATACGAAATCAGGTTTTTTCTAAGTATTTCACGATACTAGGTATATTGATTTTAAGTTTACTTTCGGGCGTTTCCGGTCATCAAATGTTCGCATGATATACTATTGCCGAAGATGTATTATTTAATTTCAACGAAAAATTATTTTTCACGAGTTTGCACTTTTTCGTGCGAATAGCTTCCGTTCGCTGAATCATATTTGTCATATTCGTTATATTATCCATTTATTACTAATATGCGCCGACCGATGAAGTGGAAGTCCACCTTAGACGCGAATGTCGTTTCAGTCGTCAGAATCGCCAGATTTAAATGATTCAGATGTATCGTCTTCGACGTATTTTGTTCTTATAAGTTATAGAGTATTTTTCTAACATTTATATTTGGTGTCAAAATGTTGGTTTTTTTTTTTTTTTTTTTTTTTTTTTTTAAATGTAGGTATTCAAATACAAGTTTGAACTATATTTATGGTAAACTCAAAAATAATTTTCGATAGATTTCGATGTCAGCGACCCCTCTGTGCGTCGGTTCGAATCGGTGAGTGTGGGGTCGATGGGGGGGGGGAGCCGACGTTAGCGTCGTTCGTGCAGCCAAACGGCTCTCGTCGTCCCGTTCAGATGGATTTGGCTTGTAATATAATCGACACGCTGTCGCGACAGAGTGTTTTATTGGGATTCTGTTCCGGCTAAACGGTAAATTATCGAAAACCATCAAAACGGATATTGAAAAACGGCGCACCCGAAACACGATGACGTCAAGAAGAAGAAAATATCCCCAGACCCGGGGCAACTCGCGGACAAATCAATCGTTCGTTCTCGTGATAAACGGAAATTCACGTTCCGTCTGCAACAGACGTCCAACAGACGTCCCTGTCTTCGGGATGTTTTCGGAGCACCCCGAGCGCAGAGCGACCGCGATCAGACTTGGCCGTACCGGGGTACTCGAGAAGAAGCGCTCGGCGACGGAAACGGGGTCGTAAGCAAGATAACCTAACCCAAGCTCTGGCGTCGAAAACGCAAAAGCCGACCGCCAATCGTTCGTGAATCGTGAAGATCGCACAAAGGTCGATTTTCTGACCTCGGACTCCGATGCCTTTGAAGCCGCGACGAAAAGTAAAAAAAAAATTCAAAAAAATACTTTTTATTTTCTGAGTGATCTCCTCTTGACCGTTATCGCTGAATTTCAAGTTATATCATGATAAAATATAAATACATAATTATATATTATGTAGTAAATAAATATTATCTTCCTGTGTTCTTACGTGATAATTATTCATTTATGACTTCTAAACGCAATTTGAATCTTGTAAATATAATATAATTATGTTACTTTATGATACATTTCAACTCGGACGTAAATTTATTTTAATGTTTTTTTACTTCTGGGGGAAGGGGTCGAGACCCGGGACCCCCCTATTCTTGTACACAGGCCACTGCGTATACGAATTTATGATTAGCAAAAACGGTGTTTACTGAAAACAAACATATGATTTACATACGCGCGGCGGGTCCTGAATTTTATTATTGTTATCATTATTTATTATACTGACACGCGTGAAGGGGGGGGGGGTTAAAATGAAAATATTTGAATGGGTTTTTATTTCTTTCGACCAAGCGGAAAAATCAGAACGAGCACCGGGCACTGTGCATATTAAGCTTTGTTCGTACTTAAGTGCACTCAACGACGCGACGACGGTTCAACGATTTTTAATTATCGCGTCCGACGGAATACGAACGTGCTGTATGTAGGTATGTACGGGGAGTGGAAGTATGTATGTGACGCACGACAAATCTGTGGCATTATTATTATTATATTATTCGTAAGGAAAACGACGGATTCCAGCGATCCGATTTTTTTGTTTTTTTTTTTTTAACCGACAATTACATAATGTGCGAGTATTCGGTAATTGGTATATAAATACAAATATAATATTCTTACACGTCAACAGATTCGCATGGTTTCGTATTGTCGTGCGATCGTTATTACTAGGGCAGAGGACTTGTAGCATTTGCATATTTTTTTTGCACAGTCACAAAAATATCAGAGTGCGAAACAAATACGTTTGATGCTTCCACAAAGCTAGTTTTGACATTTTATTGTGCACATAAATGCATGTTTTGCGTTTTTTTTTTGTTTTTAGGGCATATTTTGCGTTTTTTTTTAGTTTTTAGTGCATATTTTGCGTTTTTTCGGTTTTTAGGGCAAATTCTTTCATTTTATACTTTTAGATGCATATTTTAAATAATTTATAGTTTTACGTTTGACAATTTGAAAAAACACCTTATTGTCCAATGCAACTTCCAAGGTTAGGTTAATCTTAAATATTTGAAACTAAATTATTTTGTTAATTGTTTTTTAGTAGTCGAAGAAGTTGAAAGTTTTGAAGAAGTATCCAGTTAAAATAATAATTCAAAGAGTCCAAATAGTTCAAATAATTAATTGTCAGTTGTTAAATAAAGTTGAAAATCAAATTTATTCATAAAAATAATAAGTACCTATACAAAAATTCTAATTTTTTAATCAAAAATATTAATTTAAAAAAGCATATTTTTAATGCATATTTTGTATATTTAAGTGCATATTTGGTGATTTTTTAGAACTACAAGTCCTCTGCCCTAGTCATTACTATCGTGCCCGTGCTCGCTGTGTTTTCATAGTGGGATTCATGAATTACTCATACGCGGTATTAATTTAGAACTCGGACTCGGACATGATAACGCTAAAGAACGCAATGCTGAGACTTTATTTTCGTGTCACGAGAGCGGTTCAAACGTTTTCCGATCGTGCTGGATTTTTACACTCCTGAAAAATCACTATTACGACGGCGACGTCGACATTATAATATCATCACAGTATCGTTATGACTCATAATATAATACATAATATATGACATCAATCAAAAACTAAAAAACTCAACAAATACGAAAAACACGAGGACACACGGACACCTTTCCAATGACTAAACAACAAATAACGAAATTAAATTTACTTTTATCGAAACGCGTATAGCGACAACTGGGTCGATAATGTGTGGACTATGGACTAATAGTCGCAACTTGCGATTATAATTTGCACACGCAAGGACCGGAGAAGATAACAACTCATAATATAAAACGGCGATACATTACTAATTCTGTAAACAGATAAATATTTAACAAAAATATGTAAAAATATGTAATTTAGATTAAGTATGTAAAAATATGTAATATCAACAACCACAGCTTAAAATAATCAGATAGTCGTGTAACATATTTCTGTAAAGGAATCATTCAAATATTATCATTCACGACAATTATGTAAATACATACAAATCCGCACCCTAGTAAAGTTATGAGATACGTTAAAGTGAACGTCTTCCTGCCATAATTCGTACCGTCCGAACACTAGTGTGGCAACTGAAAAAACTTGATAATATGCTGACATTATTTTTAAACACTACATTAACGCGTTAATGCAACCTTTTCTTTTAATTTAATACAGTACCGTAGTTCGTCATTTGAAATTTTTAATATTGAATTTACCTTAAAATACACTAGTACACTGAAAAGAAGATAGTTTTTTTCATAAAAAAAAAAAAAACACGTGTAACTCAAATTTGACATTTTTCGAGTTACCTACTACACTAATGTTCTGACGGTACGACATTATACTTATTACTAGAGTCCGGATTCGTATGCACTCAAAAAACCTAAAATAGTATGCATTTATGCATCTAAAAACTTTTAAATATGCACTTGATATGCTCTTATTTTTTAAAATTATATGCAAAAATATACTCTTGCCCAAAATATATGCATTTATTTTCATAATTTTTTACGCACTTAATTATCTTTTTGTAATTTTTAAATTTCTTTCATAAATAATAATTCAACTAAATTAGATAGGTAACTTAATTTTTTGATTGCAGACATCAACTTACAATATTAGTTGAGGAATAGTAAATATTTAAAAATATATTCAATAAATAAAACAAATATTTTTATTAGGAATAGTAAAAAATAATAAATAAAATCATATTAAATCCTCTTATACCATTTATTTGGTTAATATTTTTGAATAAAAATAAAAAAATAAAGAAATTTAAAAAAAAAAACACGGTTTTATAAACTTTAATACTTTAATTGGTACCACATATGCTTGAATATGCAAACATTTTAAAATATGCCATCATCCCTGAAATATGCATTTATATGCAAAATAAACTTTTTCCCACGCATTATCTGTTACACAAATCGTCCACATTTCTTACTGTCATCGAACTGCATACACTCATTACAAATATGTAAATGCATACAAATCCGGACTCTACTTATTACCATCGTGTTTAATAGTTTTTTTTTTCCAAAATTTTGATACGACGAAACTCGCAAGTTTTCATAGAGTACACAGGAACGCACGTTGTCGTCGACGTTCAGTAGTATAATTATTTATTTGTTTTTTTTTTTTTTATTTTTTTTAATGGGATAACGATTTCGGAACACGAATAATTGAAACGCATATAAGTCTAGTGGTGTTTGGTGAATATTATAAAATTGTTTTGCGATCGCGAAAAAACTTAATTCGGTGACCGATTCGTGTCTGAAAGTGAAACTAGTCACCGTTGAAAACCGTCAGTCGTCGTAATGCATAAAAAAAAAAAAAATAAATAAAAAAACCGCAGCAGTACAGTACAGTATGACGAATTAAACGAATAAAAACGATCGATCAGTTTCCGCGGTCAGCGTCGACTCGCCGCGAAAACACTCGGGGGTTGAGTGTTTTCACAATTATTGTTAATGCGACGTCAATTCATACGCCATGCAGGAGAATTAACGTGTTTTACGTACACACCTTATTGATAATAGTTACCGGTCGTGACAAACGAGACGATTTGTTTTCTACGAAATCGTTCAAGAAATAAAACGGTAAACATCGTCCGGCCTATGGAACGGGACGCTTCCGTCTGCAGGGGCGTAATACGCAATCGTCATATTGTTGTGCGTTCAGTTTGTCAATCGATCCGATACGAATACACAGTTAAACGAATTGAGAACCACCCAAAACGCGGTCGGAAAAGTCCGAGAAAGTCTAAACACTGTCCCGGGTCGTAGTCCGCAGACGCGGCGGAGAAGATAGACCGCAAGACACATAATATTTATACTGTCGACAACAGTCACGAGCCCTTTTTTTCTTTCTCTCGCCCAGCAGCCGGTGCGTAGTCAACGTCTATGGCACCACACGCGCGACAACCATAATAATATTTCTATGTTTTATATTTCTATATTTATATTTCGTTATGTCTATGGCAACAACTGTCAAATACATCGATGACATGACCCGCGACCCGCATTGATTGTGTGTGTGTGTGTGTTGGTGTGTGTGCGTGTGTGTGTGTGTGTGTGTGTGTGTGTGTGTGTGTGTGTGTGTGTGTGTGTGTGGTCATCATAGATAATATATAATGGATACGGCATGTTGGTTATCAGGCGTTCCAAGATATTCTGTCTCACTCAGCAAAAAATTTTTCAATCTATGACTTCATATTATTCTTCCATGAAAATTCATATTTTTTTTTCTTAATATTTGAAATATTTATAAGAAAAATGAATAGGAATATCACTTGATAATATACAAATACTATAATGTGCATAATATTAACATAAATTCCGATAAAAATTATATGCTTAACTCTCCAGCTAACCTTCTAATGATTGCAGGTAATACTTATATAAGTATAAGTCAAAAGTTTGACTACATTTAGTTTTATTTTAGTTGCCTTACTTTTGTTATACCTTTATATTGTATTAATTTAGTTTATTCGTATCTTATCAAATATGCTCTATAATTACTGTTATATATTTTATTCAGTGTACCATATTAATTTTATTTTAGTGTACCTTATTACTGTTATTGTAAACTATATTGTATAAGGACATTGTCCGTTTGATTCAAATAAATAAATAAATAAATAAATATGGAAGACTCATTACGTAATTGCAAAATATACTTACTGTATTGCAGTTAAAAAACTGTTTTCTTTTTCATCAAAAAAAAAAAAAAAAAACTGAAGCTGATTATTAATTACTTCAAGTTTTTAATATACCTTTGTAGATACTTAATATTTTTCTGCATAGGTCATTCAACCAACATTTTATCTGTACATTACAACAAATGTAATTAGTAAAAAACTGTAAATTACTTACCTTTTTTGAGAAAAAGTGTCTGAACTATAGTTTTGATTTTTGAAGAAATGTTGAAGATTTTCCATCAAACATGTACTTCATTAGGATCTGATTTTGAGCTATCAAATCAAACACCTTGCGAATCACCATTTCAAACTCACCATTTCGTGAATCCTATCACAAAAGAAAAATTACTTGCTTTCTATGACCGGGCCCACACGATAAAACTCATTCGAAATACGTTGGGCGACAAAAAAATATTATGAATGGTAAAGATGAAGGTCTAAGGTTTGGTCTAAACTGATTTCAAAACATATTTACTATGGGAATCAGAAAATGAATGTGCATTTACCAGATGAATAACTATTTAACAGTGTTTTAAATTTAAGTACATTTATCAAATATATCAATTCGTATTAGCTCAATATGTTAACTATAGTCATAAATATTAGATGCATATCTATGAATATAACGCATGGCAAAACACACAATTCATGGAAGAAAAGAGACGATTTTTGGTACCTCTCTTCTTTATTCGAGAACGCTGCCCGCTATGTAACTAATATACACATGTCCTATCCATTATATATTATCTATGGTGGTCATCAATACATTTTTGTATTTATATGGTCCATGACACAAAGAACATGTGTGTGTATGTGTTAATTAATATCCATGTCGTATGGTGAAAAGATGAAGTGTTTGTTTCTTTGTGATTTGAGTACGAGTACTGATGTAGTTCGAGATGATTTTGAAGTTTGCCGTGTTTACGTATTGCATATTAAATTACGTTGCCCTATATTTTCATTGACTCGGAAGAATTGCATAATGTTAAGATTACGAATGACATCAAAGACTGTCATTACAATGATAGTTCATTGTAATGATAACGTTATTGGATTGTACTATGGTAAAAAAAATTTAATAATATTATGTGCATAGTATTTGTAAAACATAGTTTGAAATTATAATGAAATTGGTAAAAATGTATTTTTGACTTGTGGGAAAATGTAATAGCAGTTTAATATTTAATATTCTAATTTTGACGAAACCGGGTGTATTAAAATATATTAAACGTGCATTCAATCCCGCTATTTAATCAAAACATGGTCATGTTGCATGAACACCAAAAAAAAAAAAAATAATAATAATAATAATAATACCAAAGAAAAATATTAAACGTGTGTGCCGTACCGACGCGAAATGGACGTTTAATTAAACATTGAATGCATTTAGAATGAAACACTTTTTTTTTTTTTTTGTTAAACGAAGTAATAATATATTATTTTCATACGGTTAACTTAGCCAATACAATTTATGTACATAGAACTGATTTTTTAAAGTGTACTCTTGCAGGTGTCGTGACTTCGAAGACGTATTTATAATTTAAGCTTACATTGATGTAAATTATATTCTTTGTTTAATGTTTGGTTTTCAAATCCTTTTAGTATTAATTTTATGAAAATATAGAGTGACAAGTATTGAGTTTGAGTATAAATTGAATTAATTCACAAACGGCATAAATGTTTCAAAAAACATAAAATACCATTTCACGTGGCTTGTCAAGTATTTATAAATATTGTTTTTCTTCCGTAAACATTTTCGTAAAAGTCATTCATTATTATAATTATTGCTTTTAACGATATGAAGCGTTGAATTTTATTAAACATAAAAATACAAGATTTCATTAAGTCAACAATTTACAATAATATACTATATTCATTAATGATGTAAATTTTAAATTCACGATTTTTCTGATGAAAAAAACTTAAACAATAACCTAACCTGTACGGTTTGTGGTATCGATATAATATATGTATATATATTTTTTTTTATTGACTATAATATCATAGATTAAATCATTGTTCAATTATTTTTTATCTTTTCAATATTTTACAATGATAAAAAAAAAAAAAAAAACAAAAAAAAGCTAGAATAGTTTTTGTTTTTTAAATTAAGTAAGTTAAATGATTATGCGTAACAATCGATAACAATTTTCATGTTGTGTACGTATTATGTGTACACGGCCGTGTAACGCGTAGGTTATCGGAAGTTTTTGATTGGTCGTTTTGTAAAATGATAGTTATTACTATTAAATCACTATTACTATGTGAGTATCAATTGTTACTAAACTATACTACTGCCACTGAGAGAACGAAACTAGTTTGCGCTTTCGGAATGAGCGAGCTCCGCGGTTTCGTTGTTAAATTCTCCGACTATTTTTAGATTCTGAGTGAAGCGAAGGAGTATTTATGGTTTTACAATGATGTTTATTTTTTCTATTTTTCAAAATTTTTTTTCTGGAGACATTTTTTGCTCAACTTAACTTTGTACAAAAGTTTCATCCATCAACACTATAGATCAAAACTTGGATGTAGATGGTACTTTGAGGGTTTATTAAGCTCTCATCTCAATAGTTATTAGCTCTCATCTCAATAAAAAACAGCTTCAAATGGAACCTAAACGGCGGAATCCGTCGTAATCGACAATATCATTAAATCGGTTTTAGTAATTTCATCATTACTCCAAAAGTAATGTTGCTAGAAACTTGAAATGTTCACCAAACATTATAAAGGTATTACTTCATGTTTTCAAAAAGTTTCATAAAGTGTTTACGACTTTTGGGTTAAAAATAGAACTTTGAAAATAATTTATTTTTTAAAAGTTTATCTCTCGTAAAGTTTTAAATATTTGTCAAAAACTTTTGAAAATTTAATATTATTTTACTCATACACTTCTCTAACAATTCTGAAAAACTGAAAAAATGTTAAAAATTGTGACCGATTTTTTTTCATAAGCATTTGAGTAATTTATGATACGATTTTTGCGTAATAATCTGTTTTTACGTCAATTTTCCACTTTAAAAATGTATTTAAAGAATTTGGTTGATCCAATCATAATGTAACTTTGAATACAAATAGAACAAGATGTTTTGAATATTTTTCATAAAAAAAAATTGTCGTTTTTATCAAACATTAAAACTTTAGATACATAAAAAAAAAAAATCCTAAAATTCCTAAAATTAGTCGAAAATTGATGAAGTATATGAGCGGTGTATTTTTAATATTTGATGAAAACTTCTGAAAATTTAATATGACATTACTCATATACTTTGTTGATGACAGTTAAAAGATTTAAAAAAACCATGACAAAGGATTTTGTTTTATAAGCGTTTAAGCGAATTATTTTACGATTATCACGTAATAAAGTGTTTTTACGTCCGAAGAAATTCAAACGGTACATTAAAATTTTGAAGCTTTGCTCAGAATCGTTCAACTAAAGAAATGATCTACGATTTCTTTAAAATCCAATACACCCATATTCATCAATTCGTCCGCGTAGCGAATATTATAATAATAATATAATTCCCACGGGTCGAAATAACGAACTTTTTTCAATATTGTCGTATTTACTTATGATTAGTAATGTAATTATGTCCAATAATTACTCGTTTCCGTGGATTCTCCCTCTCACGCGGTGATGTATAGTATTGTTGCGGGAACGCGCGAGAAAATACTGGTTTTGGTAGCCACTTAGTTGCGTTCTCTCAGTGGCCGTGGTAGTACAGTTTACAGTCGAGTTTGAATAGGCGCGGGTAATGTATTTCAAAACGCGAACGTCACGTGACTCGTTGTATTGTTTTTTATTTATTAAATATTTCGTCGTCTCAACAAAATCACAGTTTTAACGACTTTTTTTTTTTTTTTTAATAAATTACATAATTTATGATTATTTAACGTGACTACGAGTACTCAAATTACGAGTTATTTTATCAGATCATTGTCCCGATGATATCGATATTTAATTTTTTTTTTTTTTTATATATATACATTTATCATTGTTACGGGGTATTTTTAAACCACACCACACTTTATTTCACGAGATAAACATGAAAAAAGTTCAACATATTATTATGATTCTGACGGAAATTAGAAGCGCAGAATGATATAACTTCAGACATTTCACTCTATATATTTATAGTTTTTATAGCTATGCACACTTGCATAGTCACTAAACTCTAACGAAACTTTCGGTGAAATATCAATTAAATTTTAATTTTTTACGAATTTCTTTCACGCGCAAGTTGTTTTAAAATCATTTTCAATCGCATGTGACTTTGTTATTATTTGGTCCGCGTCGTCTTTGGAAATACGTACACACTGATATGTTAAATAATAAAATAATTAATTTTATGACGAAAAAAAACCGTGTGAAAAAATAGCCAATAGATATTATGACCGTATGATTTGTACGAGCGTAGTGTAGCGCCCAAAACAAATCAAAAAAATAAACGGCGAGTTGCGAGTATTCCTAAGTGCGGAAATTATGGGAAAACGCATATTATTCTTATTCCGCTTTATACTCGAACAGCCCGAGTGAACGACGAAAATAACGATTTTCCGGGTCAAATAGATCCTCCGCGCACCGAAATATTTTATACGAATGTCCATTATTCGCATCCTTTCTTGAATCCGTGTATCTCGTATCAAACATCGATGACAGTCGGTACATAAAAATCGCGTACCATCTTTTTGAAATTAGATTTTTTTACCTCGTACTCAAATAAATCGATCGTAATTTTTTCTCTCTCTGCGTATAAAATAGCGAAACAATCGTTTGCCGTCGGACGTTCAAATGCAGTACAAGAGTTCTACTGGTACTACGCCTAGATCATCGATCGTGGATCAATAATTATTTTGAACCGCTCTCCGAGATGCAACTATAATAATTATAATTATAATTATGTGCGTATAACACTCGTACGCGCAAAACCATTAATCGCGTTAATATTTTAATTAAAGCACGTTCTATACGTTTTTGATACGTTAAAAACTGACATCCATTACGCGGATCGAGCACGACAAGGTGTTCTGCAGCAGCCGCAGAAAACTTTATTTTTCCCGTCCCCCGGGGCTAAAAATTGTTTTACCCACTAATACGAGTTTACGGGATTTCTACGGCGTGTCGCGTTTATAATTCCTGAAAATTCAACACCTTCGTTTGTGTCAAAACTTGTGTCTACTCGTACCTACTTACGTTTCAACTCTTTGGGCTTTTAGTGAATGCACGTAAATGATTACTGAATACTAACTGTCGATTAGCCGAGACGATAGCGCCTAATACGTCTATAAATTCAATATGTGAAAGTATCGAATGAAATATGTTTTTTTTTTTTTTTTAAAGACTCTGATATGTTCCTGCGTTACCAATTTTAAAAACGAAGCTCGAATGATTCATTTGTTTCGATATTTATTACTACCAAATCTATACTACTAAAACACACAAATCAGTCAATTAGAATACATTAATATATTATATTGTTAACGACAATAAACAGCATTGTGACGATTAAGAGTAATAATATTTGATCGGTTGTGGTTTCATAGAAATAATTTCAATATTTTATTGTGTAACGACTGTTTTAGATTCCGAGTAAACCAAACGGTCTATTGGTTTTTCAGTGGTACGTATTTGTTAATATTCTTACTTACTTTTTTGTCTAGTTACTCCACAGATCGGAAATCGTATTTAGTTGATCGTTTTAAGGTTCATTTCACTCCTTTTTCAATTATTCTTTTTTTCAGGCACGAGAAAAAAATTGCCCAAAAACCAAGTAAAAGCGACAAAATTTGCTGTAAACGACACTTTCACAAAATCGATTTTAGTTATGTTTAGTCATAATTCGAAAAGTAATGCTGATAGAAACTTGAAATTTTCACCATATTTCAACGACATTTTTTTGCATATTTTTCGAAAAATTTGAAAAATTTACAACTTTAGGGCTAAAAATTAAACTTTGAAAATACCTCGTTTTTAATGTTTATTTCTCAGAACATTTTTTATTAGACAAAAAGTTCAGAAAATGTAATTTGACCATACCGAACTCTTAACTAATGACACTGACATATTTAAAAAATCGTGACTTAGGATTTTTTCGAGCGTTTGAGTAAATTATCATACAATTTTCACGGAATCGACCGTTTCACATGAATTGTCAACTTCAAATGCGTATACAATATATCATAGGATCATCCAATCATTACGAACTTTCGCATACAAATAGAAAAACATGGTCTGAATCTTTTGGTGAACAAATTTCTACCCTGTTTAATAAAAAACAATTTATTTAAACGATTTCGATAAAAAAAAAATAAATAAAAAAAAAAAAAACTATAGGCAGTCGAACAAAAAATAGGTAAATAATATGTGATCGGAATATTTTACAACATCGGAGCTTTACTCAGAATCTTCGAACTAAAGAAATTATTTATAGTTTTTTAATTTTTTAATTTTTTAAATTTATTGAAATTAAAATGTCTCAGCATATTAAACGCTATTAAAAGTCAGTTTAAAAATTACAAATTACAAAATTCTATTTCTAGTTATAATTAGTTAACGAAATTTTGAATATTATGATAGATGTAGTATTTTATATAATATTTTAAAGTTGGCGTTTGTAGTGGTAAATTATGGTCGATCTTCGTCTCCGCTTTGGTCTGGTGTAGTTTTTTAAATTGCAATACACCCATCTTCATTCAATCTGGTCCGAGGAACGAAGAATACCCCGTGGCGCGAAATAAATTCTTTTTTTTTGTTTTGTATTATTGATTTTTTTTTTTCATTTTATACATTTAACATATTAATACATACTGTTATCTCGTCTGGAGGGCAAATAAATTCCATGTCGAAAAACATCAAAATATATTTTGA
This sequence comes from Therioaphis trifolii, assembly GCA_027580255.1. NCBI lineage: Eukaryota > Metazoa > Arthropoda > Insecta > Hemiptera > Aphididae > Therioaphis > Therioaphis trifolii. Next base: position 38,218,290 of record CM050408.1, on the reverse strand, counting down.
CATCGGCTTCGGGCCACTCAGCGTGTATTGTGCCATCGGAACCAAGCTCACACGGCTCAGTGAATATACCGTCTCGTGTCGATCTCTTCTGGCGTGACTACTCGTACGTGAAAAAGTCGTCGTGTCGTCCCGTCGTAACCTATCCTTAACTAACCTCCCGCCATTTTGTGCGGAGCCTAAGTAATTGAAAACATCACGACAGACGCCGAACTCGTTGATTTACTAACGTGTTTCGAACTGACCTGTAGTTCCGGTCAGCGGTCATTATTTTCCCTAGGACACAATATTAGTATTCGATTCGACGAGGGCTAACGTTTGAAAATAAACGAAAAGCGTACTTGCGCACGATCACGTCGTACGTATTGTACGGTCAAACGTTCGAACGAACGTCGCTTGTGTCGAGTAACTTTATTGTACTCGAATATTGCGATGATTCATTTTTGTTGCCACTATCTACGGCGAGATCAACGATTTCCGATTCGACGGAAGTGAATAATCTTTAAATCGAATTTTTCCCGGATGACTTCGTCGGTATTGTAAATAATTTATACGATAAATTATTCTCATTGTGATTAATCCGCTTTACAGTGCGGCTTAAAATTAATCAAATTGACTCGTGACAGACATTATGTACAATTGATTCACTATCGAATACAAAAATAAAAAAGTGTTAAGCACGAAATCGATCGCAGTAGGTATTAAAAATGTAATTAGATGGAAAAAAAATGCAACCGAAACGTTGTGAAATTAAAAAAAAAACTATGTCGGTATTTTTCGGCAACAATCAAATACATAAAACATTTGAAAAGAAATAATTTGGTGTTCTTGAGATTAATTTAAGTTGAAAACAATGTTTTATTTAATTGCAAGGTTAGAACAGTTTATTTTCAATCATTGAAAATTAAAAAAAAAAAAAAAAATTTAATTAGAAATAAGACCAAAATAATTCACAATTTTTTATTTATAACTTTATACATAATAATCGGAGTTGGTAAATTGCGTCCCTATAAGTACGGTCATGGTCATATACCATGTGAATTGCGGCCCGCGTACTTTTAAGACATACGTGAATTGCGGCCCGTGTACTTTTAAAACATACGTAAATTGCAGCCCGAGTATTTTTAAACATACGTAAATTGCGTCCCGGGAACTTACGACAAAAAATGAACTTTGCTTCCTTTCAGTCTCCTATTGACACAACCAGACACAGAACAAGAAACCACCATGATGTTGAATTACTTGAATTGCACTTTATAGTTTATAGCTTATAAATTGTAATCGAAAAATTGTGTTTCAATCCGAATCCATATAAAAAGATAACTGATATATAAAACAACATTTTTATATTATATCTTTGGTTTCAATCACAGAAAAATTATATTTCATGAATAATATAAAATGCCATGGATTAATCAATCATATTTTGCCCTGTTCGCATATGGATTCATTTATTCGTTGAGTCGGCTATCTAGTTGTTTTATATATCTGTGGTTGCTCTACAGTTTACCAGTGGCGGTCTTGAGCATATATTTCTGGGGAGGCAACAAAATAAACTCCAGTGATAAGTGGTGGTCTTCCCCTCCCCCCCTTCGACTGTTTAAAAAGACATCAGTTATTTGAATTAATTGTACAAACTACAAATTTAATAACAAAGAATCTGATTAAAAATATTTTTTAATATTTATAAAGAAGTAAATGATACTATAACAAAGTATATAAAGTATGTAGTAAAATGATAAACAGTTTTGTGATAAGGCGTGTCGCACGCGGCCACAGCTGATATATATATATATATCTGTGCACGCGGCACGTGCATCGTTGATAATCGGTGAATCATAGATAACATCGGCAAGGCGGCGAACATTTTTGTCGCCGCCGGACCAGCTAAGCGCATGCGCAAATCAAATGATTTTACGTGTGTTTGTGTGTGTAATTTCGTGACTACTATAACACCTAGGTAGGCGACTGATTCGGTCGCCGCCGCCACTGCTGTACGAAAATAACAAGATAATAATATAATATTATATTATCATGGAATAAAATATAATTGGGAGTGCATGAATAATAATTATAGCGGATTGCCCGCCGTTCTATTAATTCATATTTTTATACGATACAATCAAATTTGTATGTTAAAAAAGTTTTTTTTGTTCCAAAAAATTTGAAATTTTTCAAATTAATAAGTACCATATTAAGATTGAAAAGAATAGTGATTTTTTTAATAAAATAAACATTTTTTATTAATCAAACGAAAAAAATATTTTTTCTATTTTATTTTCAAGGGAGGCGGTGCCTCCCTTGCCTCCCCGGGAAAACCGCCACTGCAGTTTACAGTATTTTTTTCAATCTAATAAAAATGGACGTTATGAAAAGTGAAAGGAATAAAACGTTGAAAATAGTTGATGGTTTCAAATTTCGTTTTCATAAATTTCTAAACAATGATATTCAACGTTGGCGTTGCACAGTTAAAACGTGTAAGTATTTTTTGAAATTTGATGATAATAATATTTGTATAGATAGTTGTAAGTCTGCTATAGTTATAGTCCTAAGTCTGAAAATTGGGAAGGAAAATATTGGTTTTGTGGAAAAAAGGCTTAGACGTAATTTACATATTAATAAGAAATAGTTAGATAGGCATATGTACAAAAGTATACCCGGGCCGCAATTTACGTATATATAAAATATACCCGGGCCGCTATTCACATAAAAAATTTGAAATGGGACGCAATTTACAGAGACCCATAATAATGTACGTGTATCGCTGTAATACATAGTGCCCACAACAAATGAATAGTGTGAGGATTTTAAATTTTGCTGTGAAAAAACAAATCGATTTAAAAATGTTAAACTATCATCGGTGGTATGATTATAATGATGAAGAAAAGTTAATTTAAAAAAAATGAGATTTCAAGTGTTAAGAATTGATGATCATTCATAGTGTGAAATAATTGACTAAGAAAAATTAAATTTCAATAAATCTAGGATTGTATGCAAAATCCAAAAGTGGTCACATTAAAAATATATATATATATATATGTATATATTATGAAATATTTGTTATAATGTAAAGGTAAAACGTTAAAATGTTATATTTTTGGAATAATACCAAATAATCCCCAAATACATTTTTTGAAAATGTGTTAAATTTATTTTATAATATACATGTTGTTATATTTTTGCATATTTCTTTAGTATATTTTTTTTTTGTGCTAAAATTTAGAAATAATATTTTAGAAGTACCAACTAAATGGTTTTTCGAATGCATAAATTGTTTTTATGATATGTGAAAAGTCGATAACGTGATGAGAAAAAAAAATATTTAAAATAAATCATGATATCAACATACTGTTATGGTAAAATCGTGTTAGATCGCTATGTCCAAAATCTTAAATCATAAAAACAAATTTTAAAAATCATACCATTAGGTACTGTTTTTTTTTCAAAAACCAACAAAAATTACATTTTCCTGAGTCATTATGTTACTTTGTCTACTTAAAGTTGTTATGTGCGCTATAAACACTGTCTTATTAAAGAAACATTGATTACGTGACACGCGATTACGTGTTTATACACATCAGCCAAACGTTTAAACGTTTTGCATCAGTTCGTTATGTTTTTCTTCGCGTGCACTCGCATTACACGTAGTTAAAAGCTTACACACATTTTGCCAATAAAATGTTTTTTCGAACAATTTTTCTCATTTGGTTCGATCGTGTGTTGCACAAATAGACATTGATTGATTGCCAAAATATTTTCTAGCGAACACCACATCGGAAACGTGAAATAGACTTCAATCAAGTTCATTATCATATGAAATATAATGCATATTTAACATTTCAGGAGTAAGAAATAAAAGTTTCCGTTCGGTCACCGGTCGTCTGTTAGCGATATCCATACGGGGAAAGTATTAATTAACTTTTATTATTATTATTATTTAAAAACTTCATCAATTTTTAAAATTTTTTTCAAGGCAGGCTAATTAAAGTTCTGAAAATAATAGCGTATAACTTTTATTTGTTGTTTCTTCGTTCAAACAAAATGGTTTAACAATATACATTTACGATTAAAAGTAATAAATTAATTTTGGATAAAAGTTATTTCTTTTTTTTTTTCTTAATAAAGAAAATCCAAACGAAAATAAAATTACAAAGAGTTCATCGTGGTAGTATAATATTACGAATTATGAACTCGAAACTCTTCGTCGGTAACTGTTAAAATTAAAAAAAAAAAAAAAGAGAGAGAAATAAATATTGATTTTATAATGGCTGTTTCGGGTTCAATAATTTTTAGTAATTTTGATTATAAACTACGTATTATTATGACTACTGTGCATAGCGTATGAAATCGTAGTACATTAAGCCGTGCCGTTTTTTCTCGCGTGGTATTACCTTTGCTTTTAGACAAACGTATAAAATATGACTCGAAATGATTTGTCGTAATGAGAATATCATTGCGAATCGAAGAGAAAAGTACCTAGTTTTAATTTAATTTCAATTAAACAAATCACATCCGAGATCAAAATCACATTTGACCGACATTGTTCGAGTTCTTAATTTATACAATCGATCGCAAATGAAGCCGAACACAGTCGTACGGTTTTCGTTTTTATTTTCTTTTGTTTTGACTTTTTATTATCATTAAGTGTCTAGCGACATCGCGTGCGTATCGCATTCATCATTGTTTATCATTTGTTTTATACACAGCACTCGCGCGGTAATTTATTCGTACAAGGAGCTCTCATAATTACCACGGAAAACGCAGTAGTAAATCACCACACGGGAATAAGCATTACGTACGTACGATACGTAGATAAACGTTATGTGCTCATGGGCCGGGTGGGAGAATATTCTTTGGAGGATCACTTTTTTCAAAGGTACACATACATAATATACATAAATGGTTTATGTGAATCACTATGGAGGTATATTCAAATGTCCGCGTGTCCGACGTTGTGACCGCGTAAATTTTTTTTTTTTAATTTTGTGTTAAATCTTTACCAGAATTGACGAACACATAAATTTAATAACAAATAAATTCTTTTTTTCCACTCGAAAACTCTAACGGAGCCATTCATTACAAATTAAATTTAAGCCCTCCAATGATTCAACGGCTCAAGAGAGGCAGACCCCATGACCGAAAACTGCGACAAACACCACCAACTATTGCCTCAGATGTGAAAAAAAAACATAATATATATTTATGTAGATATGATTATTTAATGTATTCCTATTCGTATTAATATTGCCACCATTATTGTTGTATCGCACTTATATAAAAGAGAAACAAAATACTGTATACATACATCAGTAGACTTAGATAGCAACTAGCTATGAATGTCTTGGAAAAAAACAAAAAAACGGTGTTAAATTTGCATTCGATATTTTAATCATTTTTTTATATTTTTATTTCAATCGACACCGCTATTCGATTTTACGTAAATGATTTTATCGCATAATATTGACGGTGTGCCGTGCGTGCACAACACGTGTGTCCGCAGTACTTGAGCGTTGAAATATGATCTCGAGACACGATGAATGGTGATATGTTTTCGACCGTGCCTACGATAGACGCGAGATTTAAAAATGAAGATAGACCCCTAAAAAAATAACCAAAAAGAGTCTCTCTTGGTTTTATTTATTTTGAGGCAATGGATGAATTCGAAGCCAAAAAAATGTACGACCGGGACCTTCTTACTTACACTGTATAAGCGTAGTCGATAATTATTATTACCGAGTGCACGTAGTTCGGATTTACGGTAATCATTACTAATGTCAGTAATGTTATGATTATAAAAAAAAAAAATAAATAAATAAATAAAATAAATAAATAAATAAAAAAAATAAAAAAATAAATAAATAAAAAATAATAATAATGACAATTAAAAAAAAAAAAAAAAAAAATGTGAAATTCAAAATTTTAAAACGACTACGGACTTACGGTGAGCTCATAGTGACGCGAACGCGTGGTGGTTGGTGGTCGGTCACCCGTGAAATCGCTTGTTTTCGGTCAGCCGGCGCCCAAGACAATTCCACGTCTCGTAATACACGCGAATTTTCCACAAAAAAGAAAAACGTCCGCAGAAGTTTTCCAAAAAAAAATTAAAAAAAAAAAAAAACGTCCGAAGAGCGAGGCCGACGACGGGGTCACGCGGAACCCGGGTTTCATACGTGAACGACGGACCTGCGTACCGCAATGACGCGGTAATATCATAAAGAGGCGGTCTCCCGCGAACGATAATAATTCAGTTACGAAACGCCGTCGACCGTCTGCGTATCTTTTATCTAGGTCACGTACGTTCCCGTCGATGGAAATCGCAGAGGAATATTTATTTCTCGATAGTATTGTCACTATTATTATTATTATTATTATTATTATTATTACTGCTCCTACGTGGGATGTGCTTTTGAACGTGTCGACTGTGCGCAGAATGCCAAATCGGCTGAGATCTTTCGAACCGACGTGCAAACTGCGACGACGACGACGCCGAGACGTACGCCCGTTATGCGTGAAATGTGTTTTCCGTCGTGTTCGGACGGGTTTTTTTTTTTTTTTTTTACGACGATCGAGAGTTTCGGCCACGATCTTTGGAATCAACGTGCAAACTACGACGACAACTTACTGTCTTTAGACAGTAAAATCGAAAATTTTGGCCTAAATTTTAATAATGAGGATAATTCTAGTGTAGTAGTTATTTTAGGGTTTTTCATTTGTGATAAAAATTTAGTTTAATTTTTAAAAAAAATGTTGCAAAGGTAGCCCTTTAGGGCCTCGGTGATTACGCCGAGGCGTACGCCCGTAATGCGTGAAATGTGTTTTCCGTCGTGTTCGGACGGGAATTAGACGGGTTTTTTTTTGTTTTTTTGTTTTTTTTTTACGACGGTCGAGAGTTTCGGCCACGATCTTTGGAATCAACGTGCAAACTACGACGACAACTTACTGTCTAAAGGGCCCCGGTGATTACGCCGAGGCGTACGCCCGTTATGCGTGAAATGTGTTTTTTTCGTTGTGTACGAATGCGGATTAGACGGGGTTTTCGTCTGACAACGATCGCGAGTTTCGACCGAGGTCTTTCGACGCGATGTGCAAAATACGACGGCGACGTCGAGGCGTACGCCCGTTATACGTGAAATGTGTTTTCCGCCGTGTACAAACGGGGATTATACGGGTATTTTTTTTCCTAACGGCGATCGCGAGTTTTACGTGACTTGGTCGTGTGCTTGTACGCGCTGTAATACGTACACCCGAATACGCCCGTTGTCGGATCGACCGTGTCTTGACGATTCGAACGCGTGCCGTGAGTAGAGGTCGGCCGACGAGTCTTTGTCCGAGGGGGGAGTGAATTCAAGATCAGGACAGGGATGATATTAAACGTATTATTTTTCAATTGAGTTGTTTTTTAATGTGGTGTAGTCCTCAGTATACGACGGACTATTATTTCAGGACACAATTATCGTGATCAGTGGGTTTTTATTTTAAAATATAGTTTTTAAATTTAAGATTTGAACGTAAGTGTGTGTGTGTGTGTGTGTGTGTGTGTGTGAGTAGTATATATATACCGATCCTGGGCCACTTTTGATATTTATTGATATTTTTCACTTAAAACTAATTTATTGATATTTTTCACTTAAAACAAATTTATTGATATTTTTCACTTAAAACTAATTTATTGATATTTTTCACTTAAAACAAATTTATTGATATTTTTCACTTAAAACTAATTTATTGATATTTTTCACTTAAAACTAATTTATTGATATTTTTCACTTAGTTTATTTTTAAATATTTATATTATGGTCTGTGGTCTTTTTCACTTAGTTTTTTAAAAATATTTATATTATGGTCTGTGGTCTTTTTCACTTAGTTTTTTAAAAATATTTATATTATGGTCTGTGGTCTTTTTCACTTAGTTTATTTTTCTCTATTTTTTTGAGTTATTATTTTTGATTAAATTATTAATATGGTCAATGAAGTTTTCTCTAGATATTCCTGTTTTATAATGGCCCCAAGCTAAAGTATCAATTCCATTTTCTAATATAAATCTTTTATCATCATGAGCACTAAGTGCTGTTTTATTTTGTTCGATTGTACAAATGTCATGGTTTTTTGTTCTAAAAATATTTTGTTTAACACTTAGAGATTTTTGAGTTGATAAACATTTTTTAAAATCATTATGACATATTTCTTTATCAACCACACATTTTTTTACTCCTTTAGCTTTTTTGACTTCTTTCCCTGTACTATGTTCTGTGAAGGAATATAATTTCGATCGTAGACCAATAAATTCAGCCATTATTTTACCATTAAGCTCATCTTTGAATTTCCCTATAACTTTCTTGTTAACTAATGGTATATTATAAATATTATCCAAAGGATAATCAGATGTATCATAATGGTCTATATCATTTTCATCATATCTTGATAAAAATCATTCGTTTTAACTTCTATAATTAGAGAATCTGTATCACAATATAATAATCTTATTTTATCACCGTATTTCTCCTTCAAAACATTATAATAAAAATCATACATTAATTTTTTAGAAATGTCTAATATAGTCATCCCAACATAAACTGGCTGAAACAATTTAGTCGAAGTTCTTTTCATATGTATTGCAGCTAAATTTTCTGTGAAAATCGTAGCTCTATCGAAATTTGGTTTCGCAACTAATTTTTCTAATTGCGAAGCATTTGTTACTAATCTAATATCAACATGATTTCTTACATTCATCATTGTCCTACCGAAAACACTGTTATTCATCAATTTATAGAAATCTTTTTCAAAATTATTTCTAGCTTTTGTTCTAAGATTTGTGTTTAAATCAATGTAAGGTTTTAACCAAGGAGATTGGTCAAACTCCAATATTTTATGAATTTTCTCTATTCTCAAACCATTACGAATATATTCTTGTAATGTTATGTAGTGGACGACATACTTTTTTTTATCATATAAATTTAGAGTAAGTTTAGGTAATGGAACACCGTCGAATTGATTTTCTGGAGCAAAAGGGAAATCTGAATGTTTATCATGAAGTTCTTGAGGATAAGTTAAATCAACCTCGAAAATATATCCTTTAGAGGAATCTACACTAAGATTTAATATATCTGTTATTTTTTCTGGATCAATCCATTTAAATCCTCCAGAAGGTAAGTATTGAGACATTGCCCATCCATAAAGATTGTTTGCGTCTAAATATTGCAAATAAACAGAATCTTTATTTTTATTAAATTTTTCCATCATGTATTTATTGTTTGCTTTGGAATATCTAACACTACATTGAGTCATCCCTCCTCTCAATCCTTTCTCAATGAATAAATGCATATCATAATCTGTTAATAATTCCAATTTTACACCTGTTTTTCTGAGCATACAATTCCATGCAAAACCTGGAGTTGTGTAACACCACAAAGGATCTAACTTATAAGTTTCTAAAGAAAGATAACGAAAATTTTCAATAATATCACTTAATAAGAAAACATCTATCTTATTATACAACATGGTGAATTCTCTGAGATTTTGTATATTAAATGCATTCCAAACTTCTTGAGAATTTTTATAATCATCGTCTGTTATATGTTTTTTTGTAAGAGAACTATAGAAAAGTTCTTTGGGAGGTAAACATGTTTCACTATACTTTTCGATGCAATCCATATACTCATAAGGATAAGATAATTTTTTAGTTATTAAATCTAGATGTTCTTTTGGAAAATGTTTTCCGAGTTCTTTAAACTGGTTTTTCTCTAGATTATTAGCTAATTCATCTAAACTGCAAGATAGAAATTTGAATGAATCTAAAAATCTTATCTCGACTTGATTTTTACAGACAATATTTGTTATACTTTTTTTACAGAATTTATTCAAACATTTATTTTTCATACAAGCAGATGATTGGTAGTCCAAAATATTTGAAAAAGATACATATTTTTCCTCATTATCTGGAATCAAGTTTATTCTTTGATTATCGCCGTTGAATTCTTTTATAAATAAATGTGCGTCGTAACCTGAAAGGTTGTGGAATAAAACAGGAATAAATCTAGGAATTTGATGATTTAAATTACAATAAGAATGTGCTGCTCCTCTATAATTTCCAGTTAAATGATCATGGTCTCGAACTTTTCTCATATTATTTTTGAATTCAGTTTTTTTTTCATACTCTGTAACAATTGTGGAGGTATATCCTCCATTTTTCTCTCACAAATATGACATGTTTTTGCGTTTTTAAAATTTTTCCATTGTTTTTTAGTCAACTCTTTCATAGGAACTTTTACATCTAAATAATTTTCAGCAATATTAAGAGCTTTTTCTTTTATTTTTTGAACAAATACCTTAGGTGCATCCAATCCAAAGTATTCTTCACTTTTCTTAAAACTCCCATCAGAGTATTTTATATAAAATACGAAACTTATAGGAGTATGTTTTTGGTATGGGTTTATATACGAAGTATTATCACAAGGTTGACAATTCTGTATTTTTTCTAACATACACTCAAAGTCTGCGTAAATCGAAACAGGTACTTTTAAAGAATGATTATAATGAGAAAATTGAACAATATTATTGGAAGGTTTGGGTAAAACGACTTTGGTACATTTATTATGCATACAGTAAGTTTTATGTTCGTTTAATTTATCTAGTGTTGTATGACTGGTTAAACACACTTTACACAGAAAACCTTTATGTCCATATTTGGAAATTTGAGCATGTCCTACTAGTTTCCATAAATCTTTTATCCAACAATAATGCTCATTATTTTTCTCTTTAAGATACAACAAATCAATATGTTTCTCCTTCTCAATTTTAGTTATTTTAAGAGGAATAATTACTGGCTTGAACTCATCAATACAATACACATTTATAGAAATATTTAATCTATCAACTATTTTATGTATATCTGTTAATTTAACAGGGAATTCAATATCTTTGAATTCTTTATCAAACACATTTTCCCATTTTTTATATTTGGAAACCCTCTGCGGATGATGTTCAGCTGGATATAATGCAGAAAGTAAGGCCCAAAGAAAACATTTATTATCCTCATTTTTCACATTTATAACGGCATGTTTAAGTTGAATAAATTTTGGAAGTTCTATATACGAAGCACCTCTTAGAGGTATAAATTTATTGATACACAATTCCAAGGATACAATTTTTTGAAGACACCACTGTGATTGTTTAATTTGAAACTCTTGCATTTCATTCGTTAATTTAGTTTTCACTCCAAGATAATAATCACTTCGATCAGTTGTTTTCAATATTATTTTATTCTTTGTTTTAAAATGTGTGTCCTTATACTCCATGGTTTCTGTACCAGTAATTTTTCTCTGGTGTATACAATGCAAAATAAAATTTACTTTTAAACCATGTTGTTTATTTAATCCTTCTTGAATTTTACCTAAAACTATTCTTTCTACATGATTCATAAATTTTATAGTATCTTTGAACCCGAAATTATTATTAATTGTGAATGTTTTAACTCTGCTGTTAAAGGCAGTATCTTTTTCCAAGATAACAGATCGATTTTTTTTGGATTTATTAAAGAGTTTTTCACTGAACTTATAGAAAACTCTATGGTCTTTAGGTATTCTTTGTTTTTTAAGTTTCTTGGTTGTTGTTATTGTTTTCTTACGAATCCTTGTTGTAATTGTATTATTAGGATCATTATTTTTGTGTTTTTTTGTTTGGCAATGTTTTGACCAATTTTTATAAGCAATATTTGTGTCACAAACTACACAGTATTTAGAATGATATTTAGTATTCATATTCGAAGTATCTTCCATTTATTATACGATATATATTTATTTTTTTCAATTTTTTTTTTTTTCAATTTTTTTTTTGTAAAAATAATTTGCAATATTTTTACCTCAACTATATGAACATCTTTCGGAAAAAGAAAATTGAATACATTTTAACTATAGGATAATTATAATAATTAATAATTACTAGGATTTTAGTAGGATTAAATTTATAATAATTTATAATTTATTATATAAATTATAAATAAATTAAAATTTTTTAATTAAAAATAATTAAAAATTTTAACATCTTTCGGAAAAAGAAAATTGAATACATTTTAACTATAGGATAATTATAATAATTAATAATTACTAGGATTTTAATAGGATTAAATTTATAATAATTTATAATTTATTATATAAATTATAAATAAATTAAAATTTTTTAATTAAAAATAATTAAAAATTTTAACATCTTTCGGAAAAAGAAAATTGAATACATTTTAATTATAGGATAATTATAATAATTAATAATTACTAGGATTTTAATAGGATTAAATTTATAATAATTTATAATTTATAATATAAATTATAAATAAATTAAAATTGTTTAATTAAAAATAATTAAAAATTTTAAATATAAAATCCCAAACATACAGTTCTCTGCGGTGGCCACCGATTTTTTATTTTTTTATTTTTTTTTTATTTTTTTTTTTTTTTTCAGAGAACTGTATGATTAGGATTTTCTTTTTTCGCAAGTGGTTTTCACAAACTCGATTTAGGAAACTAGAAAGAACGTAAACATTAGGCAGGTTAAGGCCTAAGGTCCCGTAGGTGGTGACAATTTTATGTTCCACCACTGATCTTATTTTAAGACCAAATCGTCCAGAACACAGCCTTGCCGGCACTACGTTCTTTATTTCCCCTTCTTTTTTTATTCTATCTATGAATGCATTCAATCCTATCAGACGCCTTAACCGAGTTTGCTTCAGCCACTTGACGAAAACATGTAGTTGAAACAGTATATTTAAACTGAATAATTATCGCTTGTATGACGTCATACAAAAGATAACGAAAGTAAGTCATCCTTCGAATTAAATACTCAGTTGTTTTTTAATAATAATTATATTAGATTAATTATTTTTTTATTATTTATTTACTTATCTACTATTTAAATATTAGTTTTTTTAATAATATTTATATATTATAAATAATAGATGGTTTTAATAAAAATTAAAAATAATAGTATACATTTAGAACGTCCCTTGGTTAATTCTGGTAACTTTTTACTAGGACTTAAGGCTTTAACATTTACTGGTTTACATAATTTAATCAGAATTAAAACAGATTGTGTAATTACAATTGGCGGCAAAATAGTTACTGTGGAGCCAGACATATATACAATTGACCAGTTAAACAAAAAAATTAATCCTGTTGTGATAAGTCTTTCAGAGGAAAATATAGTTAAAATAACATGTAATACTTACTATCATTTAGATGAGAATTTCTGCAAATATTTGAATTTAGAGTATATAAAATTAGATTACTCAAAAATAAGTGAAATAGAAATCAGGTATATTCCTGTTATCAGATTAGACAGAGATTGTATTATTAAAACGAAAGAATATAAACTTCAAGACAAAATAGAATTTGTAATTTTAAACACAGAATTTGTGATAAAAAAAGGCACTTATTCTTTAAAACAATTTCAACATGAGCTAAATAAAAATACCACTTATAATAGAACAATAATTAAATTAGATGAAAATAATATTATACATTTTACTTCAAACATCTCTTTTATATTCGAAGATTATTTAAAAGAGATTTTAGGAGTGGAAAATTACCATTATGAATTTCGACACTCTGATGTAGAAATCACGCATATTGGTAATAAAGCATCAAAATTTATAAACAATAAAATGTGGATATTAGAGGGAAATATTTATATGGATAACACTGAATACAATATAAAATCTGGTTATTATACAATAGAAGAATTAAATAAAATTATACCAACAAATATGAAAATATCTCTTTTAAATAATTATACCATATTAATTGAATCTGATAAATATTTCGAACTTGATGAAAATTTAAACAAATGTTTTGGAATAAATAAGAAAAATTTTTCTATAAGATCATATATAGGTTTATCACCTATATATGAAAACATAATTATTACACCTTTAGAAATTCATTGCAACATAATTGAAAAATCGTTCTCCTCTGTTAATAATATTCACCATGTAGAGGAAGAACTTTTATTCGTGTTTTTATTTGATTCTAATAAAATATTTGTAAGACCAGAGAAAATATTTTATGTTCCTGTAAGCTTAAAAACAATTAAAACTATAAACATCAGTATTTTCGATCAAAATGGAAACGAATTTATCCTACTCAAAGATCCAATTTTTTATCTCGATTTATTAGACCTCAACAGAAAAAATAGTTAACCAATCCTGAAAATCTTCTGCTTCATTTTAGTCTTTAAAACTAATGAATATAAGAATTTTTTCAAAAAAATTAAAAAAAATCAATATGCATCAATATGCATCAATATGCATCAATATGCATCAATAAGTATTAATATGCATCAATATGCATCAATATGCATCAATATGCATCAATAAGCATTAATATGCATATTGTAAAAAAAAAAAAAAAAAAAAAAAAAAAAAAAAAAAAAAAAAAAAAAAAAATGTATAATAAATGGAAAACTATAAAACACTTTTAAATTCAAACACATACTTCATCTCATTAAAAAACTTGGAACTTGGAAAAAAATATAAAGTAACAAACTTTGAAATTGTTATAACAAAGTATGGGCAAAAATTATTAGTAATTTTAGATAATAATTTAAAAGTAATTTTACCAGACCACTTTTCTAAAAAATTTACAGTTAATGATATTGAAGAAATGAACTCGAATCCAGTGAAGTTCACTTTAATTTATAAAGGTTTAGAAAAATTGAGTAATGGTTACTCAAAACATTTAGTCATTTTTGAGTAAAATACCTTTGTTTATATATATTCTTTTAAATATTCCAAGAATATTTAAAAACTCTATAATAAATATGAAAAAATATATTTTCAAGCTTTATCCTTTTGAAACCGAAACTCTAAATAAAAACGATTCTTTACTTCCTGTTCCTATTCGATGTTTAATTGTTGGATGTTCTGGTTCTGGTAAGACTACATTGTTAAGGAATATTATCACAGAGTATTGGGTTGATTATCAACATCTATATGTGTTCTCAAAAAATCTTGAACAACCAGTGTATAAATGTTTACAACAAATATTTGATATTAATTTTAATATTGATTCGCATTTCTCTGATCAAGATATAGTACCTGTCGACGAATGTCAAACAAATAGTCTAGTTGTTTTTGATGATTGGATTTTGGAAAAAGATCAATCATTAGTAAAGGAATATTTTGTCAGAGGCAGACATAAAAATATTTCCTGTATTTATTTAACTCAATGTTTTAGCTCGAGTGATTTAAAATTGATACGCAATAATTTAAATTTTTTGTTTATTTTTAAACAACAAAAACACTACGTAAGTAAAATTTGGGAAAGTTTTTATAGTTCAACTCTATCTAAAGAAAAATTTTTCAAATTTTGTGCACTTTGTTGGAAAAAAAAATATGGATACATTTCTCTGGATGTTATAGATAATCATATATATAATAAACTAGAGAAAAAACTATGTTAAAATTTACGTAAGACGTTTATGTTTAGGTTTACGTAAGATGTTTATGTTTAGGTTTACGTAAGACGTTTATGTTTAGGTTTACGTAAGATGTTTATGTTTAGGTTTACGTAAGATGTTTATGTTTAGGTTTACGTAAGATGTTTATGTTGTAATATAATTTAGATATATTTTTTTTTTTTTTTTTTTTTAAATATATCTATTATAAATGAATGATAGTGATATTAAAAAAATTCAGAATAATCTTACAAAACAAATGAGAAAAGGAGGAGGTCTTCAAAATAGTGAGATGTTTAAACCAAATACTTTAAATAATGATAAGGACAAGGGAAAAATAGAGAAAACCAAACAAGTATTAAAAATTAGAGAAAAACTACAAAATAATTTTAAAAATGCAAATCAAAGAGAAATCAACAACGAAATAAGAAAAGAAAAAGCTTTCGAACCTGTAGTGAAAGTATTAAGAGACATAAAAAATGCTGTAAACAAAACAGATGTTGATTCACACACAGAATTGGTACCTGTAAAAACATCAACATTAATAGAACAACCAATCCATACAGAAAACAAACCGAAAATGATATCAAGTTTTCAAACACCAACAAGAGATGAAGAAAATCAAACAATAAAAACACCAGAAACAACACATTTAGGAAATATCGCCGCACAGAAACTTATAGATCTAAGAGATAAAGCTTTTGGAATTTGGATTTATGATAATAAAACTACTAATAAAAAAGGTCATGCAATTGGAAAATACGCAATAAGTTTTAACGGCAACGATATTATTTTAAACAAGAATCAATATAAAGGAACAGAAGGATTGTGGAACTTGTTAACAGAGTCAAATCTATGGGATGAAACAAATAATATTATATTACCGTATACAGATGAGGATTTAAAAACATATAAAAAAATATTATTAGAAACCGACTCGATATATCAAAAAAACGATAAAAAAACAGGAAAACCAAAATCATCCAGTTCTAATAAATATAATCTAATAATTAAAAATATTTGGAATGAAATGAAAAAACCATCTGAACATGTTGGAGAAGGTTTAAAATATTACACGGAAAATCCTGTAGAATATATGTATATAAATAATTTAAACCAAATAATAAATCGATTGTGTAAAATCGCCGAAGAAGAAAGAGCAGGAAATAATAATTTTCATAATGAAAAACTAGGTATGGTAACCTTTTTCAAAAATGAAATGGAAAAGTTGATTGATTCTCCAAAAAGTACAGAGTATTTAATCGAAATTATAAAATGTTTGCCAAAAAAACTAATTAAAGGGGAAGGTCTTGTCAATCATATTTTAAACAGTAAATTTATACCTGAAATGCATTGGCCTACTTATAACTACTTAGGTCCAGGTACAAAATTAAAGAAAAATAAAAAACCTGTTAATAAACTGGATGAAGCAGCAAAAGAACACGATATTTACTATGAAAAAAATAAAGATACTAAATCTAGACATAAAGCTGATTTGATTTTAGAACATAAGGCTTGGGAAAGATTTTCAGATCCAAATGTGTCTTTAGGTGAAAAATCTGCTGCATGGGTTACAACAAACATCATGAAAACAAAACGAAAATTAGGGATGGGATTAATTTAAAAAAAAAAAAAAAAGAAATTGTATAATAAATGAAACTTAAACTAAATGATTATCAAAATAAGAAAATTCATTTGGCTCATGAACAGAAAAAAAATGTTACAATCCTTTTAAAACCTTATCAAATAGGTGAGGGAAAACTATATAATTTAACCAATACACAAATAAATATGCTAAAAAAAGCCAAAAAAGAAAATAAAGAAGTCCGATTAGAATTGGAATTTAATCAAATAAAAGAAGGTGGATTTCTTCCTCTTTTATTTGGTGGAATTGCAGCAGCTGCTGCTGCAGCTCAAGGAGGATCTGCTATTTGGGACAGTTATTCAGAAACTAAACATAAAAAAGCAATGGAAAAAGAAACAATTCGACACAATCAGGAATTGGAAAAAATTATTAAAAATGTTAAAACATTACATATTGGCTCAGGTTTGAAGAGAAAAAAAAAAAAACAATCAAAAAGTAGATCTATCTGTTAATTTCCTTGTTAAAAAATATGGAGAAAAAGCATTGACTAATTTTGATATCTTAAAATTTACTGAAAAAAATAAATATTTTAGAGGGTGTTTCATGAGAAACGAACTTCCTTTAAAACCTTGGACAAATGAAAGTGGTATATTAAATTTAAATGATTCTAAAGAGAAAGGTTCACATTGGGTTGCATGGATAAAAGAAGGAAATTTAAAAATTTATTTCGACTCATATGGAGAATTTAATCCACCAACAGAACTTGTTAAATATTTAGGGAAAAAAAACCTACTAATATCAACGAATATATACCAAGATGATAATGATCCACCTATTTGTGGTCATTTGTGTTTGGAATTTATAAAAAATTATAATAAAATGTATTGTTAATTTTAAAGAGAAAATCTTTAAAATTTTTATACTATTACAAACTAATGAATATAAACCTGGTTTAAGATTCTTTTTTTAACCCGGATTTTTCGCCTGGTTTAAGATTTCTTTTTTAACTCGAATTTTTCGCCTGGTTTAAGATTTCTTTTTTAACCCGGATTTTTCGCCTGGTTTAAGATTTCTTTTTTAACTCGAATTTTTCGCCTGGTTTAAGATTTCTTTTTTAACCCGGATTTTTCGCCTGGTTTAAGATTTCTTTTTTAACTCGGATTTTTTGCCTGGTTTAAGATTTCTTTTTCAAACCGGATTTTTTGCCTGGTTTAGAATTTCTTTTTTAACTCGAATTTTTCGCCTGGTTTAAGATTTCTTTTTTAACCCGGATTTTTCGCCTGGTTTAAGATTTCTTTTTTAACTCGAATTTTTCGCCTGGTTTAAGATTTCTTTTTTAACCCGGATTTTTCGCCTGGTTTAAGATTTCTTTTTTAACTCGGATTTTTTGCCTGGTTTAAGATTTCTTTTTCAAACCGGATTTTTTGTCTGGTTTAGAATTTTTGTTAAAAAAAAAAAATATATGTATAATAAATGGAAAAAATTTTTGAAAAGTATGATGATAATATTATCCGGGCTGAATATAGAGATTTCAACCCAACTTCTGTGTTAAACCTTAATACTGAAAATAGGAAGACAATTTTCTCAATAGATGGAAGTGATTGTTTTCTAGACTTAAAATCCACAAAATTTAACATTTCCGGAAAAGTTGTACAATTAGACGATACTGAATATCCACTTAATAGCAATATAAAATTAGAGAATGGTTTTCCAAGCAAACTGTTTTCCAACATCCAACTGAAAAAACATGGAACATTACTTGAGGAAATCGAAAACCCTGGTATAACAAGTAATATGAAAGGGGTTGTTGGTTTTGCTTTAAATAATAACCATGGTCCTACAATAAACTCAGGATATCAATCCAGATTTAAAGGAGGGGGAAAATTTAATGTTTATGGCAATTTGTCTGATTTCGGTTTGGGTTTCTTTGAGGATATAACATATCCACTTTACAAAGGAGACATTCAATTAGAGTTTACTCGAAATCATGATCATGATGCATTATTCAAAGAAGAAAATTCTGATAAAAAAATGCCAACAGATGGAAAAATTATTATTGAGGATTTTAGGATTAGTTTTCGTGTAGTTAAATATGATAGTATGATTAAAACCCTCTTAATAAATGAATTGGTTGAATTATCAGAAAAAAATAATTATTTCTTGGATTTTAAAACTATTAAATGTATTGAAGTAAGAAAATTGAGTGGAAAGAAGTGTACTCTTGATATTACAAACATGTATAGAAATTCTCATGATCCTTTATTTGGGATTGTAGGTTTACAAACAAACAGAAATACTCAACTAAAAGAATCAAGTAATTTTGATCACTGTAATGTTAGAAATATTTACTTTGAAATAAACGGAGAAAAATATCCAGAAGAGATGTTGAATATCGATTTCAAAAATGATAAATTTGGCAATATTTACGATATGCTTGGAGACTACAAAAAAGTTTTTTACAAAACATACCGAGAACTCCCTTTAATCTACACAGATCCAGAACAGTTTAAAAATTCTAAACCTTTATTCGTTATAAATCTGACTAGACAACCTGTGAGTATATCAGGTTCTAAACACACAGTCATTTTGAATATTGATTTTGATGGAGATGTATCAGATGGTACTGTTTGCTATATTTGTCTAGTTTCAAGTAACAAATTTGTATACGATATTATACAAAACTCAATTAGAGAAATTCGATAAAATTTAAGATTGTCTATTATAAAATGGATGGTATTTTAAAAGAAATTATACATTGTCTGAAATGTAAGAAAAAAACAAAAAATATCGATGCAAAAAAAGTTCAAACGAATAATGGTAGGTGGAGAATCTCAGCAAAATGTGTTGAATGTAACACAAATAAAAGTAAATTTATTCAACCTCTTAAAGATGAAGAAAAAATTAAAAACAACCAAAAAATAAAGGCAAAAGATAAACTTTCAATAGCTCAAGAACTTCACAAACCTGTAAGGAAACGATTTCCGAAAAGAAAAATATTTACCAAGGGTATTGATGATCTATGGGCTGCTGATCTAGTTATAATGAAAAACTATGAGAAAGAAAACGATAATTATTCTTATATGTTAAATGTAATTGATACTTTTTCCAAATTTGCTTGGTCTTATCCACTTAAAAAGAAAGACGGAAAAAGTGTATCCAAAGCTTTTGAAAAAATATTAAATGAAGCTAAAATACAAAACCATAACCCTCCAGTTTTACTCCATACCGATAAAGGACTAGAATTTGAAAATAAATTGTTTAAAGAAATGTTAAAAAAATATGAGATTAAAATGTATCATACTCAAAATGAAGAGAAATCATCAATAATCGAACGATTTAATAGAACACTCAATGGAAAGATGAGAATACATTTCGAAGTACAAAACAATAAAAAATGGATACATAATTTACAATCCTTGTTGTATGAATATAATTTTAAAGACATTCATAGAACTATTGGAATGAAACCTTGTGAAGTTAAAAAGAGTAATGAATGTGAGATTTTAAGAAAGGTATTCTCTGAGAATAAATCGAAACAGAAAATTAAATTTAAAATTGGAGACAGGGTTCGAATTACCAGATTTAAACAAAAATTTGCCAATAAATATGATCCTAATTGGACTCGTGAAATATTTATAATAAACGAAATTGTGTATACATCTCCTATAACTTATAGAATAAAAGATATTGATGGTGAAATTATTGAAGGGACTTTTTATACAGGGGAACTCCAGAAATCTAAATTTTAATTTTTTATATTGAATTTCAATATAAAAATTTTATTATTTCAAAAACATTTTGAAATAATTTTGTTAAATAATTAGAGAAAAATAAACTAAGTGAAAAAGACCACAGACCATAATATAAATATTTAAAAATAAACTAAGTGAAAAAGACCACAGACCATAATATAAATATTTAAAAATAAACTAAGTGAAAAAGTTCAACAATTAGTTTTAAGTGAAAAATATCAATAAATTAGTTTTAAGTGAAAAATATCAATAAATTAGTTTTAAAGTTAAAAATATCAATAAATTAGTTTTAAGTCAAAAATATCAATAAATATCAATTAATTTAGTTTAAGTGAAAAATATCAATAAATTAGTTTTAAGTGAAAAATATCAATAAATTAGTTTTAAACTTAAAAATATCAATAAATATCAAAAGTGGCCCAGGATCGGTATATATATACTACTTGTGTGTGTGTGTGTGTGTGTGTGTGTGTGTGTGTGTGTGTGTGTGTGTGTGTGGGTGTGAGTGCGTAAGAGAGAGAGAAAGAGAGTATGAATGACACGGTAAAGTCGACTTCAAAATATGCTATAAAATAAACTTACGACAAAAAAACGTGTTTCGGTAAAAGCAGAAACAATTGCGTAAACTCAACAGCTATTCGACGTTTGATTCATTCATTATTACCGGGAAAATACTGTGTATTAGGACTTCAAACATAAATTATACGATTCTTTGATGGGCAGTCATAAAAAAGTATAATGCATACGATTAAAAAAAAAAAAACTATATTTCATTTAAAAAATACATTTAGAAATAAAAAAATCACGGATTGTTATAGTTTGATTTGACAGTGTATCATACATTCGTTCAATAATTAATTTGAATTTAAAATAATGAATGTTTTCAACATAATTTTATTGATTCAAAAAATATACATATAATTCATGAATATTTTCGTGTAACACTTTAAACAGTTGTTTTTCATTTCGGTTTTCAAAAGTATTACCATACCAAGAAAAATAATAGTGGTTCAAACATATTCTCCGATTAAAGTTTGCTTTTCTAGGTCATTGCATAACATAAAGAAATGAAAATAACCTTTTCACAGGTACAGATGAATATAAATGAGTAAGTATAACATTTTTTTTTTTTTTAATTAAAAAAAATTAAAAATTGTTTAATTTTTTTGGTATCGAAATATGTTTACTTTTATCGTACTTTACCATAAACTTTTTAATTAAAAAAAAAAAAAAAAAAAAAATTACCAGTTAAATTTTTTGATATTGAAATATATTTACTTTTATCGCACTTAACCCATAAGCGATGTATGAGAAATAATTAAAAATTACGTTTTGTTTGAATTAAAAAGGGTTTCTTATTATTATTTTCATTATTATTATTTTTTAAATCATAAGACTTTAATACAAAAACCTTCAAACGGCAACACGCGTACGGCTTCTTTTTTGCTACCTACGTCACCTACTCAAGTCGACCGAGACTGTAGGAGAAGAGTTACACACAAAACAATGATTAGAACCTTAGAGAAAGATATATATTATATACGGACAAAGGTCGTGTGCAAACGGCAGTCTGCGATACGAATCTTGTCCGGGGTCGTTTTCGCCCTCCGTGGTTCGCGACTCTAATGATCGGACAAAGTCCGTACAAACAACCGTGTATAAAGCCGACGACCGCGATAATTATACGTCTATTAGGTCCGGGACGCCACTTTGTCGCAGGGCCGTGGGGGAAATTCGCAGGGACCCGGCACGCGATTAGAACGGCCGGCGCGACCTATGGATTTGATTTCGACCGAATCATTTTATAACCGTCGACGATAAAACGATTAATTAAGACGATAATAATAATAATAATAATAATAATAATAATAATAACAATAATAATAATGACAATAATAGTTGTAATAGCGATAGCGACAAAGACGGGTCGCGTCTTTTCTCGACTGTTCCGTGATACAACACGCGTGTGCACGTGGCAGGTGTCGATTTTTTTCTCCGTCACACGACAGACGAGTAGAATAAAATTATTATGACTACCGTGTCCCTTTTTGGACTTACGAGACGTACGGCAGTCGAGGTCACGTGATAAACGGAACTTACGGTGTAATATCGTGTCATGCGGCAAAAGGTTCGGTGTCGAAACGTCTACGATACGACGACGTCTATATTTTTTTAATAATAACATTCATAATCATACGAATAATCACGATAAACCGTTCTAGGGGTCTATTTTTGAAATCATTCGGATCGGGTCCGTACACGAACAATCTACACGATAGATTTCCGTGTACGGACGAAAAATAGTATTCTTGAAATAAAACTATCCGTATACGAAAAACTTTCCACACACACGGAAATTTGTCCGAATGGTTTATTATATCGTATGAATTAGGTTGGTAACACTACTAAAATATACAATCTCATTGTTTATTTTAACGCAACAAACAAAAGCGCGAATGTATTTATAATATGCTTGTATCCTATTTAACTTATCATTGATTGAGTCTTGTCTTAGTATATATTTTATTTTTAACTCTACACTCGACAACTCTACATTTAATAGATACAATTAATTATCCGATTTAACTTGTGTTAATTTATTAAATATCTGTCTCAGTGTTTAATGTTGAAACTTTAAACTTTATAAACATTACAAGATAAGTAGGTACGTACAATATTATTCGGATAAAAAATGTATTATTTATTAACATCAGCTAAAATATTGTCAAAAACCACGGTTATTGATTTGTTTTATCAATTATTTTGTTACTTTCCTATATTTTAATTTGTTGTACATGATTAATGAAAAAAAAAATCAATTATTTTTATAGTCAATACGCAGTTATAGTAATCATATATTAATTAATGTGGTTTAATTAACGACAACAATGGGATAGTAATATGATAATGTGTTTATTTGTATACGGAAATACGTTTCCGAATGCCATACCTCCATTTGGATGAATCGATCGGAACTTTTCCTCGTAACCGAACCCATCCATACACGGACAAATTTCAAGAATACGTATTTTTTGGATCATGTGGAAATCCGTGTGGAAACTACGGTTTTCATATACGGATCCGATCCGAATGATTTCAAGAATAGACCCCCTGGTACGTTCTAGTACGTTTACGAATCATTTTAACTAACTCTTATTCTTGAGTATTTTACACACAATTTATTTTGTCTAAATAAAATGTACTAATTTTGTGGGAATCAAATCCTAAACTCTTTTAAATATGATATACTTTCGCGTTTTTAATAACGTTACGTTTATATTTGTCAGTTAGGTACATTAGAGAACATTTTTTCGGTCATTTTTTTATCTGCTACGTTTTAGCCACAAGCCGTGCCGTAGAAATCGTTAGATTAGATTATGTGTTTCAATCAATAGGTAAAATTGTAGTGACTGAATCGCATTTTCGACGATGATTCGTGGTCGCACTTATTATGTAAATGAAATGCACGTATTATTTAGACTTGACTGTCAGTTTTTTTATTTTTATGTGTTCGTCAAACATTTTCGTTTCGTCATAATTATTATTTTCAAACGCCATTAGTCTTCGTTTTTTTTTTTTTTTTTTTTTACTTATATCGCGTTTCGAAGAGAACACGAATATTCATAGTTGTTTCTGTTTAATAACACGTCGTACATACAAATACGATACGGGTTCGCTCTGTTTTGTTTCGTAACCATTCATTTAGTTTTTTGAGTTATATCCACCGGAGAATGATATTATTATGTACGTGGCGTCCGTGATGGTGTCGGTGACTGCAGGGGCGAGCGGGAGATGTGTGTCATAAAACTTAGTGCGCGTCCAAGTATAAAACCCGAATTCCGTCTATACATGCGTAAATGTGGATATGGCAATGATGTAAATATGGCACAGCCCTGCGGCGGGATATATATATTTATGTATATGGATAGAACACACACACACACACACACACGCACACACACACACACACACACACATATATATATATATATATATATATATATATATATATATATATACACTCATACGGACTATCGGCCGGTTAATTATTATGTGTCTATTACGTGCATCAAGTATATATATATATATATATATATATATATATATATATATATATATATATATATATATATATACACACACACACACATACATATTATACATAAATGTGGATGTATACATATAGTGTACACACACACACACACACACACACACACACACATTTACAGCATACGCGTAATAGCCCACAGCCATACAGCAATGTTTCGCATGTGTCCCTTCTATACCTACCCACTCCCCCGCCCAAGTAGATTGTATATATTATCCGCACATGCATGCGTATTGTATAATACGTTCAACCGTATGACTAGGTAATAATATTATCATACGCCAGAACGGCGTTCACCCTCGGCGGCGCGACGGCGTACAGTTGTAAACAAAAATAACGCTATTTATTCACCGCGGCGGCGGCGGCGGCGGTGTAATATCGTCCGTAATAACGCCCAATAACAATATTAATATTTCACTCTTTTTTCAAACGATTATGATAATAACCGTATGTTTGATTTCGCGTTTGTGACAACACCGCGGCGGTGTTTACAGAGAGAAAAAAAATACAGTGACAATTTACTATCACAACGAGTGCGATCGGCCCGTAGTGTTTGACGACGCGCCGAGTTTGACAGGGAACGACGACGACCGCGGTGGTTTGCCGACCGCATTCGTCCACGTCATCGGTCGACTCGGGCGAGTCGTCGTTGTATTGGAAATTCTAGATCGGGACCGACGCGACCGCTGGCAGGGTGGCGGAGAGAGGGGGTCGAGAAAACGCCTTCGCCCGCCGTAGTGTGAGACGTCGGACGTGCCCAGAAGGAACGTGGGGGGCGCGTCAGTCGATCTTTGACGATTCGAATTCGTATCGTTTTTGCTCGGGCGCGAGATCCTTTTTTTTGTTTTTTTGTTTTTTTTTTTTTACACTTTACATTTTACAACGTGCATTCGTAATTTTATATTTGAATAGACCAAAACGTTTCCATCGATTTTCACCCGTCAAACGTTATTGTTCAAATACCAGTCGTTTATGGTAAAAAAAAAAAAGCAACAAAAAAAACCGATTTAAATTGAAATCGTTTGAAGTAGGTGCCTACACACACACACACACACACACACACACACACACACACACACACACGTCTAGACGATATTCGAAATGTGATAATTATTTATTTACGTGTTATATTATGTATTGACTATCCGTAGACGTGAGTGTGATTTGTTTCGTTCGGGCGGCGAATTGTTTTTTCACTTTTCGTTTTTCGACCGACCGAGTGATCACGAATACACGTAGAACACGAATCGGCAAACGTCATCTTCGGCCGACTCGGCACGGTATACGCCCCTCTGTAATGACGAGTCGGCAATGACTAAGGGATCGCACGTATGTATTTATCTAATATCAAACTAAATTAACCTTTCGGCAGGCGCGTATGCGCATTTTGTACGATAATTACAGATTTATTGACATAACTTTTATCTACGTATCCCGATTAATACTGTGATTTTTCCTATTCCACAATGACATATATGTTATAAACACTTCATAGTTGTTTACGAATCTTACGTATTTTTCAAATTATTATAAATGTATATTTCAGTCAACTCCGTCCGATCGCACAAAATACGTCTCGCGCCTATTCGTGATATTATTTTTCTTTTTATCTATTTTTGTGTATTGCTGTATTACCTCATTATGGACGATATTGCGCGTATGTTGCAAGAATTATCAGATGAAGAAGTAGGAGATAATTTTGAAGAATTTGATAGTGACAGTGATCTTAGCGACGAAAATATTGTTTACGATAATATTTCGATAGTGATTCAGAACAGAATATTTCGTAATATTTTGTACAGACATGTAATGACGAAAGTTTATCAGACTAGAATTTGATTATTTATTTATTATTTGTTTATGTTAAAATATATTGTTTTATACTGTGTTACTTTTATTTAGCAAGAAATAAAAAAAAAGTCGTGTTTTATTAACAATATTGAAATTATCATAAACAATTATAAAAGAAATTTGTTTGAATTCATAAAACATTATATAAATAAGAGTAAAATGTTTCAAAAAAATATATCTATCAAAAATTATTTATTTGTCCTTCGTTATAATTAAATATATATGAAAAGCATTTGGTCGTATAAAGTACGACACGCGCCTGCTCGTGTAATACACAATAGCGCGCCTGCCGAAAGGTTAAAAACCAATAAAAAAACAATGTATTGTCGTTTGATTCATCCCATTAAGCTAAACTCGTGGCGGAATAATTTTGTTTAATATAATCAGTACATTTTATAAAAATTTACGATTCAAATATTATTCTTAAACATGACATAAATAAATACAATACGAGTTCAGATATGACACGGTTACAATTCAAGTAATGACCAGTTTACGATGTTTTTTTTTGTTTGACGAAATGAGTTGATTTTATTAATTGCGTTATTGAAATTACATTTTTTGATTGATAGTATAGCATTTTATCAAAATTTGACGGACCTAAGTAATCCACGAATTTTTCTCCCATACTTTTTTTTTGTGTAACATACACGCATGTCATGTGCCCCATTGTCTCGTTTGACGACTAATTGTTTTACACTGATTTCACCGATTTGAAACATCATGGAAAACTGCATGTAAAATATTAAACGGCATTTCTAACGTCCATAATGATAATTTCCGTGCCCTTACACAGCGGTCACTCGACGCCACGCCGGTTCCGCGTGTATGAAATAGGGTCGAAGGCACTGGCGTGATAAGGGAAGACTTGGGGGGGGGCTAAGCCCTCCTGCTACGAGATTTTAGCCCGCCCAGATTATTACAGGTGTTGTATCATCACATAAATGATACCGAACACCCAATTTTATTTTATTATTATTATAAAATAAAATTAATATATATTGTCAGCAAACGCACACATACACATACGAATACACACACCACCTTCAAAAATGATGACCAGATAGATGGCAACAGAATAAAACGACTCCGTAAGACGTGATGATTGTTCGTTCTGCTGCCATCGTTGTAGAGGACGAAACGCTGCCCGATTTACCAGTGAGGTGATCGGCAATTCTTTTGTTTTTGTAATAATAATATTTTTGTCTTTAATTAAAAAGAGTTTATATTTAATCTTTTTTTCTATTTTTTGTACTTGTGAAAAGTGTATGAGAAAGTTGGTACATTTAAACAAAAACGGTGTTTAAAACATATTGTATTTTCAAACCTCAATCCAGGGCTAGATCTTTTTCTTTGTCAGTTTGAGGAGAGAAGTACAACATCGTTTAGGTAAAGGTTACCTCACGCTCGAAACATCCAGTGCTAGATCTTTTTCTTTGTCAGTTGTTTCGAGTGTAAAATAACTTTAGAGCTGTAAGGGAAAGTAAGCCTTTTAAAGAAACCTGTTTCGACTATCCTATTAAGCAGTGCTAGATTGTATTCTTTGTCACTTAAGAAGGTAGTCGTCCGGGCCAATTAATAGGTTTTTCTTTACATGCTTGTTTAACGGTTAGAGTGTACAAAACCAACAAACACCTTGTTTTGTGTTGTTATACGTCAAGCCTTTGCGTGGCGTATACGATACAGGCGTGATTTAAAAATTATGTTTGAGCTAAACATTAATTCATCTTTATTTTATATTTACAACTCTAACTGAGCAACATTGGAAAATATTTGAAATAAATTAATTGTGAACTTATTCGAATAGTTTCGCTGTAAACGTGCAGCAGTATTTATTATAAACTGTCGGAAGTAATTGACCGATTATCCATGCATGGTTTAAAGAAAAATATCTTTAAAATTACAATACTAAATAAAATGTGTTGTACTTGACATTGTGTTAGCGAGCGATACATTTTGTAACCTATACACACACAAATATACTGGTAGTTTTAAAAATCTAAGACGCCTAAGAAAAATGTAAAGTAATGTTTCGTTCGTATGCGCTTTTTCGGTACACGTTTTTCGGCTTTTAATTAAATCACGACGTAGTATTTCGTATGATAATTACATAATGTCTGAAACGCATCGATTTGAATATTATTATAATACTATTAAGTCTTCGAGCGTTATGATATTGTGAATGTGGAAAATAAAAAGCACTCCTCGTTCGTTCGTTTCGACGGTTTTTCAATTAATTAAATTAATTAAATTGATTTACGAGTCTCGAATCGTGTACGCCTATGTCTCGCACTAATTACTCAACAATAACGTACGCGGTTCTTGTTATGTTCTTTAATTAATTCAACGATGAAAAAATGTTCTCGGGTCACGATTATAATAAACAATATTATTGCTATGATATGTAAGTGCCTATCTCGTTACACATGTTTTACCTGTACTCTAGAGCACGTATTATAAATTATTTTCTGCTAGTCCATCGAGAGCCGTCACGTTTTAAGTTCTTTGACGGATCGACGATTTATTTAAAAGTGGTTGTTTGTGCGAACCACGCAATTATCGAGTGCTCGAATCAATCGGTGTTTTCACCGTATTCACGTATTCACACAAGACGTGTTATCGGAAGTAACGACAGCTTGACCTCGTCGCGATGATATAATCACGATCGTTTTACAAATACCGTGATTATTTGTTTTATTTTATTTTTTCATCGACCTGTGGTAACGTCAACGCTATAACTCCCAAATCGAATTAATTACAAAACAGAAAACTATTTTTTTTTTTTTTTTAATTTTACACGGTTAAATTATCACGAATCCGGCCAGGTGGGGGGGGGAATTTTTTGCCGTCATCTATATATATAAAAATTGAGACAAACAATTCGAAATTGCATCAGTTGAGAACGGCTTGGCCGATTTTGCTCAAATTTTTTTTTAAGATGTTCGTAATTGCCAGGAGAAGGTTTTTACGAAAGAATTGTTTTTTAAAGTCAACCGAATAATTAGAAAAACTGCAAAAACTATTTATTGATGTCTGGGATTTGAACTCGATACCGTTGTCTTTATTTACTCTATGGTAGACGTAGACATCTCTATGGCAATCAATACTGATGTATTATTTATTATTATTTATCACGTCGATGTACAATCAGTATAATCTATGGTTTCTATAGTTATTTTATAGTTTTGTGTTCATTATTTTCATTATATGATAATAATAATGATTAACTGTTGCGAATGACGGTTCGACTTATACGACCGTCTTACCGAGACGAGAGTTTCGTGTGACAATACGAACGTTTTCATAACATCAGCGAGTGGATTTTTGAATCGTAAACAACAGACAACAGTTAAAATGACGCAAGGCCGTTATTATAATCCAACTGAACATTTTTTTATATTTTTTTCAGTTTAATTTTATTTTTATTTTTTCACGAAGCGTAATCCGTTATAAATAGTAAACACATCGAAAAACGATTAACTACCGAAGGTTTATTCGCGTCGTCGCGGCGCTGACGACGACGATAATGATGACGACGATGAAAATGATGATGACGATGACAACAATGACGACGAAAACAATTATGGCAATTATGACAACGATGACAATGATTACGACGACAGTGATGACGACGACGACAATGATGACGACGACGACAATGATGACGACGACGACGACGATGATGATGACGACGACAATGATGACGACGATGAAAATGATGATGATGATAAAGACAACGATGACGACCACAGCGCTGACGACGACGACAATGATGATCACGAAGACAATGATGATGACGATGACAACAATGACGACGAAAACAATTATGACAATTATGACAACGATGACAATGATTACGACGACAATGATTAGGATGACGACAATGATGACGACGACGACAATGATGACGACGACGACGACAATGATGATGATGACGACAATGATGACGACGATGAAAATGATGATGATGATAAAGACAACGATGACGACCACAGCGCTGACAACGACGACAATGATGATCACGAAGACAATGATGATGACGATGACAACAATGACGACGAAAACAATTATGACAATTATGACAACGATGACAATGATTACGACGACAATGATGACGACGACGGGTATGATGACGACGACGACAATGATGACGACGACGACGACGACGACGATGATGACGACGACGACAATGATGACGACGATGAAAATGATGATGATTATAAAGACAACGATGACGACCACGGCGCTGACGACGACGTCAATGATGATCACGAAGATAACGATGACGACCACGGCGCTGATGACGACGACAATAATGACGACGATGAAAATGTTGATGACAATAAAGACAACGATGACGACGACGACGATGATGACGACGACGACGATGATGACGACGACGACGATGATGACGACGACGACGATGATAACGACGACGACAATGATGACGACGATGAAAATGTTGATGACGATAAAGACAACGATGACGACCACGGTGGTCCAATATTCACGAGGATATTCATTATTGTCATTTTCGTTCATGACCACCCCGTCGACTCGTCGACCCGTCGACTCTCGTATTATTATATTTTTTTTATCGAGTCATGCAGTAAGATTTGGATCACAATACCGATCGAGTGCGTTTTTCTAAAAAAAAAATCAAAAAAAAAAAAAAATACAAAAAAATACGAATAAAAACCGTTTTTACCGGCTATTAGAAACGATTCCGCCGGTGATCGCGGTGTGGTCGGAAAGCGATTCGGTTTCAACGACTGGAGTATCGTCGTATATAATGTAATTTCCGTCGGGGTACGAGTGGATAAAAACGATAATCCGTACGAGCGAGCGAGAGAAATCACGATAAAACATCACGAACACGCGTGTACATTAAGTACAAGTACGCAAGTGCGCGAGCTGTCTAATTCGGTTTGTTTTACAGTTTTGGGATTTCCGCGCGTTTCTATAATATAGGGTTTTGTGTTTCGACGCACACCAGGGCGAGTCGCAGCCAACGCGGAAATAAATTTAGCGATCGTTTTTACATAATTTTTATACATATATTATATATTTATATTTATATACAGGGTGTTTCACGAAGATCTGACATGTTGAATAATTTTTGTTCATTCAATTTTAATAATTACGAAAAATTAATAATATGTATCGTTTATCAGTCATTATCAGTCGTAATTGAAGGGGTCAGTGGATAAAGGTGATAACTAACGTTTCAAAAAAATGATTTTTATTTTACGATATCAGAGTTATTATAATACGATATATAATTATGTAGATGCAAAAAATTGTTAACGATTTTATATCATATTACACGATATCAATAAGTTAGTTTGTTATTTAAATGTGATTTTTTATTCAAATTTAAAGTATGTTAATTAAATACTTTTTATTTACAAAATACAATATAAAATTTGTTGTCACCTTTATCCACTGACCTCTTCAATTATTGAACTATTAAGCATTTTAATTCGATTTTTCGTAAACTTTAAAAAATCATAGAAAATTAACGGATCAACCTTTATAAGAATTTCAAACACCAAAATTTTTTTAAAAATCATGTTTACAAAATGGCTATTTTGAGTTTTTTTCAAACTCTAAATTAAAATTTGAAATTTTGAAATTTGAGTTTTAAAAATAAAAAAAAAAATTTAATGTAATTTTATTGTAGCGCTAGGCTATAAATATACATTAAAAAAAAAAAAAAAGTTAAAAATATTGAATAGAACAAAAGTTATTCAACATGTCAGATCTTCGTGAAACACCCTGTATATATATTTAAATCTCTAAGGTCGTATACGTTCGTGTGACTCTCGACGTTTCCCCGCGCTACTAGCCCCCTCGCAACTGATCCCCTCGTCGTACCTATATGTTATTCTCGCCGCGAATAGTCGCACTCGATCGGCGTGTTTTTCGTCTGGACCACGACGGATTCTGTAGTTGTGGGTGTCGCCGTACTAACCGTTTCTTTCGAATCACACTCGGACCGGGCGCGAAGTATATTTAATTAAAAGTATGTGCACACTCACACACACACGCACATATTAATTATCGTCTACCGCCGTGCCGCCGCCGCGTTATCGTGTGTTTTGTGTGTTTTCATTATTATTATTATTATTGTTATTTCTCAGGGATATAAGCCGGCATAGAACACTCTAATAATAACTACGTTGTTCGCAGTTTTTTCTAGTTTCAATTCCGAGAACGGGACGGTATTGTGCTATTACTATTATTATTATTATTATTATTATTATTATTGTTATTATTATTCATTTCTTTGCAAAAGCCGCACTGTGGTATTGTGTCGGTATTTTTTTAAATAACTATTGTTCAAAAGAAGAAGAAAAAAACCTCGACAAATGCATACTTGAATTTTCGTGGTCATTATCAACGTGTTTTTTTATTTTTTTTTCGTTTCGTTTCGTTTTTTTTTTTTTTTATCACTTCAGAAACATAACCACGTGCGTCTCCTGAACGTAACAACGCGTATTCGCGTATTATTTCGTTCGGTTTCTTTCTGTTCCGGTTTTTACGACGTTCTCAAAGCCAACGAGTCTAATGAGATGGCTACGGGTACACGCAAATATGATTTTTTTAATTTTAAATCGGATTGTTCGTGAAAATTTCCGCGAAATATTTTCAATTATTTAAATGTTTTTAATTATTATAATCCGAGGCGTCGGGGAAAAAATAAATATCGATTTACTTTTCGCAAACCGAACTACATTGCAAAATAATTATTATAATTCGATACAGTCTACCGTCGTTATTAAATCGGACACTTTTATTTTTAATTGATCTGATATTTTCAAACCGGCAGACAAAACGTATTTCCATTCCGATTTTCAGACAGAATTGTTTTTTTTTTTTTTTTTTGGAATTATTATATTTAATTATTATTTATTTTTTTCTCCTTTTCATCTGTTTAGTGTTTTTTTTTCGTTTCAATTATAAACTATAGAATTCACTAATAACGAGTACGTCGTTGTATACACGCGATGTGGGGGAATACGTCCAGACTAATAAAATAACTAACTTCACTACCTACATAAAAACAAGATTTTTTTTCTCTCCTCTAATCGCGATGGACTGTTTAAAAGAAAAGCCTGTTTGACATCGGCAATACGCATTTAGGATGTATGAAAAGAGACAGGTTTTTTATTTTTTTTTTTTTTATTGTAGTTGAAAAACTTTATTCAAAATAAGGTAAAACGCATAAAATTTAATTATTCAGACAAATGCGTTTATGAAACTTTCAAACAGCAATTTCATTTCAGTTCTTTATTTTCCATTCAAATGAATAGAACATGATATTATAAGCTATAAACGGGTTAAAAGCGCGAGATCCCGCGCTCCCCCCGGCCCGTGGACGCCGACGTCCTGTTGTCTGTGCGTAATAATTCGGGACGCAACGAGAGATTATGACCGACACTCGTGACGTGCTGTCCGGCGGAAATTCGATTCGTCGGAATCGAAGAGTCTTAAAAATGGCAAACACGTACGCGCAAAGCGCCACGAGACGAAGTACAGTAGTCGTGTAGTTGTTGTGTGCGGTGCACGGGAAATAATACATTTCCATAACAATAGGAGCATAATGGTTAATACATTTAATGCCGACAAAAGATCGCATTAGTGACTGCAGAGATAATAATAATATGACTCGAGTCTGTCGCGGGCGTGCGAGACGACGAGATCCGAGTGGTCCGGATTTTTCCTTATGAAATCAGCGGATTCGACAGCTCGGTTTCATTCCTGACGGGACTGTAATGAATAATACGACGTGCGTCGTCGGGCTGCATTTGAATTCGACGGGAGAACACGTCATAACGACGATTCAACTCGGTTCGACGGGAACGTCGTCGGCCAAAATATCACGAACAATGTTCGTCGAAATATCAATGATATTACGGTCAGACCGAGATGTCGTGAGTCGCAAAATCGACCGTCGTTGTGTTTTACGAATTTCTCAAACGACCGATCGTGCGCTCGAACAATACGTAGGTATACCGTCGTCATTATATTTTTTATTAAACATTTTGTGTATACAAAGATAATAATAAATTAGTCTCGACGTTTAAAAGTCGTCGTCTCGACGTTGATGTTTTTTTTTTTTTTTTTTTTTTTGTCTGCTTTTGGTCGTTTGAAACGTTTTCATATTTTTTATTCTATCGAAAATAGTATTTCCTCCTCCGGTATAACAAACGCCCTAATTTATATGCACCTAGACGTCGTGCCGCTTTCGACAAAATATAATATACCGCGCGTTCGTTTTTTTTTCCTTTCCCACAATAATGTCATTGCTGATTTTCAAAAGAACTCTTTCGGTTCCGAACGGAAAGACACTCTGAAACATATTCAAAGACCCCGGTCTTCTCGTCTTCGAATTCCTTCGTTCCGGGTCACTAAACGTCGTCTGTTGTTACTTGTTAGGTACGACACCGCGTCACGCGTGTATCACCACGAAATCGAACGCGCCGAGACTTGCAGCGCACGCTCTAAAACTAAAAAAAAAACACACCCTAACATGACTAAAGATACGACCCCGTCGTGTTTTTGTCCTGCGGACGCGCCGACATTTAGCGTTCCGAGTGGTTTCGGGGGACTGTATTCACACACATTCCGATCCGAGCCTGATCTGATTTTTAGCGTTCCGAGCGGCCGTCATTTTACCTCTTTTCAAACGGTTCCTATGTTGTTGTCGAATGAAACAGATGTCGATTTGAAGCCAATTTGCATTCGCATTTTTATCATGGCTGAATTTAGCGGTGAAAGATTAATTGCAATATTAGTTATTATTAAAGCAAAATTTTAAGATTGTATTTTACGGTCTGTAGTGTATTAATATATATCGCAGGACGATAAAAGGTTTTCCGTTCTGGTACGTGTCACGGGTTCGGACGAATAAGTTTTTCGATACGGGTTATTAACGATTTCCGAGAATTTCCGAAAAAACGTACGTGCGTTAATGTGTGAAAAAATCAATATAAAACCGTTTCGGACCGCGGGAAGTTTGATGAGTTTCAAAACGGACCTCCGGTCCGTTATGAAAATCTATTTTATTTTTGTTGAACAATTTTTTTTTCTCGTACCCACGGCAGGTAGGTAGTTTATGTTTTTCCGAGCTGGTCTGTTTTTGCTTTGATAGGTAGTTCATATTTCTTCCCGGGCCGGTCAGTTTTAAACTACGACGGGTAGTTTATATTTTTCAAAAGCCATCAGTTTATACCGCGTGATGGGCAGTTAATATTTTTTTCGCAGGTGGTCATTTCATACTGAACCGGGTAAATTATTTGTTTTTCGATCGTAATTGATTTCGTACTATCCGTATTACCGTAATGTAAACATATTTTGAGTGATTTCCATAAAAAAAACCAAAAAAAAAAAACTAAGTTTTTAAATTTTATTACTGCACGCTTTACACCACGGGTCACTGACTAATATTTCTACGGAGTTCCGAAAGTTGAAACTTATCAAACATTCCACGGTCCCAAACAAGGCACGTAAACAAGGGCGGTTTTCCAACTCCCTCCAAAATTTTTCAGCATACATTATACAATAGTATTATATATAATATGAAATGCTATTAATTATAATAAATTATATGTTATTTTGAAACTCCCGCCCGAAAGTACACTCTTATCTTATTATTTATTATAGGATTATTTATATTTATATTATGAAAATTTAAAAACTACTACGTGTACAAGAGTCCGGAAAAAAAAAGTGTTCGCTGTCCGTATTCGGACCCCATGCTTTACGCACGATACCGTGGGAAGCAGGTAGGGTTTCGTCTCCATAGTCATAAAAAATAACACTCGACCGACCAAAATCGTTTTTTTTCAAAATCGTCATCGCTATTATTATAAACCGTCAATGATAAATAAAGTTTAGTTACAACACTATAAAAAAAAAAAAAATTAATATAGAGATTCTACTTTATACGAGGACTGCTAAATTATTTTATCCACATGTTTATTATTGATAAAACTGCCCAGTTATGGGTCCTGATGACATTAGCGATAACTCACACGTCATTTTCACACTCTTATCACGCAATAATCGTCGTCAATAAACTATTGTGGTACCTACGGTAATCGTTCAAATCGAAATGTCTTGCGTCCAATAATCGAAATATTATTGTTGTAATTATTATTAACCGTACAAAATGTCCGCCTTCGGATTATCCCGATATTATTCGATCCGTACAAACTGACCACCTCTAAACGGTCCTAATATTATTTTAACCGGACAAACTGTCCACCTTTGGAAAATTAAAACAATAGACCGTACAAAGTGACCGTTTATCCCGCGCGCGCGTACCTCTTGTCCGGATCGATTTGTTCAGTGGGTAATATACAAGACCTAAACCAATATTAAATAATAATAATAATAATAATAATAATACGCTCGTCCCTTCACCGCGCTTACGTGTGGTCGCTCGAGCATCCGTGCACGCATGTACGCCGATACTTCTTCCGCTATCCGACCGTGTTTCGCCACAATTTTTTTTTTACGTTTTTTCCTCTTTCTCTATTTCTCTCTCTTTTTCTCTCTTTCTCTATCTCTCTCTCTCTCTCTCTCTCTCTCCCTCTCCCTTACTCTCTCTTTCTTGATACTTCTCTCTGTTTTTTTTTCACTATCCCTTTTCTTCGACTCGGTCTCAGACAAGGTTTTTTACGATGATGTGAATAAAGGATCTGCTACCAAAGATTTATTCGCGGTCTACCGGCATCCCGTCACGGTGTAATAAATATTAAAGATCCTATTCCGCCTACTACCACCGCGCCATATTTCTGGGCAAAAGGAAGTTTCCATTCGTCTCCGATATACCTACCTCTCACCTCTGCCGTCATCTCTCCGGATATACCTATTCAGGCCGTTTGTTCTTCTTTTATGTATTTTTTTTTCCGCCGTTCTGCCCGCTCATCCTTCATCTCATGATTTACATTTGCTTTATGTGTACCACACACACACACACACACACACACACACACACAAACACACACACGCACAAACATATTTGAATGTAAACATGGCATGCACCGGCAAAGCGGTATACGATCGGAAATATTCTCGTTCGAGGGATTCATCCGCTTCGCCTTACAGAGCAACTATTATATACGAAGTCTGAACGAGGTGATGTATCAAGACACCCTCGGGTTTAAAACGAGCACCCTCTGAAGTCCTTAAGTCTTTATTTTTTTGTTGTAAATTTCTTTTTTTTTTCTAATAAAACGAAAACGACGGTTATTCGTTATCATTGTTTTAAACTTCGATTCGGTTTAGTGTTTATGAAAATATCTCCTTTCTTCCATAGTGCGCGAAACTCACGATTTTAACATAAATAGTTCGCCGACAAGTCGTGGATCATAATAGTTACTAGAACGTTGTGTTTAAAGTCGAATGGTAATTTTTTAATGGTTTTAACGACCGTGGTGTTGAGTTTTAACATCACGTTTATTGTTTTTAATCACGACGAAAATTCGGCTCGAGATAGAAATTTATGTAAATTCGTTACATTTATGGCGAAGATCCATGAATATTTATATTTTAATATTTAACGTAAGCATCTTTAAAGTTATCCGACAAAAAAATTAGCAAGTTTTTCGCGCGAATTCGGAGTTTTCAAACTGCAAAAACGCACGCTCTAGTCTGTCGCATTACGACAGTAAAATATGTATACCGTCAACTTACGATTCGACATCGGATTATAAAAGATTAAAACCGTAACGTAACTACGTGCCAATTTTGAACCGTACGACAAAGACGCGTTTCGATAACGTCAACTGAAAATTGAAAATCACCCGGGCGGGTTCGGCGTGGTGTTTGCACGTCGTCGTCGCGATTTTATCGAAATATCTTAATTGATCGTGCAGCCCCGTAACAACACCGTAACTCGCCCGTCGTCGTGTACACGCCATGCCACCCGCCGACCCCTCGAAAAGAGTTCGCTCGAATGTCCGTTTCGTACGAACGGCACCTGTTAGCGGCGGACTGGCTGCTCCGGCCGTCATTAGCAACGGTAGTGAAACACTGGAATTCGTTATTTCTACAGCGCGGATTAAACGCACGTCAGACGAACGAGACGGGAGGAAAATCACACAGTCTCAAGCACACGCACACACGATCAAATCGTGCAAAATGTGTTGTACTTGTATTGTGTGCAGTGTCAGGAACAGATAACAAAAAAAAAAAAAATATCCGGATAAGGATAAAGATAACAACACTATATTTTATCTAAGATACAGATAAAAGATAAACAAATCAAAGTCATCTAACGAAAAGATAAAAGATACAAATATTTTATTTAGATAAATAACAGATAATTATACTTAATACGTTATACTTACATTATATTATGTGAGTACATGCCTGTATAATATGTTTATTTTCTTCTTAATTGTTTATATATATTTATAAGCTATAACCTAATACAGAATATTGATTATTAACAACAATAACTAGTTATAAGTACTGAATAGGAATAATTGAATAATTGATAGTAAATTCATATATTTTTAGCCCAGGATTGTATTTTACGTACAAATTGTGCCTGAGACAATGAATAAAAACGAAACGATTTCAAACAAAAATATAGATAATTTTCACAAAAAAAAAGTATCTTTTAAATTTATCTAGATAAGATAAAAGATAAAAAAATAATCATCTAAATAATGTATCTAGATAAATTTATCAAGATAAGTCCTAAGACTGATGATTATGTGTACACCGAAGAACCTAGATAGGTTGAAATTTAAGGGAGATTTTTTTTCGAAATTATCGTGGATATAAAATTATCAAAGTTTTGGGGGTAAAAAAATCCGACCAAAAGAGTTTTTAAATGTCATTTTATATGTGTTTTTTATTATTACACGCGTAAATCACAGTGTGTATTATTATTATTGTTCTAATCTTATAGAGTTACGAACGACAAAAATCGTGTATAGTGTTCATACGAATGTACAAGAAATCATTTAATATCTTGCTTTGAGTTAGATTCCTGCAAACGGTATAATCAATAGTGTTTCCTACCGCGTTTAGAGCACAGTACACTTTATCGTTCACATTACGAGGTTGTTCGGTGGATGTCAAACGTGATGCTAGTGCGATTTCGGCTTGCTTTACTAAAACATGAAGTACTGATTCAAACGATTCTGCGTTTGGCGTATTCGATATATTATGCAGAAGCATTCGACGGATCGAAATATAATCGTTGCGATCATAAATACGATAAAAACAGAATACTATTTAACGGTGTCGATAAGCACGAGGCGATTTGATGATAATAAAATCAACAATAATTAGTACACTTGTTTATACCGTCTGTGTTCGGAACACGAAATGTCCGAGTCGTCTATTGCTTTACTATTTCGAGCAATCGAGGTTTTCGGCACGCGAACGGCATTTATTTCGACTTATCGAGGTCCCGCTGCTTGTACAAACCGGTCGATTCGTGAAAATGTATTCATTACTATATCATTTAATTCGGTGTCACGTATAAATTATAAATCATATTTCGAATAGAATTTAAAGCATTAATAGAACTACGTTTCTGTAAAACAAATAATTTTCGTAGGTTTTTTTTAAAAAAAAAGCGTAAATGCGCTTAGACAAATATTTTGCCATTTTATTATTCCATTCTATAAAATATAGTGGTTATGTTCAAAAAAAAAAAAAAAAAATCACGTGCGAAAAAATTTGTTTTCTTAAAAATGTAGTTCTGCGTGTCTTTTTCAAACACGATTTTTATTTGTATGCGATCTGTTTATAATATGGAATAATAAGCACAGGAACTGCTGAGAGAAGAGATTTTCGATTTGAGGTTCTCTGTCTACAGACAGCGATAGTTTTTTCACAGACACGTTTACATTTACATTTTTTTTTTCGTTTTTTTTTTCGTATATATCACAGTAAAAATAATATCTCAATCAGTTGTGTATTCACACGGACACGCCACGACACCTGCCTTTATTGATTTCTTTTGCGAATCACCCGGTAACATTGTTGAAAAACAAGAGGATCGAGATCACTATTTAACCGGTTATCCGAAGCGTTTGCAACGCAGTCCGGTCGCTTTGTACGAGTGTTTTCTAAGTGAACACGAAAAACAAACAAATTCAAAGGCACGCATTATTCAGGGTAAAATCACACTTTTAAATCTTTGTGGGGTACTCTGTACTCGTATAAAATATAGATACAAACATATATGTTACGGGTAATATGTACAATTTGGGCATTATATACAATGTCCGGGCATTATAGAAAATGCCCGTCGTATATTGGGCAATATAGACAATGATATATTATTATATACATAATGCTTTATTAGATTTTATTATTTTACTTTACAGTAATTTAATTAATTCATAAATAATTAGAGTACTAATTAGATACTTATAAAATTTTATTATTAGATAATTATTATAATGTATTTGTACTATAAATTTATATTACTGTGTAAATTAATGTTTTTCATTTGCAGTCGCATGTACTGCTTCCGTGGCATTTCGATGTGCAAAGTCGATCCGCTGCTTTGCATTTGCACTTCCTTGTTTTGCACTTTTGTGAACACGTACATCGTTCGTATCCCTGACCACCCAAAATAGACAATTTCCGTGCGGCCTGTCGGAGTGAAATTTTTGTTTGTGGCACATCCTTAACTTCCAAAAATTTTTCTTTGCAAATTACAAACTGATTTCTGCTGTAAAAAGTTGACAGACGGCCTTCTTTAGTCCCTGTTTCGTACATATTATCTTTTTACATA
The DNA here is from genome assembly GCA_027580255.1 of Therioaphis trifolii. NCBI lineage: Eukaryota > Metazoa > Arthropoda > Insecta > Hemiptera > Aphididae > Therioaphis > Therioaphis trifolii. Next base: position 38,176,780 of record CM050408.1, on the reverse strand, counting down.
TCATTGTCTATATTGCCCAATATTCGACGGGCGCTTTCTATAGTGCTGCGATTCACGTGTATGTGTTACACCAGGAAGATTATCGGCGAATTACGGTCGTGCAGGTTGACTAATTACGGTCCGCCCGGACGTTGCCGCGGCCGTTTCTCGATGTTATTGTCAGGTTGAATAATGGCGCGCGTTTAAGAACCGGAGCAAAATCGAATCCGAAATATATATCGTGTCTCTCTCCGTGATTTGCCGCCACGGCCCGCGTGTACGCTCTCGTCCCCGTCCGCCCGCCGCCACCGCCGCCGCCGCCGTTCGCGTATCACGTTTTGCGCGCGACGGTGATGCGTCGTGATCGAATTACCGACTCGGAAAACTCAATCCGGACGTGTACGGGAGAGGAAGGGAAAAAAATACCGGCTAATCAAAGTGTAATCGAGTTTCTCGGTCGAGAGACACGAGAATTTAAAAAGGAAAACGAACGAAAAAAAAAAGGGAAAAAAAAAACATTTTTGCAAACGATATTCGATCGCGACCACTGCGGACCACTCGTTATATTGACCGCCTCACGGACAGCATAAAACGTATCACGACGGAAGTACATCTTCTTCTTCTTCTGCTTCTTCTTTTTTTTTTTTTTTTTCGAAATATTCAAACGATATATTTTACATGGGTTCGAATAAATTTCAGACCCGCCGCCCAACGATTGCGTCGAAGCGCCGGGTTTTGCGACTCGGAGATGTGTTTATACACGTGTGTGTTTGTGTTTTTTTTCACCCGTTTCGCGTCGGGTGAAATTTCATTGAGTATTGGACACATGTACCTATACAACACACAAACATATATATATATATATTTTGAAAGAATACTATTTTGCCTTTCCGAGAATTCTGACAAAAAAAAAAAAAACAAAAATGTTCAAAGAAAAACTGTCATGTACGTGTATAAAGACACGAGTTCTCAGAAAAAATCTTATTGAAATCGAAATAGTTTTGGTGATTTGATCGTAACAATAAACTTGCAACGGCTTCTTATTTAATAATAACTCAATGTTTCTGAGTGGTCACGAAAAATTTCTGAAAACGTTTGTATTTCACGAGTCAATTATGGGAATTTCGTGTACGTACTTACATTGTTGTGATACTTTACGTGTCAACGAGTCGTTTCCGGTTTTGGAAATGGCTTCGTGCAATAACGTTTTTTGTCGAAACAGAAAAATCGGTGATTGAAAACGCGTCAGGTAAAATGAAAAAAAAAATCGGATCAATACGAATAAATTCAAAAATAAAACGAAAAGTAATAATTTATAAATACAAAAACGGCAGTGTACAAATTGTCACAGTAGTTGAAAATATTGTTTAAAAAACACAATTCGCACAATGAACGACGGATTCGTGTTTATTGCACGGCAAACCTATAGAACGTGTATAGTGTTTGTGAACAATTGACTTCCTTTTTTGCCATGGTCGTTGTTACCGGTGTATGGTTCTATAAATACTCGATGACCTAATTTATATTTTTGAATAAAATTAAAATTAAAACTATTAATAAAGCAACGGATACGCTGAGATCGTGTTTTTTTTTTTTACTTCAGACGCCACTGATGATAATATTAATTAGCGTTTTCAAATTTGCATTCCGTCTGTTTTTCGAAAATCATCGGTTATTTCGCGCGAGATGTTTTCCAAAGTTTGATTTTCAACAGATACAATTAGTTTTTCGCGCTGAAAGTGTGTACTTTTCTGCGTACAAAGTCGTTGGCGCGGAGTACTGAATTAACGCCGGTCGTAAACAACGTTATATCATAATATTGTTATAATAATTATTATTAAGGCTCGGATTCCAATGTATTTGCATCTTTTTTTTTTAATGTCTTACGCGATGCTTTCCAATCTACAAATATGTTTCAAGTACTACGTGTTTTGACCATAAACATTTTTATTATTTCAATAAACATTTTTTTGGCATTTTTTTGCATTTTTAGCGGATTTTATACTTTTTATGACGATTTTTATGCATTTTTTTAATTTATAGGACATTTTATTCCTATTTCGCGTATTATGACTAAAATTGACCTCAATGAAATACAATTACTACATATATTATTATAGCACTACGAAATATAAATTATTTTAATTAACTTAACCAAATAAATAAAATATGCCAAATATTAGAAGGAGACCAAGATAATATTAATCCGGAAAATATTATTCTAGAAGACTTGACACCTAACGACATATCACTTTTCAAGTTTGCTCCTATCACCTCAGTTTATGTAGAGAGGTCATTCTCAGTATACAAAAACTTGTTGGCACACAAACGTCGTTCATTTAAATTCCAAAACATTAAAGAAATTATTATTGTACAGTGCAATACAAATGTCAATTCGTTTTTAACTCAATTTTTTAATTGTATTATTATTATTATTTTTTTTTTTTTTTTGTACAGTGAAATGCAAATATAATTTCGGTTTTTACTCTTTTTTTTTAATAAAAATTTGAATTTATTTGTTAAATTACGCATTTTTTGAAAGGGCATTTTTTATATTTTAAGGGCGTTCTTTAGAGCTTTTAGATCATAAATGCATGTTTTGAAAGGGCATTTTTTCGATATTTTTAGGGCATTTAAATCCGAGCCCTAATTATCGTAATAACACCGGCGGCGTCGCGCCACCTGTAATAATGCGCGCGACGTGATTACGAATTCGTTTTTTGGTCTCGCGCGTGTTTTTCTCGGCGATAAAATCAAAGCGGGTACGCCGACGGACACGTCGCGCTCGCGCGCCAACGCCTTTTTCCGGGGGCCGACTCTCGACGACGTCAAGAGTACACCTACTCAAAACAACAAACGGCAGTATTTCGTCGTGAATCACACACTCGTAGACGACGCGATAAGGTCGCGACGGAGATAATCGTTTTAGCGGCGGCCAACTCTCAAACGTCGTACTTTCGGGCCGCCGCGCCGTTTGTATTATCGTTCTAGCGATCGTACCGAACGGGAACTTTTGGCGGCATTGTTCGCGTCCATCGACTGGTCTTAATTCGCGTGCTCCCCCCCTGCCCCCTAATTACCCCCCGAGCGAGCGAAACGGACCGATTTACGGAGACAAATACACGGGCGCGGCCGGTTGAGATAACGGTACGGTTTCCAAGCTGCGACTAGCCGCAGCGGCCGGCCGACGCGATTTTATACGCAACGACTCAAATTGTTTCATGCGTATCGGTTTCCTACGATACGATCGAAGGCTGCGGCTGGCATTTGTTTTCGGTTCGGTTTAGTTTAGCTCGATATTTCAATGCGCACGCCCGATTTTTTTTTTTTAACTTTTCGTTAAACATCACTAAAAACGGAACAAATACTTATAAATAATAATTTAAAAATAGTATAAAACGATTCTGAGCAAAGCTTCAGTGTAATATAATATATTATTATTTAAATACTGTTTACGTATTTTACGGTTATTTGTATAATTTTTGGTGAGTTTTTTTGTAATTAAACCCTCATAAAATATTCAATTAGATATGACTCATTTAAACTTCAATTGTTATAACAATTATTATAACTCATTAGAAATAACTTTAAAAGAAATCAGACAATATCGAAAAAAATCGTATAATAATTTATTAAAGTGTGTATAAAAAAAATCCTGACTAACGATTTTTGAACTTTTGTTAGGATAATTAGGTAGGTATATGAGTAAGGTCATATTAAATTTTCAGAACTTTTTGTCAAATATTTAAAATTATATTACATAAAAACTTTCAAACAATTTGGTAATTAAAAGTTCTATATTTAAGTCAAAAGTGCTATAATTTTTCTGAAAATGTTGTCCAATATAAAAAAGTATGTATTTGATATCGGATAAAATTTTCAAGTTTCTAGCTTCAATACTTTTTGATTTATGACTAAATACCTAAAATCTGAACAGTGAAAATCTCGTTTACGGCGGTTTTTTACCGATTTTACCATTTTTACTCAGTTTTTCGATCGTTATTCTTGATTGCTGGAAAAACTATGGAGATTTTGGAAAAATGACCTCCCTAAAGTACCATCTCAGTCCAATTTCGAATCTAAAGAGTTGCTGGACGAAACTTTTGGACAAGGATTTCTATATGAAAAAGTGTTTACAGAAAAAAAAAAAAATAAAAAAAAAAAAAAAAAAAAAAAACATCATTGTAAAACCATAAGATCCTTCGCTTCACTCAGAATCTAAAATATATGATATAAATAAAATAGGTTAATAACACAATAACATAGGTAAAATTAGGTAAAATTGGGTAAAATAAAAGTGAATGAGTAATTGCAAAAGTATAGAAAATTAATAGATACAAGACAAGACAATGAAATCTAAGCAATAATGAAATATATATAAATAAAACAGATTAGACGGCATAAAATTTATAATATTCGATATTTCCGAGCTTTTTAAAAAAAAAAACTAAAATGATTGATATTGTATACATACAACTGTAATATTATTTCTACAATACAATTGTAATATTATTATTTACGAAACAAAGATGTGGTAATTTTTCTTATGAATTCTCATAAATGAATAATAATTTTTTCTTGATATAAACGATATTTATGAAAACTAAGCATTATATAAGAAAAATAGTATCAACACTTTAAAAATAGAACTTAAAATCTAAAATGCATCAAATATGCAAAAAATAGGAAAATAAAATACCATCTCTAAAGTACCATCTCAGTTCAATTTCGAATCTAAAGAGTTGCTGGACGAAACTTTTGGACAAGGATTTCTATACGAAAAAATGTTTACAGAAAAAAAAAAAATAAAAAAATAAATAAATAAAAAAAAAAAGAAACATCATTGTAAAACCATAAGATCCTTCGCTTCACTCAGAATCTAAAATTATGTGCAGTTTCGGACGTTTCGGTATGAAAACCTACCGAAAATGAGGCTAAAAACGGTAAAATGTACAAATGATGTAAATTACACTGACGCTTTGCTCAGAACCGCTTTACAAAAGAAATAATTAATCGTTTCTTTATAATGCGATTCAATCTACGTCATTATCTCGTCCGATAATCGAAGGGAAATTAAAAAATAATTAAAAATAATTAAATATAATTTTTTTCAAATTATTAGTTTAATTTTAGATTGCTTTAATTACAGTTTGCGTATCAAAACGAAATCGAGTGTATTATAATGTTTATAATGTATTTTATGTATAAATGTATGCCTATATTACATTTATATTGCCATTGATTTAGATCGTGAAATCAATTAAAATATGTCCCGATGAGTGCGCGTTGACGCCGGACATTTTAGAAAGCCAATTTTATCGACCTAGGAATTAACGAAATTTAATTTCCCTATTGCTATTAAGGTTTTGAATTTTGAATTTTTCGATATACGTGTCGAAATTCAACACGTCTTATTCATATCGTATCACGTCCGTACCGACGACGTGTTTTCGGCGACTCGTCTAACGTGGCGTTATCGATTTTGTTGCAGGTGAGTTCCAACGTCGTTCTCGTCCGGTGCCGGAATGATTATACGTAATATTATGGCGATATCGCGACGTCGAGGCATCGCGAGAGAGGTAAGTGAATATCATTCCGGATGAATTGGATTGCCGTTCGAGGAACCGAAACAATGCAAAGCGAAAGTTTAATTCGAATGGGACGCCGCATAAACAGACACACAGTTTTGATGTCGTCGCCGAGACGACGATCGTTTTGCACGTCCGCGTGTACTACCTACGTATAAATGGCTAGAATTTATGTTCATTAAACCGCGGCGGACGCGTCTCTCCGCCACTCCCGGCGGCGCGCACGATTAATTATTTCGCCCCCGTACATTTTAACGTGGCGCACGTGCATCATCAAAACACCGTATTACCATTAGCGGGCGCAAAAATCACGAGTAACTCGTTCGGATCGCGTTTTCGCGTTTTCGGCGTTATTAATGACCGCGCGGTATACGTTCAAGTTATTTCTTAATATAGGTAGTCAATACCCGTACGCACACCGCCGGTTATCGCAGTCCGGTCATCAGTGGCGCGTTCTCTCGATGTACGAAGTTTTCCATATTTTTTGAAATCGTGTGCTCGGCGCGACCGACAATGACGAGAGCGCATCTCCAGACGTCACCGCGACGTTTCTCCTAACGCTCCTGAAGGAATGGAATTTTCGCGGACGTCAACGAACTTATAAAAACTAACGAGTAGGGCTCGGATTTTGTAGCAAATGCTTCTTTTGAGGACAGTGTGATAGAAAGATAATTCTTATATATATAAATATAAATACGTTTCGACCCGTTCTGATTTCAATGAAGTAAACTTTATTTTCATTTTTTTTTTGCTTTTTTCCCACAAAACCCGCTTTTTATTGTTTTTTCCCCTGTTTGGTTCTTTTTTCTCAATTTTCACACATTTTTCTTGAAAATTTAATTTATTTCTATGTATAATAAATACTTGGACTATATTATTGTATAGACAATCTCGTCTACATCACAACAAATTTTGGGTTTATACCACATGCATTACAAAATAAGAAAAAAAGGTATTTTTTATTTTCATCCCGAGTATTTGCGCTTAATTATTTATTTTTTTTATGCTACTGTTTTAGAAGCAAAACACAAGTTAGTGCAATCGTGTTTTTTCAAAGAATGGATGGGTAGAACTTCAAAAAATCAATATTTTTTATAACGGCACTACACTTAACATAAATGTGGACCATTATGATTTAGATGATTTAGTTAATATGGAATATGCACCAGTTACATCGGTTGATGTGGAAAGATCTTTTTCCACGTACAAAAATATTTTAGCGCCCAATAGAATGAATTTTAATGTAAGTAACTTGGCCAAATATGTGGTCGTAAATTTATGTTTAATATTTAATTTAATGTATAATTTAAAGGTATTTTTTTAAATTAAATTTAATTAATGCTTCTTTTTGCTTTTTTTGGCTTCTTAAAATGTTTTTTTAAGGATTTATTTTGCTACAAAATTCGAGCCCTACTAATGAGTATTAAAAAAAAAAAAAAAAAAAAAACAAAACAAAAAAACAAAACAATTGGTATTTGTTATTGTTTTTACAACAGGGATATTTAATATAATCAATAAGTTCAATGAAAACTATCTTGATATGTGTGAAATAAATGAATTAGTAAACGAAAAAAATATCTAATGAAACATTTATAATCAATATAGATATTATATACAACAGACAAAGTTCTTTCGGTTAAACTGTTAAATACATTCACTTAATTATTTTTATAAACAAATATTGTTTACATAATCCCATCGTTTTTTTTTTTTTTTTTTTACCTGGAAAAGGTGTTAGTTCAATATCAATAGTTGGTTCGTATTTACGGCTAATAATAATAATAATAAAAAATACAACCCTTATAATCCGCGAATAAACGTTGTATGAACTAGACCAATTCAACAACTAAAGTATCCTCTTCAAATCAATATAAACAAATACGAATCCACGAATCTCATGCATTTATTTCACTACAACCCTCGATAGCTCGACAATGAGACTCATAGAAATTCACCTACAAATACCTTCGACTGAAATCAACTTAAACTAATCGGGATTAAATAGATGCGCTTTGTTCAATACACGTGGCTCCGTCGGTCTTGAGTATCACGTGAAAATCATTCGAAATAAAAACGAAAAAAGAGGAATCTACCACGTGCCGGTTGGATTTTAATCGTAGGCCACGTCCGCGTCACGTGAATCGCACGAGAACGAGGCGTATTCACTGTGTATTTCAGCGTGCGATAATTTCATTATTATTTAGGCACGCGTCTGGACTTGAGAACGAGCCGCGAATACGGTGTTCAAAACTCATTACACGTGTAACGAATTTTGGCGAAAATAAGTTTTCTCTCGATTGCTGCTCCTTGATTTAGTTTCACCCGATTTCACCGCGTTTTTCCGACAACGTTACAGTTCTTCAGATATTATAACACACTCGCGTGGGTGTGTAACATGTACACCGACCGAATCGATCAAGCGGTCTTGGAGGTACGCCGTTTCGTTACCTCCACGGGCACGGGCACTAATGTCGGATATGCTTATGATTAGGGGCCGGAATCGTGTTATTTTAAAAAAAGCCAAAATAAGATGCCAATATTATCTAAAAAAGTTGAAAATATTCTTCCGATATTCTTTAACAATCATTATAAAATATGCGAATAATATGCTTTTTTATTAATAATATACTCTATTGAAATGAAAATATCCATTTATAAGCAAAATAATAATAAAAAAAAACTGATATTAATAAGTAGGGCTAGGATAGTATAGGATTTTGCATTTTTTTTTAGGATTTACAGGACATAGCTTTTCAAGCACAAAATGTGATTTGGTCATATACGAGTCCAAATATATATTTTTTATTTTGCTTTTTTTTGCATTTTTTGTACTTTTATGGATTTAGGGTCATTTTGTAGCATTTTTAGGTCATTTTTTCAATTTTAAGGGCATTTTTTATACTTTTTTGAAATCTAGGTAATATTTTTATACATTTTCATTTACACTAGATGTTCTCGATAAAAGTTTTGAATTTGTAACAGAAATAATATCATATTCAATATTTCAATTATAGAGATAGTGTAGACTATAGAGAATAATCTTCGATACCGCGAGTTATCTTAATCGTTAAATTAAATGACAGTGATGTGGAGAGTACAGTGTGTAGTAGTTACATAATAGTGCATGATAAGTCCAAACTTCAAACTTTATTATTCATATCAAGAAAATCCTAAATTAACATTTTTTTTGCTATTTTTTTATAATAATATAATTTAAATAATTTTGTACTGGAATATTAATTAATAAATAATAATTAATAATTATAATGCATTTTTATAACATTTTAAAATCATTTTTTATCTTTTGGGCATTTTTTAAGGTCATTTTTAGGTTGTTTTAAGGTCATTTTTAGGTTATTTTAACGTCATTTTTTAGGTTTTTTGGGTCATTAAAATCCTATCCCTATCAATAAGTATAAGATAAAAAATAATATGCCAAAAATTAGCAAAATAATACATGTTAAAAAAAAAGTTGATTAAATATTATATTAATAACAATAAGGTATTTTTAATTACGAACATTTTTGAAAACAGTTAACAACTATATTTCGCTCCGTGCGTTCTGGTGTCAAATTTGTACGTCGACGGTCCGTTAATATGGTTTTGTACGACGTGCTAAATGAACGTTCGACGTCATAAGTCATAATTTATGATTATTGTATCGCGTCACAACGCGTCGTCTCAATCTTCCGCCGTACGACGCGTGACGTGCTCATCGGGTATACGAGTGAAAAAAATCACGAGTGCGAACGGTTACGACGACACTATACGTAAAAGTAGGTTTCCGGCGGGGGTGATTCAACAGTTGCCGTGGGTGTTTCCGGACGATAATAATATTGTCTCGGCTGCCGTGAAAAAATCTGTAGTCGCGCGTTTACTCGTCGCGGGCATTTTGTCCATCGACAACTCTCCGGCGATTTTGACCCGGGTCCAATTATAGTTAGTTTTTCATTAATATTTCGAACTTGAACTCTGAAACGTCAAACCCTCAAAAGCTCACGAGACTAGTGTTTGATCATCGGCGGAACTCGTATGATTTTTTCGCGGGGCAATTATAGTGTATAGTGGTGCATCGAGTGATTGGAAAATTGTGCAACAGCGATTGTATCGTATAAACATTCAAAGTTTAATAAGAAGTATGTTACAAAAGTTTCTTTTTTTAGAAAAATCAAAAATGATTCATACATTTCATACTAAGCGATTAGTTTTTTTTTGGGGGGGGAGGAACTTTTGAAAATCCTAATGGACCCCATATTTTTTGTCAATAAAAAGTGAAGATATTTTTTAATGATTGATACGTATTAAACGATGTGAGTCTCCGATTTAAAATTTTGTGACTATGTACTCGCACTCGCAAACACACGGCACACGGACCACACAGTGATCGTAATACGATTTCTAAAAACTAGAAATTGCTCTCAGACCTAGAGTTAATTTATATCAATTAATGTTTTGCGATCACTTAAATTTACCGAAAAAATTACGTTGTAAAGGCAAACGAAATTATGGGTTAGCGATTGAGTTTAAAAAGTCAACTCCCAAAACTACCCCTCACTGGTAGTTCAAAAATATGAAATTTACTCATCGTTTTTTTGATTTTTTTGAATAAAGGAAGTTTTACGATACTCATTCCGTTCCATTTTGAATATTCGTATGATAAAATTGCGGTAACACGATCGCTGAGTCGCCTTGCGTACACACACGCGGTACGAATCGACTGCGTGTTCTCTGGATTTCAAAAGAAACCCGAGTAAACAAAAGTAATCTTTCGATCGTTTTAATTATAAACACTATTAACGCGTAACACTATAACGATAATCGTTGTCTGCTCAAAGGGAATTATTACGAAATGAATAAAAAAAAAAAAAAACGTAATATTTATATATTTTTTATTGTTTCATAACACGCGGATCGGTGTGCCATCGTGGCCGTGTATAAATGCATGAGTAATTACCGTAATACTTCAAAGCCATTACGGAATAGATGTCGCGACGAGGGCTTCATACGATTTGCGGCAAGACGTTATCAACACGGCACGGAACGTATACAATGGCTTTATAATTTATTGAATTGTGTTTCTGCATAATGGGTTCGTTTGTGTAATGATTTTATCGTTATCCAGAATATATCAATTCTACATCAAAGCGAATCGGATCTCTTGTGTGTGTGTGTGTGTGTGTGTGTGTGTGTGTGTGTGTGTGTGTGTGTGTGTGTGTGTGTGTGTGTGTGTGTGTGAGTACGGGGCTATTTCGGATGTGGCGCGCAGGCGGTGAACAATGCGATGTGCGAGGAGCCCGTTCGCTTCGATTCCGTAAAAGTAATTCACTTTCATTACAGGTGAATCGCGCGAACGTATTCAGAGATAATATGTGTTGTATAAATGTATAAACGTGAAAAATAAAGAAACGCGAGCGTGTAAATGAATAAAGTAATATAAACGTTACGAGTTTTCGATAAAATTATGAAAACAGTATTTTGCCGCGAAACGGGTTTTCATAATTTCATTAGGATTTTTCGTGGTCAAACGACGTTTTTCCACATCGTGACGGACCGTGTGACGATTTCACATAAAATCTTTAACTCACAAAAAACAGTTGGATAAATCAGTTGCATAGCATATTTTACTTCGTCGTTATTATTCGTTGCTATAATACTGTGATACGATTTTTTTTAAGAATTTTTTTTGTTGGAGGGAGGTCGTGCCCCGTGGGCTCCCCCTGAAGTCATCGCCGGGGATAAATAAGGATTCGTTCGGTTCGTATTATGCGTTTGTATGCGATCGATTGAGTTGCACCTACCGGCACGGTGAATTCGTAAATTCGATGACGTGTGTTCAAAAACCTTAGAAACGTTTCGTTTTAATTAGATAAATTTGAGATAATTTCATGTTTAATTTTGAAAATATTCAGGATCTACATCCTACAGGTATAAGGTAAAAAAATAAAAATACATAATTTAAAACATTTAAAAATACATGTACATTTTTTAATAAACTTCATAAAAGATGACAAATCATTCTCTGACTTAAAATTAAAATAATAATACACTTCTGCATTTTTTAACAAATTTTTGCGTATAGCTACTTTACTTTGATGATAGTACATTTATTATAATCTCCTTTCCTGGGCCTCCACACGAGTTTTTCTCGGTAATCTTTTCTTTTAATTAAAAAAAAAAAAAAAAAAATTAAAAAAATAATATATTTTAAATTTCCTTTTTTTTTCAGGCCATTTAAATAAATCACCCATCTAGATAGGTACTCGTAGATAAATAAAATTTTATCTAGATAAATATGAAGATAACTGAAAATAAATTTATCTTGATAAGGTAAAAGATAAATAATTGTTATCTAGATAACTTATCTAGATAAATTCATCTGGATATTTCCCAACACTGGTCGTCGGGGAGTGACGTACGGTCTTTAAAACGAGTATGGACGACGAATAAAAGTTAATGATAACGCAATCGGAACCATCGTGCCCCGCGCGCCCGCGTCCGTGTGTACAAACGACAGTTTTTATTTTTATTCCGCTCCCCACGCGATCCCGAAACTACGTGACGCCTAGAGCGTACATTCACGTGAATTTAATCCGGACAAACGATCAGATCGCGCTCGTAACCGACAGTCGCGCCGCGGTCGTTCCGTGAATTCGCAAGTGTCCCGGGGCCGATTCGCGAACACCGTGTACGAGATGTCATCTCGCCGGGCGTCGTCTTAATAATACGATCCGGTCGCAGAGTCGTAGTCGAATCAAAACGAGCGTGCGCGATTATTATTAAATCCTCGGCCTCGGTAACGCCTCAGTACGTGGTTGTAGTGTTGTGTCGCGTTCGCCGCGATTCCATCTCGGATGGTCGCAAAACGATTTTTGTTTTCAGTTTTTTTTTTATCGCGCGACGACAACGTTCCTCGTCGTCGTCGGTCATCAAAGTTTTTCACGAAATAAAACGCGATAATCGACGCCCCCCCCATTATTTTACACGCTCGGTGATCAAGGGTTTTCGTCGTTGTTCTATTACACTAAAGTGACCATATATTTTTTTAATCAAAACGGGACAAAAAAAAAATCTTAATTATTTGTTACAATCAAATATTTTTAATTTAATAATATTACTACGAAATTTCTGTGGTACTTATAATGTTTTTAAAGGACAAAAAATTAAATTAACTTATTACACTTACTAGGTAATTAACTTATTGTAAACAAAATGTTTTCGAGTAATAATTACAAAGTTAAATACTTGTATATTTTTCTAAAAACGATATTTCGTCAAAGAACATTTATTTTCATTATATTTTTTTGTCTACTTTTTGAAAACGGGACATTTTAGCGTCCCGAAGATTTCCCAGGGGACAACGGGACAGAGATTAAAAAAACGGGACTGTCCCGTTCAAAACGGGACGTATGGTCACCTTATATTACACGATTGTGTAGTCGTCATTGTTACGAGTGAAATGCGATAGTTTGCTCATTCACCCGACTGCGACGGAACGAGAGGAACGCGTTTATCATTATTTTTACCTAATTTAGCTGGTTTCGACAATTAAGCGGTTATCTGTAATCGAGTGAACATGTTAAATAAAACGAAACTATTTTCGATTTTCAGTTGATCAATAGAAAAACAGACAAGTGAGCTCATTACAACGAAATCAACTCGTACGCAACAAGTATATGTGGTATATATACCCCCTGAACAATCAAATCATTTACAAAACAAATATAAATACAAAACAAATAAAAACAGACTTCGGAATGAAAATAATTTTTATTGTTATTTATCAAATGAACATTTCGTTGAATACGAACTTCATAATATTATGCAGAATCATGATGTAAAATAATAGTAGACAGAGAACGCGTAATTGGTAGAACACAGGTGCGTACACATAATTGTTTTACGGAGCAGTTTAAAATTAAAATTAATGATTTTAAGAGAATTAAAAAAAAATGTATCAGTATTTAAATATTTAAACTTACGATTTCGGAGGAAGGTTGAACCCCTAAAACCTCCATTATATATGACCCTGATCAAACATAACCTTATATTTATAGATAAAACTTACACATTTGAATTGTAAAATCATACACGCGACCGGAAGGTTTTACTTATATAGCCTTTATTTTACTGTTTAATAATTCCGAACTCGCAGTCGTATTATTTTCTTTTTCACTCGGTGTTCAATCGACGGCCAAACTATGACTCTTGGTGTGGAAATGCGTTCTCCATGGTCGATAAGTATATGACGTTGTCGTCACATAAAATCACTTATAATATTATGATAAAACATTTTATTATTATAAAAATGTACACGTGTAGAAAATGATTTATTTGATGTGATTCTTAATAGAAATACAAATAAATAGAAATACGAAGCGTATAATTTATGCACCGATTCGGGTATGACATTTCGGTCCGGAGATTCGTGGTTAAAACATTATTGATGTTAGAAACACGTGCCCCGTATTTCCCGGTTACGGCGAAAGCTAATATTTAAATTACAAACACTCGTAAAAATAAATTTAAAACCCGATGTCAGATTTGTTTGTTTTTTAAATTTTTATTTTGTTTAAACTATTTTTTCATGATTATTTATTATTATTATTATTATTATTGTTTTTTTTTCCCAAAAAAAAACGTCATTTGTAATTCGCGACGCCCGCGACTCCGTTTCGAACGAACACTGAAATCGTTAATTGCGTCGAACACAAATTTCACCACCACCGTCGCCGTCGATCCAAATTAATATTTAATGAACACGCGTTTCATTTATTTACACGACGTCGAGTGCACGGGGGTAGGGGGGGGACCTGCGGAGACGGCGGACGTGACGGGACACGTCGTCGCCCGCAACTACACACCGCTCGTGGCCAGCGCCGGCCTCCACCCACCCGTGTGTCTACCCTTTGCGACAACGTTCACGTCGTCGTCGTGACGATTTCCACTAATGTCGAGGGTCGACCTCCGGTGTCGGCCGCCGGTCGAGATGGCGATCCTGAGGTCGACGGGACGCGATAACGCGGCGGCGGCGGCGTGGAAAAGATCGTGTACAGCCGGGTCGTGGGCGTTTGGTTTCGACGAAAAAACCCCATGTTTTGCCCAGAATCTCGCGGTGACGAAATTATTGACACATCAAAATCAATATCGTAAACGGTACGCGACTAACGTCCGCCGTGATTTCGCGACCCGTCTACACGCGCCGGAGAGAGACGTAAATCATATAAAGCTGCGTCCACACCTAACAAACAATTGAAAAAACGTTTGTTGAACGTTCGCCGAACACCGAAAACATCTAGCGAACGTTTGACGAACGTTCGACGAATGTTTTTCGAACGTTTGTTTGATGTAGACGTGTTTCCAAACCAATTTGTTTGTCAATAATCCAAACAAAAATGTTCGCTCACTAAGCGAACATTTTGCATGTATGTTTCAATGTTTGTACTTGGATACCTAAAAATAATTATTTTTTAAATAATTTTAATTAATTGTTTAAATAATTATTAATTGCTAAACGCACCGACACAGAAATAGTATCACAACAATATTTGTGTTTTCTTTGATGACTTTTAGGCCAGTTAAATTAATCGAAAATTCAAAATCAACACTTGACGAAATGTGGAAAATTACTAAATAAGTCACCGTCACCGTCACAAGTCAATGTAAAACGAAATTCTCACCGCTGTACTTTTTTTTTCGCTGAAAAAGTTGTCTTTCCCACCACCTTCTTTTTTTTTTTTTAATTTCTTGTTTGAAGTTATAATCTCACGTATTATAACAAACGCAGCATCGCCAATGCAGCGTGCGACTTGTTCTGGATCTGACATGGTCACGAATGTTGGCAAAAATATAGCGAACAACTAAATTATGAACGTACGATTGTGGTCATTAGTAAAATGTTTGAAAAACGTTCGACAAATGTTCGACAAACGTTTGACAAACAATGTTTCCCCAAATGTTTGCTAGGTGTGGACGCGGCTTCAGGACGTTACACGCGTTCTCCGTATCGTCCATTAATTATTAACACGTCGCTCTCATAAAAACTCGATTCACACACTCACACACACACACACACACACACACACACACACACACACACACACACACATACACGTGTAGCGTATGTTATCAGATCCGTAAGAAAGTTGCTACTTTATGGGATCCACTTGAAATATTAATTTAAGATAATCTGGATAAAAAAAGGAAATATTAAAATTAAAAATTTAATAGTATGTGGTATTTAACTTAATGAAACACTCAAGAATTTTTTTTTGCCTAATATATCGTTTCGAGATCCAGGGTGTGTATCAAAATATAGCATACTTTGTTAGATCATACAGTGTGTTTTATGACAAGGAATGCATCATATGAGATCCAGATATGTTGTCTACTCGAATAAATAATACTTTACGAGATCATTGCAACGTTGCCACATTAAAAGAACACTCGTTTACACCATGTAATGATATAATGTAACACACAACATAGATTCAGTAATCACTGATATTATTATATTTTGTACAATATACATCATAAAATCTAATTTGCGCAAAGATAAATATATTATATATTTGCTATATTTACTGTTTGTTGTTGCTGATTTATTATAATATATTTTCATATACCATTTTACAATTATAAGTTTTTTTATAAGTTCTATATAAAAATAATTATTGGGCCTTCCTCAAAACGATATCCTAGATCAGTCACTGAACATCCATGTATAGTGTAACTGTATATTATTATAATAATAACAAATAAAATTATGTATGCTCTGTAATCGTTTAAAATTACCACACAACTGAAAAATGTTTACTTTTTTCAGTGATTATTTAAAAATAATATTATTACATTATACAGTTTACAGGATCTCATAAGGTTAGTTCATTTTAAATTTTGATAATGTTATAACTTATAACAAATAAAATAATCGATAACAAACCTCATTTTGACACGTGTCATCAGCGGCCTTCAGAAATTGGGTAAAACCCATACAATCTTGAGAAAGATCAAAATAAAATTCAAGAGTATATTATAATTAAATTATTTATATCGATATGGAAGAAAATCGGATCTCGTAACGTTATTTGATTTCTATACGCCATTAATGCTTAAATGGGTCCCAACAAGTTATATTTTAAATTTGATTCTGTCATAACCTTTTGGATCTTTTAACGATGTAACATACACATAATATCTTATCAATTTTAAGTTTTTAATATATCCATTTAAATTATATAAAACAAGACCATTTGTATTTTTATAAATTATATTACTGTAAAAACAATGAAATATATTAAACTACAAATGTTTAAGAGTTTTAAATGAATTAGCCACAGAAATAATTTGTATTCTTCCAGACTTCATTAATACAATATACAAAAGAGCGTTTTGTTTATTTACATAGATAATATAATATATTTTATATACATATAATATATTATACACATGAGATATATCAAGTTTTGAATTAAAAAAAAATTACTAAATAATATACCAAGTACCACCTACAGTAGATCCTTTGATTATAAAGAATTAAAGTCATTCGATACGCTATAAGTATTTAATATTAATAGGAATAATATATATAATATAACACTGAAGTTTTGCACAGAATCGTTTTACTAAAGATATGAACTATCGTTTCTTTAAAACTCAATATACTCTTCACCATTATCTTGTACGAAGACCGAAGGGACGAAATACGAACTTGCACCACCATTATCTCACCTACCAGCTTTTTTGTTTGTTAATAATAAATACAATAAAATAATAATTACAAATTCGATGTTAAGGTAGCGAAAAATATTAGGTTAGGTTTTTACTTATACTTTGAGGATAGCTAAATTTATTTGACATTGAGTTAATTAATAACTTACACAATAAACAACCTAAAAGAGAAGTCTGGCCATCAGTAGATATTATAATATTTATACTATAATATACGTTATATTGATCACATAAATAATACCTCTTAAATTAAGCGATATTAATAAATGGTTGTTATAACTGTATAATTTCAATGGTCAAATTAATAATAATGCATAATAAGGGAAATAAATAGGAATTAAACAAGGATCTCACATAATCGGTAGTTCATCATTCGAATACACAAGTGCAACGTTGCCGTCATTCGGATCTCATAAAATGCTTTCATTCTGGGTAGATAACTAACTCATCTCGTCGGCGTAGTGTGTCAAACACACAACGTGTGTGTTTATACACACCAAAATCTTAAAAATGTGGTCTAATCAGATCCGGCCAATTTCGAGTGGGAATACCATTTATTTGGTATGTGAATGCTAAATACAGCGAAATCGCTAAGAGATCCGGGGGGGTGGATCTCACAAGGAAAAATGATCTCGTAGCGCTGCTCCATATCCATACGCATGATCCCACAACGTACCATGCGTAAACCCACACACACACACACACACACACACACACACACACACACACGCACACTGTGACAGAATTTGAATTTTTGAAAACGAAACGATTTCGTCGAGGCCGGGCGAGTTCAACGGATTTTTTCAAACTCGTCGAGTTTAGTTAGTACAGAAAAAAATTAGGTCGAGTTTAAAGTTAAAAGTTGTTTCTTTTTTTTTTCGACTTGATTGAGTTACAAGTCGAAAAGAAAAAAAAAGTAATAACTCGACCCGGTTAAAAATCTATTAATTTTTTGTTTTTTCACTTAATACAATATGATTCTTTACCACAAATCACTACAAACGAATTGAAATTAACATATTATATGCATAAGTACACAATATCACACGGATATTAATAATAGTGCAAACATAATTTTATGTAATCTGTATTATCATGTTTTAAAAATGGGACTGAGGACTTCTGGTACTTAAAAATCTCAAAACTTGCATGCACTCGTGCACCAAAAAAAAAAAGAAATATGCTCTAAAAATGTATTTTATTATATTTTTTTAAAATTCGTCTTATCGAAATATTTACAGGAAAAAAAAACATCATAAATAGTATTATTTCGATTAGTTAACTATAGTAAATACTATAATAACAAATAAATGTTTTTGACTAGAAAAATTAAATAAAGATGGAATAATATACGTGAGAAAAATATTTCATGCAATGCACTTGCACATGATCTAATAAAACACGAGTATGCGATAAAATATTATGACGGGTAACTGAAGTTCACTTCCCGTATGCGTTTCGTTTTTATCGGATAGAAAGTAAATTATATAAACGATAATTATTTTTAAATAGAAAATTTACCAATCGTTCTTTTTTGTCCAAGGTAATTATTAGCACTTATATCGAAAATTATCAAATACGATCATAATAATTTTTCTAATATACTCAAATACGCATTTATATACGCAATAATGCCAAAATATTAAAACACACATTTTAAATATGACTTTCTGGTGCTATGAAACATATTTGTTGATGATTCTATGATCTTTCTAAAAAAAAATTTGAAATATCCAGAAGTCCTCAGCCCTAGGTATAAAAAATAATATATTATTTCTTTTGTTTTTGTTTTTGTTTTTTTTTGGTGCAAAAACAATTATAATCTGTACGAAAACGTAACATACTAACTTAAAACTATAAACTATTTTACTTGGAAAACAACTGCACGGAACCAGTAAAAATCAAACTCGTTGAGTCGGAAGTTACTAAAAAAAAAACTGTAACTCGTTAATTTACTTAGTTGTACTCACAACATTAAATGAAACTTAACTTTATAACTCGTTAATCGATCGTATCTCGGGATTTCGTAGTACCAATTTAAAAACTAAGAGTGCTGTTGTACACGTCCGGTCTCTTTCCGAATCGCCCGGATTCGGCGTATCGGTAAGCTGTCAAGTCGGATTTTGCCCTTCCCTCCGCCGCCGTCGTTTTCGACGCCGCCGCCACGATTCGAATCTGTGGTTCGGCGCGCGAAATCGAAAATAAACCCGCCGCCGATACCTCCTCACCGGCCGCCGCGGCGGGACATAATTTCGCGCAGATCAGCCATGCTGCAGCTGTCGTGGTAATATCCTCAGAGCTTTTTTTTTTTCATTTTCTTTTGTTTTTTTTTTTTTTCATTTATTTCGAGCCTTAAACACGGGGCTTTCGGTCATAATTCAACCGTTGGCGGCCGTCGCGGCTCACCCCCTCACTACCCCGTAGCCTATCGACGACGATCCCGGTGGCGGCGGCGGTGGAGGCGGCGGTGGAGGTTCTCTCGATCCTGCCGCAACGCTGCGTGTAGAAGATGCACCCATAAATCATCGGGTCCGCCGCCGGCCCAAATGAAGCGGCAGTCGATAACGATAAATCCAGCCCGCGGCTTCTCTCTTACGAACGTTTTCACGCGATTTGCATAATACACACCGCTCTCACGGCCGTACACCCTCATGATATTACCTCCAGATCGTACGACGCGGTGCTTTGCCGCCACCCGGGACGTTCGACGTACGTGCAATGCTATACAGAGTGGTTCATTTAAACACTACCGTCCCGCTGTCGGTATTAAATTGCATTTTTCGTCCAGTTTAGAGCACTGACAAATCTTAATTTTTTTTTTTTGTTTTTTAATAATACAACTTTTAAAAAAATACAAAATTTAATTTCTTCTGTCGTATACGCCGATCAAATCGTACGCATAGACACAAAACCTAAATTTGAAATAAAGTAACACTTGGAAAATTACGAAAATTACTCATGGAAAATAAGTTACCTATAACGGTCGAGTCACACGACCGTCACAGAGTGCTTTGTTTGACGCCCTTACTTTTCCTCTTATATTTTACAATAATCGTTTTGTTTTATATTTACTAAACCTAATTAAACATATTTTGTTTACCATGCATATGGTCAAGCGTCGTGATATTGTTATTAAAATTTATACGAGTTAATATTTCGAAATGCTCATTAGCTGTTTTTTATATTTTATTTATTCTAGTATATTAAGTATTACAAATGTCGTTTAGACGTTTTTGTGTTCGTCGCCTAATACTACACTTCCTATAAATTAATAACCGAAGGAAGAATAATGTTTTTTTTTTCTAATCATAATTTGTATTTTCGCACCAACAGTTTATATCTAATATAATCGTTTAGAGTTTAGAATAGCCGCAGAGTGTTGGTAACACGTTTGCACAAATAGTATTAAAACTACTGCTTCTCCGTTTTACACTACAGTAGAAGTTTATATCTACTTACTCACTAGTCAAAACGACAAATGCTTAAAACATGTAAAGTATTATCAAAAAAGTTATTGTTCTAGTCACCATTGGATGAATGAAATTAACTTATGAATGTACTAACAAATAAAATTGACTATTATTGCGGACATTTTTAAATGGGATGATATTAAAAATAAATTGTATTTTTTCCAGTATCACAGTTTTGTCGATCACTATTTTTTATGATGATCTCGACTAATGAAAAAAAAAAAAACGGATTTTATAATTCTAATAAAACGTTGTTAACCACTAAGTCTCGTCATAATACGCTAAATGCTTATGTTTTAGCTTATTAACACGTAAATACATACGGTTTACGAATGAACAACGAAAATGTTTTTCATTACGAAATTCAAAGCATAAATTGGTTTTGTTCAAATCAACAATATTAACTATACTTAAATTGTTTGTTAAAAATTCCATTTTAAAACGGTCTCCGAGAAAAATTTCATCTTTTTACTTATTAAATTTTAATTGTCAACCATTATAAATTGGTAATTAAAATTTTTTTTTTTTATTATCTCGTTTTTAATCTCAGACCCGCTCGAGCGGTAAAAGAATTCATATACTCACGCATAGCCTTCAATATTTGCACTGCGGCTTTAATTTATAAAGCTAATTTAAAACTGTAAAAATATCGTTCGGTATTAATATTAAAATTTTAACCGCAACGTTAATCACTTAAATTACTTTTCGCAATATAAAGCTCGTTAGTAATATTCTTGTTTTATTGATATATAGTGTTTGTCGCAATGAACGCAGTTATGATGACATAACTTTTCTTCTATCCTCCGTGTAATAACTGTTGAAACAAAACGTTATCAATTTATTTATACCGACTAACAAGTAAGAGTGGTCATAGTGTTGATGACGAATTTCACACACTGTTTTTGTATTTCGTTTGTTTTTTTTTGAATATTTTCGTTCGTGAAAAAAATCGGCTTCCGAGTCGTGGTAGGGGGCTGAATATAATTCCACAGACGTAACGTCATTATGTACAGCCGTGCGTGCACATAATATATTTATTCCTGCTTTTTTTTTTTTTTTTTTTCATATAAAAAGACGTGACGCGTTTTCAGTTTGATTCGATTACGCTTGTGACGGGGCCGAATTAAAATTATTACTTTATACAATATATCTGTAAACAAACCGTGCATATTTACGATGGGAATATTTTACGTTTTTAACGTCGTTCGCTATTAACTTCGTCGAGAGATAAATCAGAATTCATTTTTTCTTTCGACATTATGATCAAACCGTTTACGCTCGGCGGTGTATCGTTTATACGCGAAAATTAAATATTTTCAATTTCGGAACGTTTCGACGGAACAATAATGAAATAATAAAACAAATAACTCGACGAGTGTTGAAATATTGGGAATAATGTAACGTTGATGGGTAGTTCATCATAAGTTTATATTGTCTCTTCTGCTTAAATCAAATTACTGTGTCCAACTCATAAATCATAAATGTTTTATTGTCCTAAAATAATATTCGAAAACTATATTTTATCGAAACCGTCATATTTGTATAATACATGAGCCCTTTATTATAATGTTAAAGATAGATTCCGAAAACAAACAACGGGTCTCGTGATATTATAATCGCAGGTCAATGTCGGTGAAAAACGAAAATGTAGTAATAATATATTTTAATCGGTCCATCCGCATCGAAGAACGCACTTAACATATTATTTATGTTTTTATAATGTAAAAAAAAAACACCCGTTTTTATAAGTTCGTTTTTCACTATTAATTCGTCAGATGCCTGGACGTCTATTAGATTTACAACCCTCTCTACTAGTGGTGCACGTACGAAGGGTAGGATATTGGAGGGGGTAGGACAGAAAAAAACCGGAAAATTAAATTTCACGAATCGAATCGAATCTATATTAATAAAGCGAACACACACACACACACACACACACACACACACACACACACACACACACACACACACACACACACACACACACACACACACACACACACACACACACTAAATATTATGTATATACATTTTCGAATCCCCCACTCCCCGAGAGAAAATCCTGGATCCGTCCGCCCCGACGCTCGTTCCTCTTAATAATAATCGTATATTGGTTGAACGCCATAAAGATTTATCACAAACGTGTCGAGATTTAATAACGGTTTTCGCGTACTCTCGCTTTTTCCGCTCAAAAGCGTATTTCGCGTCTGGCGTCCGAAACGACGTCCTCCGGGATCCGTGTGTTTACACGGCCGGACACGTTCGATTCGGAAAATTCGGACGTCGTTCCTACGCGCTCGCGTGTTCAACGAACGATACGTGTCCCGAGGTGAACGCCATGGCCAGTCGCGCAGACGCGTGGTTTTTCACGCGCTATCGGGCCAGAAGAATCGCACTCGATCTACAATCCGAATCGTTCGCAGGCGCGGATATAATGGGGGGGCATGGGAGCGATGCCCCCCTCCAAATGACACGATACGAAAAAAAATTATTATATTTTTTTAATATCAACTTTGGAAAAAACTTAATTGGTTAGGCTGTTATTTTTTAGTTTTTATACACATCATAAATAATTAATAAATAACTACATTGTTTTGCGGATCGTTGAATTGTTCTATTTATAATTCGGTGATTTCTAATTGCGCCGACGGACACCTGCTATCGTCTCGCATTTATATGCCTACCGTTATAATTATTTTCATTCGGTATCATTCCTTTTTGTTTTGTGCAACATTGCAACTATCCACGAATCACTGACACCGAAGAGCCAATACATCTCTAAGAAAGCTGGCAAGTGAGATGATGGTGATACAAGTTCGTCCTTCGTCCCTTCGGTCCTCGGACAAGATATTGGTGATGAATGTATTAAGTTTTAAAGAAATGATGACTCATTTCTTTAGTATAAAACGATTCTGAGCAAAGCTTCAGTGTAATATAATATATTATTATTTAAATACTGTTTCCGTATTTTACGGTTATTTGTATAATTTTTGGTGAGTTTTTTTGTAATTAAACCCTCATAAAATATTCAATTAGACATAACTCATTTAAACTTCAATTGTTATAACAATTATAACTCATTAGAAATAAACTTAAAAGAAATCAGACAATATCGTAAAAAATCGTATAATAATTTATTAAAGTGTGTATAAAAAACAATCCTGAGTCACGACTTTTGAATTTTTGTTAGGATAATTAGGTAGGTATATGAGTAAGGCCATATTAAATTTTCAGAACTTTTTGTCAAATATTTAAAATTATATTACATAAAAACTTTCAAACAATTTGGTAAATTAAAAGTTCTATATTTAAGTCAAAAGTGCTATAATTGTTCTGAAAATGTTTTCCAATATAAAAAAAGTATGTATTTGATATCGGATAAAATTTTCAAGTTTCTAGCTTCAATACTTTTCGATTTATGACTAAATACCTAAAATCTGAACAGTGAAAATCTCGTTTACGGCGGGTTTTTACCGGTTTTACCGATTTTACTCAGTTTTTAAGAAACGGTGCGCAATTTGTATTAAATACGTTTTAGTTTTTTAGTTCTTAAAACAGAATGAGTAGGTGTATTGTAGTTTTATATTTTGTTAGTTTCAATCAACGACATCTACAATATAATATCATTAAACACAACGTTATAATATCGAAATGTTTCGTAGAAATATTTATTTCACGCGATTAATTTACAACATATTACTTATATTCCTTATTCCGAGTTATCGGGGCCATTCGGAATGACGCATTCCCTGCGTCGTTTATTATTTTTAAATTTACAAAATAACATTTATAATCAATAGTGTTGACTATTGTACCTAATATACAAATGTACCTACCTATTTTTTTTTTTAATAAGTATAATATTATAGAGTTATCGAATTGCATTTATTATATTATTATGCCTACAGTATAAGACGCTTAGTAATTACGCTTAATCATTGATAATATAAAATAATCTAAAAAATAGAAGTTAATAATTACTCTGGATCCGCGCCTGATCGTTCGGAACATTTAGGCCGGGCGCACATTGAGACGCAGGCGACGCAGCGCAGCGTAGGAAAAACTGCGCTACCTAAGTGAGCGCATATTACTACGCAGTTCTGAATTTATTCTGACATCGGAATTTTCCGATAAACTGTTTACCAATTAATTACTTCCGTTTAAATCGAAACCAATTTAATGAAGTCCTAAGTATGATCGATGATAAAATTGATTCAGTAAGATGCAATGATCAAAAGGATTTCATGTAATCAGCACGTCTAGTGTCGTACAGAATTTCGTGTGGACGGACGGCTTCAATTAATTTTTCTTTCATGTTAAGAAATATTGGAAATCGAAATAAAATTATTTTTATAATTTAATTTTAAATTTTAATCAAAACTGCTTGACACGTGCGCAGTAAACGCAGTAAACGTGTCGTGGGCACTGCGTGACGCAGGGCGACACAGACACAGCACTGCTCTGCCTTGCCCTGCCTCCCAATATGCGCTAGTAAGTTCTAACTAATAGATTACAGAAAACTACGCCTTACCGGTCGCATTTTGACCTGACGCCCGCCGCCGGCGGTGTGACGGAAAACGCTCGTCCCGCTCGCCACGTGCTCGTGCACACGACCTCGCCGGCCTCGCGTCACGGCCGGAGGAGAATCCGTCTTTTCGACATCCGTCCGTCACCCCGTCTCTTCCTAACCTTCCTAACCGTCGTCGGTTTTCTCCGTCCGTCGTCAGTCTCGTTAGCCGTAGAGACGCCGGCGGCGCAGCAGCTCGAGATCTCCTCTTCCGAGGAGAAAACGTCCCGGGCTTCGACCACGAGTCCAGCGGCACGTGAAAAGGGTTTTTTTTTACCCTGCACGTCACGCCACCTACCGCCCTCCCCCCCTACCCTCGGTCAGGCCTCGTTCGCGAAAATATGCAAATACGCCCTTTTATTAACGGCGCCCGCCGCCCGCCGTCCTTTTATTCGGAATCGTGACCCGGGCCGCCGCCTCCTCCGGTCGGCTCTCTCTCCGAAGGTATTTTCGATAACTCGGAAATTTATTCCTCTTTATGATTATAAATATTTATTTTCTCTTTCCATACATTGTTGTTTCGCAATACGGCCGTAACGCGCATCGCACAAAGAACGGCGCCCCGCAAGATTGTGATTTGATAGTTCACCGGAGCGTTTTTCAATATTATCGTCGACCGTGCATACTCGTGAGGGATCCGAACGTGCAAAAAATGAAAAAAAAAAGGATTTTTCACGATTCAACTCTTAAAGCGGGTAAAAAAGGCTTCAACGATTGATACGTAGGTATATCGATCGAGACCAAAGCTCGAACCGTTTAGAGACTTGAAATTTCGAACATTGATTATAACTTTCGATCCGGCATTCCGACATTTAAAAAAAAAAAAAAATCTTATTTAATTTCGTATTACGTAGGACTGGCAAACTAATCCCGGGTACCGAGAGCTCGTTTACACCCTGTTCGCGCTCTGATCAGGACCGAATAAACGCGACACCGTTGGCTTTGCCTTAAAAGTACAGCTCAAGAGCCCCGAATAATGAAGCGTTTTTTACAATCATTACGAAACTGTCGAAATCACCGTATTACACCTCCATATTACCTCCATTTAAGGCGATGACCTTTACTCCATATAATATAACCTTCATATAATACGAGAATTCAGTCAGTCAAAAAAAAAAAAATAAAAATAAATAAATAATACGTCATCAGAGTTATTTTCGGGGATCTTTCTCTTCGGCAAGTTCGGGACCCGTAAGCCTTCCTCTTTGTCGGCCTCCGTGGCTCCGGTACCCACGGCACAGACGTTAAGACCCGTTCGCTGAAAGTGCGAGCTGTCCACGCCCGATACCAGTATAAAACGTAATAACTTGCACGCACGAACCGTCCGAAAGCTCGCGGGTTCCAGAGAGACTGTTGCACGAGATGGATGTAACGACCGCGAGGATGCTGCCGTCGACGACGGCGACGGCCCCTCCGGTATCGGTTTTTGCGTCGGTCATCACGTCTAATTGAAGGCACCGGTGCAATAACCAGATAAGTCCTGATTTTTCAAAAACTCGTTTTTAATACAAAAATGTACAGAAAAAAATTCTGCATCGATAGACGCAACATTCAGATACGTCCGATCATTATTATGAGAGATATAGTTATAAAACTATTTTTATTTTTTTTTTGGTCGTAATAACCAGGTATGTCCGGACGTATCAGTAAAAACATTATATATACAATTTTATTTTTCATTGGGTGCAAAAACCAAATATTATGTCCGGACGTAACTGGTTATTGCACCTAACAATTATATTAGAGTTTAGATGTTGTATCCGGTGCAACAATCAGGTACAAAAAGATAGTTTTTTTTTTTTAAATACATTTTATTAAATAAATTTAACTATAACATAATTAATACCTAATAATTTAATATAAAAATTGTATAAATATAATATATAATAATAATATATAATGTTATGACTATGTTATGGATACCCACTAGATTATTTGCTTTCTAGTTGGTTGCAATAACCAGATGTGTCCAAAACCATAATTGGACGGAACTTGTTATTGCAACTATTGAAAATGTATTTATAAACGATTTTTAGTTTTCATCAATTATTTTCCTGGAAAAAGTATTATCACCGAAGGAAATTAATGTATTTGGTGTGTCTTATTTTAACACAAATAATAACACCGCGTTTTTAAAGTTTGGTTAATTTACCGAATTTGTAAACGTTTTTTTTTTTGTCTCCTGAAAAATTTATGAAAATGGACTTATCTGGTTATTGCACCGGTGCCTTCAATGGGAAAAACATTCCGTTTGCTTTGTTCGCCGGTCGATAATCAGTCGTCTCGGGGCGGTCTCTGCGTCGTGGCGTCCATGCAGAGCGCCGCGGTCATAGTCGGATTCGTTTGCTCTGGTCGTTGCCCGGCCGAACCGACGACGGGTTTCGCAAAAACGCCCAATATCCTTCTTTGTTTTTTTTTTTCTTAAATATTTACTGTTTTTCGTTTTTTTTTTTTTTTTTGTGAATATTTACTGTTTTTTTCGTTTTTTTGTTTTGTAAATATCGTTTTAATAATAGAAACGTTTAATATTATTATGCTTTCACGTCCGCCGTTTAAATTTCAAATCGTTTTATGATTAAAATCTTGCGATACTCTTCTACGAATCGCTGATTTTTTCGCATGAATATCGTCGAGTATAGCCGTTTAATTTATATATAATATATACCACGTTTATATTGTATACCACGAAATGGCGTTTCGATGAAATAACTCGGATGATTCGTGTTTATTGAACAATAATATGATGTATACACAAACTTCACAGAAATTTAATCATTACCCGACTAATAGATAGTTGTTACATACAATGATATTGAATTTTCACTTACAAAAAAAAAAAAAAAAAACAACATCGAAGATATAACGTTTTTCTTTAATTTTGAATACACGTGTATACGCGATAGTTGCGTTCAAACCGAATCGAGCGATATTATATTCGGGTCGATTGATTATCATAATAATTATCGAAGTTCGCGCCGCGTCATTAAATCGTAGTGCGGATTGCTATTGTTTTTACGAAATCAATTTCGTGTTATTACCAACGGTTTCATGCACTATTTAATTTGCGCGAATTCACCGGAACGGCACAATGCGTTATTCTTTCGAACGGTCGTGTGTTGCACAGTCAAACGCGCTATTAATCAACTCGCGTTTACTCGAAACACGGCTCATAACACCGTACAATGACGTTGATTTGATTTGGACGCGAGTTGAAAAATATTAAATTTTAAATTTAATTCAGTAGATTCTCGTTATGTCGAATCTCAAGGGGAACAGGAAAAAGTTCGAGATATCGAAAACTTCGAGACATCGAGTTTTATTAAAAAATTGTATAAAATGTAAATACATATATATATATATATATATATATATATATATATATATATATATATATATATATATATATATATATATATATATTTATATATATATTATATGTGTATGGATATGAATATTACATAATACGAATGCTTAAAATCCGTAATTTAAAAACTTAAAATACTGAAATAATTTAAATAACTGAACACACGATTGAACAAATAATTTTTTTCAAAAAAATCTGTCATTTAAGTTTGCTTAAATTATTACTTCTTTCTGCCACGACGTCTTCCATAACTGTAGTAGTCTCGACAAAATTCCTTAATTTTTTTTAAAGCATGTTTAACTTGCTAAATTGTAACTTCAAAAGTGACTTCTTCCTCATTTTGTGGTTCATCTTCACTATCGCTAGTATTTTCGGTGGTTTCTGTGATAAAATTTCGTTATCTGTCCATGTTCCACATACGTGTAAATTAATATAATCCTTTTCCACACAATTTGAATAAAATATTATTTGTGTACTCGAGATGACGAAAAACTATTAATTTTGTATCGAGATATCGAGAGCAAAACACTATGAAGTGTAATAGTAGTTTCAAGGGGAATTCAATGTAGTTCGAGATAACGACAAATTCGAGATAGCGACGTTCGACACGTTAAGAATCTACTGTATTATATAATATATGCGCGAAGCGTATTTCGTTTCTTAAATCACCCGACGTGCCGATACAATGTACACTGCAGTCGTGTTTAAAAAACGCCGAGTAAAACATACATTTTACCTAGATGTGATTTCGCAAGAGTAGTGAAACAACGAGAGGCGTCGACGGAATAATGATGTTTACATTTGCTAAAAGCTACGCTTAAGGATTTTTGTTTATTTGAACACCGACACGAGTCTATCGTACCACTCACCGTTTATATTTTTGTTGAATACTAATTTAAACGACGAAATTTTTAAATTATTATTCACTGCCACTCTCGTGTCGTGTTGCATTATGACTTATTATTATTATTATTATTATTATTATTACGAATAGTTATTTATTTATTTTTTTACGTGTGAATACATTAGAACTTTGATGGATTGACTGTTTTTACATCATAATATTCTCACTTTGAATGTTTATTTGAAATTATTGGTCTATCCGATATTTACACGACTTGAAATATAGAAATAAAAATATTATGACGTGGCCATTTCGGGATGAGAAAATATCTGTCGAATAAAAAAATCCATATTGAATAAGATTTTAATTTCGCGAAACCACCGACCGTAACGGCGTGTCCTACGTAAACGCGACGAACGCGAAAATCGCGTCGTGGCGCGATCATCGCGGCGACTGAAATAATCAAATCTATAATAATAGATGGAAATGTCCAACGTAGAGCGAAAATACAGTTAGCGCGACTGAACGAATTCATTCGTGTCGGTCGCCGCGTTTAATAATCAAATTGGTTTGTTTTTAATCGCGCGCGATATTGCGATCATATGTTCAGAATTTTGTGTCCTGCACATTATATTGTAATTTATTTTAAATATTCAACGGAATACAACATGGAACTTCTTATATCCGAAGTTCAAAAAAAATATGTGCTGTGGAACAAGTTTGATAAGAAGTATAGCGACAGAATTATCGTTGACAAAGAGTGGAATATAATTGTAAAAAGAACGTAAGTATATTAATTTTATAAAATAGTACATACGCAGAAACATAATTTAATAATCTTATTTAACACAGAATAAAATATAGGTACTAATGATACCGGTACTAAGAATACTAACATACTAATAACGTTAGGACGATTGAGGACGAATACAGAGTGGGTGTGCATTGGAATAAACATAACACACATATCCTCGTAAATTCGCGTTCATCGCGTTTACATTGGACACTACCGCGACCATCGCATTGACGGACGACGACGCGAATCGCATTGATCGCGTCGCGACGCGATTTTCGCTTTCGTCGCGTTTACGTAGGACACGCCGTAAAAAAGATGAAATTCATAAACGGCCGATATTATAGCCTATGATATCGGGCTGATGTTTTGCTCAGAAACCGATTTGCGAAAGAAACGATTTATCGTCTCTTTGAAATTCTATACACCCATTATCGTTATTTCGTCCGAATACCGAACTTACACCATCTCTGTCTTGCCGATTTTGTAATATTCATATCAGATCTGAGTTTAATCGCATGCATTATGTTATGACTATTTATGTCGGTAGTGAGAAAAACATTTTTTTTTTTTTTTTAGAAAAAAATTGTAATTTATCGTGACGAAACAGTAAAATTGCATTATTTATCGTCTACACGTTAAAACGTACGCCCGTCCGTATCGAAAACGTTGAACGAACGGTAATAAATGAATTTAAATGTTTTTGAACCATTCGTTCGCCGAATACGCTTTTTCTGTTTTCGATTTCGACTTGGACTTGATAAGACCCCGTGAATGACCGTCGTCCTGCAGGAACGACGCGAAAAGAAAAAAATACCGAGACCACCGCAACGAAAATACGAGGGCAAACTGGCGTGCACGACCGGCTCGTTAGTCTCGTTTTCGAACGAACCATCCGAAATTGGAATTTCGCTTCGCAAAAGTAGTCACCGCGGTTGACGAGTCGAGACGTCGACGGCGGCCAAAAAAAATTCTGGTCCGTCGTTTCGTCGCATTGTGGGGCGGTGGAAGCAGTAGCCACGTACCGAAAATCGCGCGGGCGAAAGGTTTGCGGCGTTAACAGGTCACTGACCGTCGCGGGTCTCCGAGTCTCGGAAGAACCGAAGGAAAGGGCGCTGAAAAGCCTTTGTCGCGGAGAGGACTGGTGGAAAAAAAAAACCAAAAAATATAAAACACCATACGCTTCCTCCTCCTCGCTCACTTTCTCGGCGAATTCGCGTTTTATTTTTTCGTGTCGGTCACCCGTACGGCTCGATATCATGACGTGACCGACGACGCACGTGACCGCAGCACGACCTGCACCTGACGTTTGATCGTAGTGTTTCAAGTTTTTATTGCGTGTACACACAGGCCCGGATAAAACGTAACATTTACGATATAACGCCCGTTCTACGAAACAAGTCATGAAAATCGTTTCAAGTGTTTTTTTTTTTTAAATTTTATTTAATGAGATCATAAATAACGATTGAACACCTCTCGAAAAACGAAATTATTCAATATCTAATAAGACGGACGAACATAATCAAGGAATCGATTATCCGCGATTGTGCGAATGTATGTGCGCGCATTAAAATCATTAGGGCCGGATGTCGACAACCGATTTTTGTTAAGTCATGATTGACGGAAAATCTGCTACGCCCGGAATATGATTATATGCAAATTTGCTTTGAAAATCAATCTATGTAGTGCATTTGAACGAGTCGTGCGCTTTTGCGGACAATCGCGATCGAAAGAAATACGATTGATGTGATTTTGTTCCCGGTGGCAAATCCAGGTTTTCTTCGAAAAGTTCACTTTTACCTCCCTCGGCAAAAACAATGTTCCTAGTTTTCTGTTCCTCGTTGTGTTTTCTTATATCTCATCATGTAAACGCTAAAATTCGCCGATCTCGGTTCGTGCTATGTTTCCAAACTCAACGATGCGTTATTTCTCTTCAGTCTCATCGAAATAATTACACATAACCGTAATGATCTTGCACTTAGAAACGAACCGAATAAAGTGTTTGACACCGGTTTTTACATTCCATCTGAAGATTTTTTTTTTTTTTTATTGTGACAAATGCCTCGGCAACTATGGGCCATTGGCTACAAAAAATATATAGTATTTACATTAATAATAGAGAGGTTACATTAAATATGGTAGATAGATTATACTTATAATATATATATATATATATATATATATATATATATATATATATATATATATATATATATATATATATATATATATATATATATTAAATTAAATGGCTTTATGAAGTTCTATGTCCCTTAGGAATTTGAGAACGTTGGTTATATCGATGTTGAGGTTTTCAGCAAGATGGTGAGTTAGATGGCATTTTTTCCGTTGTAATTCGTATTTTCTGCAGTCGGTGATGATGTGTTTAACTGTTATGGGATCCTTACAAGTCGGGCACATGGGTGGGTCTTCTTTCTTCATTAGGTAGGCGTGGGTTAGTCTAGTATGGCCTATTCTGAGCCTATTGATAACTACTTCTTCTTTTCTGGTGAGTGTGTTGTCACCTGGAGATTATACTTGAACTATCACACATCCATCAAAGTTTCGTACTTTACAATCAAGGTGATAGTCTGAGGACTGAAGTATCTACCGTTTCCACAGGATACAGTGAAAAAGGACAAGGTCGGTTACGAGCACGTATTCAAGATAGCTTATTTTTCGAGTGGAATAATTGAGTTATTGAAATTTAGAAAAATCAGAAAACTCGAAAAATCTTGCCGTTTGATAATAATGTGTCTTTAAGTACACAAGAGTATTATATTTCAAATATTCGGGGGAAAAAAAAATGCCACCCGAGCGTATATCCGCAACAAACTGTGATGTGGTTTTTTTTTCGTTCGTTTATTTATACATAACTTTCCCCTCGAGGCAAGCCGATGTTTAAAATAAACGGAAATGAAATGTTAATGACTTTTATATTTTTATTTTTTGATTCGTGCCAGGTGGTAACTTTTCCGCATATAAATAATTACCGATACTCTGTGTGCTGAACTCCACTATGGTTAATTTCTGATTTATTATGTAAATAAATGATTAATTTCACGAGAAATAACTTTTTAGAGGACGAAAACATTAAAAATCACAAAACCAATAAAAGCTTTCCCAAATATTTCGTAACTTTTTTCGTATAACGTAGTGACGAAAAATCACCAACTGTATAAAAAATCTTGTGGGGTTTAGAGGTGTAAAAAAAAAAAAAAACAAAATAAATAAATAAAGCACTATCAACTTTATAATTTGTCCGATAGTTATAGGCATAATTTTTACGTTTCCCCGTATTCGATATCCTCCGTCATTGTCACAACTCATTTGTCACGTTATTATGAGGGTTGAAAAAAAAAAAAATCATTATTTATGCCTTTGGATTTTCGGTATAAATGCTAAAACGTCGTTCGTTGTACGTGTTGTACGTGGCCAAATCTCGCCAAAACTGGTTTGGGTCTATACGAGCGCGAAAAGCTCCAGGTTTAAACAACCCGTATTATTTGAACCTAAAACTTGTGTGTGAAAACGAGTTGCAAAAAAAGGCAAACGTGCGCGCCAAACGAACTGTTGCCGGTTATTATGTTATCACTCGTTCGTTTTTCACTATTATTATTGATTTCTAAGAAGACTGCCGATTTTCGTTAACACGAAAAGAAAAACGGAAAAACGAAATCACACAGACCGAGAATTATTGTGAAATTAAGTTCTAGTAAACTAATTAATAAGATTCGCTAACCACGTGATAATAGATTAATATTATTCGGATAAAAAATACCGTAGTTTTTTTTTTCGAAAAAAAAAACAAACTCGCATACTACATTATTTTTATCCAATCCCGACGAAACAGAAATGTAATATTTCTAAGCTGATATTTTCTTTTTTTTGTTTCGCGGTAAAATTCGGTGTCTATTATCGATTCGTTATGCCACAAAAGAAATCCGAAACTTTCACGTAGGTAAACTCTTTGCGGATAGAAATTTTCGTTTAATGGGCAATTTAATTGGTTAATATATTTTGCTGTTGGCTACTAGTACATAGTTGCGAAAAACGATAAAGTTTTCCGCGTACGCGTTATACGCGAAATACATTTTACAAGCCGTTTTATTGAGATTCCAAAATTATAATTCTAGAAACTTGCAAGGTCCGCAACGTTCACTTTGTACGAACACCGTTAAATTTATTAATCTGTCTATCGATTTCGGAAATAGCAGAAAAACAATTACGATAGTAAATACTTGTTTACATTATTTAGATTCTTCTTACGGTCATGAACGAGTCTGATTCGAAGCTAAGCCTTTGCTTTCATATGTTATTTTCATATTGATTTCAAACTAATATTCTAAACCGTATAATAATACAGTAACGTTATTATGGTCTACTGAGCATAATACAGACATTTTATACGACAAATACGATAACAATCGGCATTAATAAATCGAAATCGGTTTTGAAATTAAAGTTTTCAGAAACAAAATATTTGCAATTAACGATAGCAATTATTCATAGATTGTGTGTTATGCGCGTTATTACCTGATAAATAATAAAACATCTATATTTTGCTTTACATGATGTTTGGTATCAAAACGAAACTTTTTGTTGAAAAACGATACGAATATTTCAAAACCAATCGCTTTCACGTGCCATCAAAGTTATTAGATGATGATCAAACCTGTAACCCCTCAGGCATCAAGTTTTAATTTTATTTTAAACGAATTTTTTAAATAATATCAGCTAAAAATGGTAAAAAATTGCGTAGTTTTAATATTAATTATATTTTAATAATTTAACGGTACA
Source organism: Therioaphis trifolii (assembly GCA_027580255.1). Classification (NCBI taxonomy): domain Eukaryota; kingdom Metazoa; phylum Arthropoda; class Insecta; order Hemiptera; family Aphididae; genus Therioaphis; species Therioaphis trifolii. Next base: position 38,141,648 of record CM050408.1, on the reverse strand, counting down.
AGTTATATTCCCATGGTATAAAAATGTCAGTGAAAACAAAATACTGTACATGATGTGTATTTATATTGAGGAATTTCAAAAATGCACCAAACTGAATTGAAGTATTCAAGTTGTTGTTTGATGTTATTAAATTATTATAAAATATATTAGATCTAATAATATTTATATTTTTCGTAGTAATATTACATTTTTTTACCATAAAAAACACCGTCCAAACGACGAAAAAAAACCTCATAAACCCTCGGCAAGTACATACAACCATTTTTGATTGACATCACTATGAGCCTTACGCTCTATTGTCACATTTTTTTCCACAATACAAAACTATACTGGATTAGGCTCCAATACACATATATAAAGGAAAGATTGTGGATATTTTTTCGTTCAAATTCAAATGAATAAATAATTTAAGGAAAAGTAAAAACTATACTTTTATTAGGCAATTTATATGACACATAAAAAAGAAAAATTAAAAATTGAATAAATGAAATAAATATTTATATAGGAACTGTTAATATATTTAGAAAAAAAAACTATTAATAAGATATGACACGTTCCGAGAACTTAAAACATTTTCAACGTTATAAAGTGTTTTCTATTTATAAAATTTTATGAACACTGATGAAATACAAAATAAGAATAATAACTTAAACTAATATTATAAAACAGTTATGTGCTAATTGTATAAAAAATATTTAAAAAAAATATGTAAAAAAATATTCGCAATATAATTAAAAGTATGTATAAATTAGCCATTGGAATTTCAAAATCATTATATTACCGGCGGTTTTAAACCATAAAATGTATATATATATATATATATATATAGTAAATTTTATATATAATATTTTCCATCAATTTTAACGAATTTTTATAAAAAAAAAACCCCGTCCAATGAATAAAGTATAATTACTTTAAAAAAAAAATGCAATTTCATATTGGAAAATTTAATTACTTAACCGTCGAACAACGAATATCGATATTGAACGATGGGCGTAGAGTAACGAGAATAACATCGTCACGACTGCGAATATGCAAAAACCGACGGGTTCTAGGAATCAATATAATTTACATGATATTAAAGTAAATAAAGTGTATGTACACATAAAAAAAAAAAACCACGTACCACGGAATATCGTTAACAATGCGAATCTATTACCACCGGAGTACACCCCGTCAGTGCCGCCGCCGGAACAACACGACGTGACCTCGCGGAAACGTATTCATTACTGTAATTGATAAATTCGGGCGTTTTCGCGAAAGTTTTCACAGAACATCGTTCCGTCGTACGTTACTTTTCGTGCGCGTCCCCGCGGGTTCGGCGGTGTAATTTTTATTTGTTTCTATTCCGTTTTTTTTTTTTTCGTTTTAACCGTAGCGAAAAAAGACGAGAATAAGAATGAAAAATTAAAAACAAAAAAACAAAATTAAAACAAAAAAGTAAAAAGAATGTGCTCGGACGGCACGGAGTGAGCATTGAGAGAAACGATAATAAATATTATTATCATTTTCTTTATAACGCGTCTCCCCGGCGGCGGCGGCGGCGACCGTGACAGTTTACCGTCGCGTCGGTGTGTCTCGTCGTCGTCGGCGGTGATTCCGACGTACACGCGGTCGGTTTTAAATGTTTTAATACGTAACGACAGGACCCCCACATCGTATTTTTTGGTGCCCGGGTACAGAACTGAATCCGGGCCCCTCTATCAAAGCAATTAATTTTTCGAGATGAATAATTACTTCGAGAATTCAAACGTTAGTTTTACGTGTAGATCATAGGAGTGATTATAATTAAAAAATAAAATATCGACAAATTGATAAGTATCATTTATAACCTGAAAACATTTGTAATATTATGTACATAGTTCAAACTAAAAATGTATGCTAAAAATAAAATATTGAAAAAAAAAAAATGTAAAAATCAAATAATGCGATTATTATAGCTATAATGTATAATAATTGAATGCATGTACCTATGTATAGTTCTGGTAGTCTCATAAATCATAATACTTAATACATACAATTTATTTATTTATTTATTTATTTATTAATTAACGCCAATCGGCTTTTTCAACAAGATACAATAATCATAACAGTAATAAAATTTTTTAGTAAACAGTGAAATAACTTAAAATATAATACTTAGACTATAATATAATACTTATATGCTGTATAATAATAAATATGTATCCGTACAAAGCTAAAGATTATCATTATATTCACGCATAAGTTTAATAACTAATGGTGCATTTTTAGCAAAATTAGAGCTACTTAAATTAGTGCTACTAAAAATTATCATTAACATTCTAATTTCTACTTTCTACGTTAACTAAATTTTGCTTTTCTTGCTTTTTTCTGAGCAAAGTCATGTATAATATCATTAAAATGTATTTTCGACATTTTTCTATTATAATATAATGGAGTGATTGTTAGCATGAACGCCGGGCTCCTCGAAAGACCGAGCCCCAGTACCACGGGTCCTCCTGACACCCCCCCTTGTGGGGGCCCTGCGTAACGATAGCAGTATACGAGCGAAAACTTTGTCGATTTCGCGGGGATTCGCGGCGGCGCAGGTATCGCCGGCGCCGTTAACGCGCTCCCGACGCACGCGGGGCGGCTGTTTATAATAATAATAATAATAATAACACGAGCACGTGCAAATCGATTCGCGACCGGAAACGCCGAGCACAAGACGTCTTCGGGCCGGCGTAAACGACCGTCTATCCTCGCGTCGCGTGCGTGTGTGATAATAACAAAAACACACACACACCCACCCACACACACACACACACACACACACACACACACACACACACACACACACACACACACACACACACACACACACACACACACACACACACACACACACACACACACACACACACACACGCACACACACACACACACACACACGCACGCACGCACGCACACACACGCACACACACACACACACACACACACACACACACACACACACACACACACACACACACGCACAAACAACGTATACTATCTTCGCTTGTGTGTGTGTGTGTTTGAGGTTAAAGTTTCGACCTCCGGCAATAATACTTCCAGGCAACGAGGATCCCGTGTTAACGACTTTGGCGCCGAGTTTAAAAGGAAAGTTTCACACCGTCTGAGCTTTTATTGAGGGACTTCCCGTCGGCGGCGCCGGCGGCAGAGCGGGGTATCCTGACTTTCGGCCGGCCGCAAAAGCGTGCCTAAGTTTAGCGGGTTTTCCGCGGATTATGCCGTCGTTTTTCCGCCGCTTTGATTGTTGTTCGCGAAACACGTCGACGTCGCCGCGCCGGTCCGCCCGCGATTCGTGTGCTCCCCCCGACCGCCAAACGATGAAATTACGTTCGCGCGGACACGCCGTCGTCGTCGTGTCTTCGGAGTCCGGCGACCGAAAAAACGTATTCTCATTTGTTTCGTTTCGTTTCGTTTATTTATTTATTTATTTGTTTCGTTTATTTCTGTTTTCGCATGCGCGCTGATATCCTGCAGAGTTTATGCAAATTTATGAAAATGTAATTAATTTTATTAATTTAAGAGCTCGTGGCCATTAAAGCCAGACGGGATTCGGATTAAAAAAAAAAAAAAAAAAAAATTATATTCATACATATAATATATATGTATACGACTGGCTCTTTGTCTTGTTACCGTGGCGTAATCATGAACCGTAGAAAAAATATCGTGTTCTCGAATTACTCAAACGAAATCCTCTGCCCGTTATCGTCGGACGCGTTGTTTTTTGTTTATCGTTTTTTTTTTTTTTTATATATATTTCTCTTCTCATCGCCGGCCGAGCAAAGGAGTCACGACGTAGATTTGCGCCTATTTTTACACTGTTTCGACCGGAAAAGTACGGCGCACAAAACGAATACTGTGTTATTGTTATAATTATAGGGCTCGGATTTATATGCCCTAAAAATATCAAAAAAATGACCTTTCGAAAAATGCATAATTTATTAAATAAATTCAAATTATTTTTGAAAAAATGAGTAAAAAATGAAATTATATTTACATTACACTGTACAAAAAAAAAATTAAAATTCAAAAATTGAGTTAAAAATCAATTAACATTTGTATTGCACCGTACAATAAGAGTGTCTTTAATGTTTTAGAATTTAAATGAACGTCGGTTGTCTGTTTTTGTATACCGAGAATGATCTCTCTACATCAACTGAGGTGATAGGAGCAAACTTGAAAAATGATTTTTCGTAAGGTGTTGAGTCTTCTGGATTAATATCTTCTTCTCCTTCTAATATTTGGTATATTTTTTTAATTTGGTTAAGTCGATTGAAACAATTCATATTTCGTAGTACTATAATAATATATTTACTACTTATATTTCATTGAAGTCAATTTTTTTAGTCATAATACGCGAAATAGGTAAAAATTGTCCGAGGTATAAATTAAAAAAATGCATTAAAAACGTTAACAAATGCCCTAAAAAATCCGATAAAAATTCAAATAATTCAAAAAAAGGTCCTAAAAAATTTAAGTGGTTAGAAGACGTATTACTCGAAACATATTTGTAGCTTGGAGAGCATCGCGTAAGACATTCCAAAAATAAAGATGCAAATGTATTGAAATCCGAGCCCAATTAATAATAATAACGGTAACGTTATAGTGTTGGCATTTATCGCACGTCGTAATATTATATAATATACACGTTTGAGACGTTCGAGTCTATGCCGTGCGTTTATTATTGCATTTGGTATTTTAATGAGAATTTACGGCGGCGTTCGCTTGAAATCAGCTCGCGCCCGTTTGACAGACGGTTTTTACACGTGCCGGAATCGTGTGCGAGGAGTTCGCATTGCCGGTAGTATTTCGGTAGTAATTTTTCATGTTTTTTTTTTTTTTTATTTCCAGTCAAACGCTTAGCCGCGTGATCAACGACGGTTAGGATAATGCTTCAGATATGTTTTGAAATTAAAATCTCTGAATTCTTGCACGACAAAATACGTGAAAAACATTGTCCAAGTCCTCGCTCCTCGTCACACGTTTTTTCGTGTTCAAATACTTATGAATATCGCGAGACTAATCGTGAACGGTTGATCGCAGAGGAGGATCGAGGCGATTGAAGTACTCGCCGAAAATATCGATGACCGCCGGGCGTGTTTTTTTTTTCAATTTTCTTATTGAGAAATAATTTTGTGGCTTGGTTCAAGAGGGCCAATGTCACTTTTCGTGATTGTTGGGAAATTGAATTTTAAAATATAATTTTTGTATGTATCGTATGTATTTGTATAATTGTTATACATTTATATATGTATTAAGTTGGCCATACTGCACGATCGATAACAAGTGACATTATCCCCGATAATCTGATTTCCGTAAAAATGTGACATTGGCCTTTCTTGCACCAAACCACGGAATCCGATTTGTCGATCCGAATATGAAATATTAAACGCGAATCAGCCTGGCGCGAATCGAAATCGCGTTACTCGCGGATTAACTTAATGCGAATTGACTTAATGAGTGTATTAACTTCGACTGCGTACGAACGCGGTATTAAATATTTCGGGGTCTAATTTTCCGCCAAGAGTGTGTGTGTGTGTTGTATGACGTGATAAATACACGCGTGAAATATTAATGCGGTCGTCGCACAGTGGGATAGAATACAATTTAGGTGGCCAAAAATAACAGTAACATAAAATTGAACATATTATGATACATTATTATGAGAGCAATATAAATACATTAAAAATACAATGTTAACTTGAAGTTTTTAATGTTTGTTTAATGTAATACATGTTTATGAATACAATTAATTACTATCGGTATCAGTTCAAGGACGTATTTCTGGGGGGGCGATCCCCCCCCCGGGCCTTTTCAATTTTTTTTTTTACCTTTTTTTACATTATCTGTATTATATTATAATAATCATAAGAAAAAAATTACGAAGTTATTTAAAGTCATAGATTATGATATAGGTGTGTAATATATTGATAGAAGCGCTCGGAATTTACCCAGCTCGAATCGTATCGCTTTTATAACGATAGATACTTTTAGATACACGTTATCTAATATTGAACGTTCGATAATTTTTTTTTTTTTGTTAAACACGAAATAGTAATGATATTATTGTAGTACACGAATACGTCTTCACAGTTCACGTAGTACACTAGATGCGTGCAAAATAATAGATAGATTTGCAGAACACAAACGATTAAAAGAATTTGTTTTATAGAATAATAATTTTAATAAGTTTGTGCTTCATTTAAAACAATTTTTATTTATTTTTAATCCTAAATATTATAGTTAAATTATTTTTGTTTATTTTTTATTCCTCAACATTACAAGTCTAAAAGTCACCCCCCCCTTAAAATAGGGTCAGGGATGCCCTTGTATCAGTTTCTGTTTCGTAACTTTCATTCGAAGAACTGTGATCCCCTATATTGGTATCATTTTCTTTTAAAAATAATAACGACATAATTTCAGCAGAAAATGACGATTTTTTTTTTCGAACCACAGTTTCTTTAGGGAAGATATGTAAGGATCTGATGATACGAGTAGAACGTGCATGAGGTCTTCGTTTGTATTCACTCTCGAACGTTTGCGAGTGTTATGCTCTCTATATTTTTTAAACTCTTTATTCCGAGCTTCCTGTGCTTCTTCTGATAATTGTCCTACATATGAGTAAAAACATAGGCGTCATTCATTCAATGTTCAAACAAGAGATAATTTGAATACAATATTATATAATAATTATATATAATATAATAATTTAATAATTACCTATCGGCAGTGTCGAAGTGCGAACAACATCAGCTCCATAATATGTTAAAACTTTATGCACGGAGAGTGGCATAAAAAACCACGGATAAAGTAAAACAAAATACATTTTTATTATTATCATCGTTATTTTGAAAAACAGTCTTTGGCCAAAAATTTTATTCTACCCCACTGTGCGTCGTCGAATGAAAACGTAACGTGAAATTAACGTGGTATTTTTTGGCGACGACTCGACTCGAGAATCCGGCGAGTCGCGGTTTGAAGTTTTCGATCGCTCTGCGTTACGTTTCCCGTGTGTTGTACGAACACGGTGCGCAAGGGCGTATTTCTGGGGGGGCGATCGCCTCCCCTGGGCTTTTTTTTTTACCTTTTTAATATTATCTGTATTATATTATAATAAACATTAGAACAAAATTACGAAATTATTTAAAATCATAGATTATGATATAGGTGTGTAATATATTGATAGAAGCGCTCGGAATTTACCCTGCTCGTATCGTATCGATTTTATAACGATAGATACTTTTAGATACACGTTATCTGATACTGAACGTTCGATAATTTTTTTTTTTTTTTGTTAAACACGAAATAGTAATGATATTATTGTATTACACGAATACGTCTTCACAGTTCACGTAGTACACTAGATGCGTGCAAAATAATAGATAGATTTGCAGAACACAAACGATTAAAAGAATTTGTTTTATAGAATAATAATTTTAATAAGTTTGTGCTTCATTTAAAATAATTTTTATTTATTTTTAATCCTAAATATTATTATTTAAATTATTTTTTTTATTTTTTATTCCTCAACATTAGAAGTCTAAAAGTCGCCCCCCCCTGAAAATAGGGTCAGGGACGCCCTTGACGGTGCGACGGTTTTCGATTACGTGAACAATTCATGAACGAACCGTTTTGATTGGGCCGTTTAATTTTTAAAAGCGTCGTTACATCGTTTCACACGCACATACGAACAACTATTTACCGAAAACGAAATCGAGATCGCGCGTGGTTCGTAAACATAATCGAAAACGGTTTCGTTGGTCGACCGATATCGATTGCAGTTTATTATTACGGTTTGAATTCAGAGCGCTAAAAATGATAGCATCCTTTGGATTCGCATTGAACTCCAGGCCTAGCGCGTAGGAACAAAGGGAGTATGCAAATCATATACACATAAACTATATGAATATTCGAATTTACACGTAGACGAAAAAAGGCACGCTCCCGGTTCAATCGGATATTGTCGATTGATCTTTTGAATTCGAATAACGAAACGAGTAAATGGGGAATCATTCGTTTTTACCGTTCGTAAATATTCTACTATCGTACCGCGCGTATTTTGACAGTCAATACGGCGGCGGTTGTAAATATTTTGAAATCGGTTAGTTTTGAAAAAAACAAAATATAGATTTTACTTATAACTGTCAACAACCGATTTTCTACGGCGGATTTTATAATTTTGGCTTTTTAAAAGAAGAGAAATATATTTTATCCATCTTGAAATGAAGCCAGAATTTATTGTTATTATTATTTTTACTCGTATTTAAAGTCGACCGTGAAATTATTCATACTGAACGAATTGACCGACTATTATTATTATCATTATCGCAGTGACGGTCGGAGATATTTATTTTCACAGTGCACATTATACGTTTTCAAACACCTTCAAAAAATTAAAATACAACTCGAACATTTTTACATAAAATTTAAGAGATTTTATTTGTATAATTTTGAATTATTATTATCATCGTTATCACTTGTGTCCTAATCTTCTATACCTGTTTTTAATATAAAATGTTAAATTGTAGACATTATTATTATTATTTTTTTTTTTACATAAATGTTTATCATCTGTAGAAGTAATAAGGTATGATTTCTTTTTTTGTACAATATTTCCATACATATTAAAAAATGCCATAAGATTCATAAAATTTTAATATTTTTAATATTCTAAATGCTCTCATCGTTATTAAACAGATAAAAAAAAATGAAAACAAAAATGCTATTATGAATTTGAAATATAAATGTGGTAAATTCAAATTTCATATGATTTGTATATTTAAAAAAAAAAAAAAATAAATAATAATGTATCATATTATTAACGTGATTATTAGAATTTAATTAAAACAATAATTTTTATATGAATCGTTTAATAATAATAATTTATCAACGTAATCAATCGTCATCAAGTATTGTAATACACGAGACGGTATGTTTGTTTCACTCGGCAAACCGATTGTAAAATAAGTGAATATCTTCCAGACACGGCAACTATTTAAATAAAACCGATTTGCACGGGGGTGTAAAAATATCAACGTGTTCGCGGTTGAGTATGTACGTGTTTTCATAGGAAATAAACCCATTTTGTTTTTCATTTTCACATATCAATGCTAATTAAAACGGAACACTGTATAATATCAGGGACGACCACAGATATGTCACTCAGGGGGGGGGGGGCAAAAAAATTGTGCCTCGTGAAGCCCAACTATTAATTTTACGAGTAGGTACATCATAATATTATACTTGTAATTATTGGTAAAATGACTGTCGGAAAGTCACTGAGTGCCCTAGTCGTGTCCCCCCACTGCCCCTCCCCCCCGTCCTCCGAGCGTCCCTGCTGTACGTTCAAACGCAACAATCAGATAGGTACGTGCGTGATATAACATATATATATATATTTTTTTTTTTTAAGAAATATAACTTTATTTTTGAAATATTACATTCTGTACGGTACATAATACGTATGTACAATAAAGTAATATAAATGATAGAATTAGAAAAATGACAACGAGTACTTGTCGTGGAAGGAAGTCTCGCATTAGAGTCGCCTAGAGACTTTGAAATATGTTTTATAATTTATTATTTACATACAATTAAGTCACGACACCGATTGCGCTTGAGACGTCTGGTTGGGTTACCAGGTAATGACGGTAAAGCTAGATCCCTATTACGATAATATCTCTGTTCGTTTTGTTATTTTTTTTTTTTTTTCAAACGACTTCCATTTATTTTTCACGCGCGTGAAGTATGTATGTATATATAAAACAAAAAACTCGATGCATCTAGGTACCTTTTTTTTTTCTCATTCGACTCGTACACCGGCCTCGCGCGTGTTGTATCGTCACATAAATGATACCTAACACCTAATTTGATTTGATTATTATTATAAACATAAAATTAATATATTGTCAGCAAACGCACACATACACATACGCATACACACACACCACATTCAGGAAATGATGACCAGACAGATGGCAACAGAATAAAACGACCCCGCGAGTCGTGATGATTGTTCGTTTTGCTGCCATCGCTGTAGAGGACGAAACGCTGTCCGATTTACGAGTGAAGCGATCGGCCATTCTTTTGTTTTTGTAATAATTATTATTTTTGTCTTTAATTAAAAGGTGTTTTTATATTTAATCATTTTTCTATTTTATGCACTCGTGAAAAGTATATGAGAAAAAGTTGGTACATTTAACAAAAACGGTATTTAAAACATATTGTATTTCAAACCACAATCCAGTGCTAGATCATTTTCTTTGTCAGTTTGAGGAGAGAAGTACGATATCGTTTAGGTAGGGGCAGGGCTGGGCAGTATCTTAGATACTAGTATTTAAGATACGTATCTTAGATACAATTGTATCTTGTATCTTGTATCGAGATACATAATTTGAATGTATCTTGTATCGGGTATTTAAATACTTTATTGACTTGTATCTAGTATCTTTTTATGATTAAGATACTAGATACATTCAAAAAATATGTTTCATATTATTTCATTTATATAACAATTTTCCTAATAACCCAATAAGTAATGATACGTTTATATGTTGGATAGTAATATATTAGATTAAAGTAACTTTGGTGTCTGGCGATAATATTATATCAGAGATAAGACTTCGTTGATCACCGGTCGCCAACTGACGTCTGTCGGTTCATACTCTCTGTCTGTCTCGTGCGTATTATGCATCTGTGCGGTGTTTGTGTAGACTGACAGTGACAAAAAAATATATAAATATTAATATTGCAATATATATGTGTTATTAAGAACATGGACAACCAAAATAATACAATTGTTAATATTCCAAAATGCTTAGATGGCAAATTACTATATATACTCTCGAAGAACTCTTAGTCGCCGTATAGATGGTGATTATATAAAAATAAACGATGCAATTAAATTTTTTTTTGAAATGACACAGTTGTTGGTCACGACAACTGCTGATATTTGGTCCACAAAACATCGCAGTTTTATGGGTGTTACAGCACACTGGGTATTTAAAATATAAACATATATTATGTATTAATTCAATAATAATTGTACATAATATGTTAATTTAATGATTTTAAATAGACAAATATATTAAGTATCTTATATCTTATAGGTATCTCAGATACATGTATCTTGTATCTAGTATCTTTAAAAATATTATTGTATCTTGTATCTTGTATTTAGATACTTTTTTTAAGGTATCTTGCCCAGCCCTGGGTAGGGGTTACCTCTCGCTCGAAACATCCAGTGCTAGATCTTTTTCTTTGTCAGTTGTTTCGAGTGTAAAATAACACTAGAGCTGTAAGGGAAAGCCTTTAAAAAAAAAAACCTGTTTCGACTATCCTATTAAGCAGTGCTAGATCGTATTCTTTGTCACTTAAGTTGGTAGTCGTCCGGGCCAATTAATAGGTTTTTCTTTACATGCTTGTTTAACGGTTAGAGTGTACAAAACCGACAGACGCCTTGTTTTGTGTTGTTATACGTCAAGCCTTCGCGTGGCGTATACGACACGCGAGACGGGCGAAAAATCAAAATCGAAATTTTCAACGAATTCTCAGTACGCGGACGGCGCGCTAATTTTTCACACAGAACTCCGGGCAGTTTACGCGCCGGGACCGGGATCAGTCGGCTCCTCGTCAATACCTACGGTTTCGTACGTTTCGTACGCGGAAGACGATGCGAATCGACCACTCGTCGTCTCGGCACGACGACGAGACGTAGAAGACGAAGAAAACACTTCAGAAACACACGTCGAACACTCGACGGTAATAATAATAATGTTGTATTCGTGATTTGCGTGAAGCGTTAAATATTGCCGTTAACTCACGTTTACGTTATCCCGGGAAACGTTGAATTATATTATTATTGTTGAACACGAGCAATCTCGAACGCGCCTAAGTGCGCATGTGTGGCTTTGAACCGATCGCACAAAGCGGCGTAGAGAGACTTAATACACACTCGACGATTTTAATTGTTTTCGTCGTGGAATACAATCAAGTGTGTATGTGTGAGTGTGTGTGTGTGTGTGTGTGTGTGTGTGTGTGTGTGTGTGTGTGTGTGTGTGTGTGCACATACTCTTAATGTAATATTTACGATTACGGACGTGATGTTTAGCACTCGCATATTATACAGGGTACCACACTAGTCAATTACTCATTACGATTAATCCGTAAATTTAAACTTTTCCTTCGTAAAATTCAAAACACTATAAATAATAACCACGTTTTTACGAAAGCGATAATTTTTGACTATTTTTTATCTACGTGGTCTTCATATTTTTTTCTTTTTCTTTTTTTTTTATTATCATAGTTTTTGGTCTTTTCGAATAATTATCGTCATTTAATAACGCCGTAACGTTAAAAGAGATAGTACTTTTTTACCGAAAATTCTGATGTTTAAATTTCTATTATTAAACCAACGGTTACAATGTATTATGATTTAAAGTCTATAGAGTAACGACATAGTAATAGTGCATATTTTCGGGACACTCTTGCTTCAGCACATCTCTAATCTAAATTTACAACGCTTATGTTATATCTTTTAAGCTATTATACACATTCCATTTATACAAATTTGACTATAAAAATTTTCAAAAGAACAATCTCTTTAATATAACAGAACGGTTAGACACACACACACACACACACACACACACACACACACACACACACACACACACACACACACACACACACACACACACACACACATATATATATATAACATATATATGTGAATTTACTACACGTATCCACTGGTTAGGTTAGGTTAGGTTAGGTCAGGTTAGGTATAATATATGAATATATAATATATATATACAGTGAGTTCCGCTTAATGTGATCACTTTGGTGCAGGTCATTTTGATTCTATTAACCGGTTGATTCTAATAAGCATTTACAACAATTTTTTTTATAATTCAATCTTTTAATACAATTATTAATTTTTAATTAGATATTTAATAATTTCTAATACATATATACATAATTATAATTTTTTAATAAAATTATTGATTTTTACATTTTTTTTATTTAATGATTCTAAATTTATGCTTGAAATAAAATAAAATTTTGAATTAAATAAGATAATATTAATATATAAAAATTAAATTAAATAAATGCATTTAAAATAAATACATAGATACCATAAAAACGATAAAATTGTTCATAAAAGTGATTCAATTATCCGGTACTTAGTGATTCTAATAAAAGGTCAATTTAATATTAGTAGCATACAATTTGGTTTGGGATTTTCATTTTTGATTCTAATAAACGGTTGATTCTATAAACCAGTGATCACATTAAGCGGAACTCACTGTATATGAATAATAAACGATGGGTTGGGGGGGGTGAAATGACTAACGTCAGTACCACCCCCCCAATCTCGATAATTATGTGAAAAAAAAAGTCAGGTTAGGTTAGGTTTGGTTACAATATATTTCTATTGTTTTATTTTGATTTTTAACCTGTCCAAGGCGAATAAACGATATCGCTTCACACGACGTGTGACAAAAGAATTCATTTCCGATACCACGTACGTGTGAACGGTGTTAGCAACGTCGAAAAGAGGGTATTTTTGAAATCAGGGCCGTTTTCGCAACCGCGAACGTCGTGGACGCGTATTATTTTAATACTATTTCACCTCGTCGTACGTGCCACGTGTCTTTGTGGGTAATAAAAAAAAAAAACAATATTAACAATATATAATTCGTCATTGGCAAAAAACTACTCGAAAGTCGAAAGTCACTGGCGGTTCGATCGGATCGCCATTTGCATCGGACCAACGAGCGCTAGCTCGGATTAGCCGGAATCATAACGAGCACCGACTATTATAATAGTGCAGGGCTGGCCACAACGAGGCTCGCGAGCCGCATGTGGCTCTTAAATCAACTTCGTGTGGCTCTTGAACCAAACTTAGACTAAAATTAATAAATATATAATTTAATTAGAACCGTACGATAATAACGTAACAATATTCAAATACGTCAATATTCAATAATTACTATATAATAAAATGTTTTTTGTAGTATAAAATATAAATGTTCCTTCATTTGATTTAAAATGAAAAGTTATGTTCATTTTATAAGCATTACTTTATAAAGTGGCTCACCTCGAATTAACTTTACAAATTTTTGGCTCCCAAAATTAAGGTTAGTGGCCACCTCTGTAATAGTGATTAGCGACAAAGAGGTTTACACCAGAACATCGTTACGCGTACGCGGCGGCGTCCGATCCTATTCGAATTGGCATCGACCAGATACCTGGTTTCCCGTTCGCGTATAATATTTTTCTTCGTTTTTTTTTTTCTATTTTCGTAATGCGTTTGTGGTGTACGGCTGGAAATAATGTAGGTATTATAATATAGGTGTACACATTAAAACGCATACGACCGACGTCTGTTGATAATGTACCGTGTTTTGGGTGATCTGAACGTGCAGAAAAAAAACCTCTTGGCAAGCCAAAATATCTGGTGATATGCCGTCGAAAACCGGAGACGAGGACATTATGTGTTCATTACGATTATTATTATTATTATTTTTTTTTTTTGTAGAATTAAACCGATGCAATACGTTTTGAGTTTATTCTGATTATCAACATTCAACACACGTGAATACTCGAGTCTATAGCGGGCGAAGTCTTTGTCGTTAAACGGTAAAGCATGATGTTTATCGAATCCACTCTATCGCGTATCAGTTCGATTTGCAAGTGGTCGTAACATTGTATTCGAAATACAAATAATGAAACAATCATATTTCGATTTTGAATTCGTAACCGATGAATTTGTTTTAGGTAAAGAATTTTAAAACCATTTGGAGTGTACGTGAGTTACATATCAATTTGTCACAGAATTAATTAATTATTTTAAGTATTACAACATTTGTGTAAACATTTTCTTAGTGAAAATCTCTATGATAATACGCATTTATCTTTTAATGTTTGATGGACTATTGAAATACTATACATTAAGATAATGAGGTATTGACTGAGATATCTTGCTTCCACTTTACGATGGAAAATAAATAGCAAAAAGATTAAACAAAAAAAAAAAAAATATATATATATAAATATTTTGAAAATAAAGAGATGAATTTATATTTTTTTGTTTTATGGTAATCAAAGCGAAATGTAAAATACGAATTTAGAAATAAGTAGCACGAATTTCAATGATCACGAGAAAACGCTGAGTTTAGAATTCAATTTATTCGATGACAAACACAATATCAGTTTTATTTTTTTTTTTTTTTTTAACCATCTCAATAGAAATATTCGATATTTTCACGAACCGAGGGGTTTGATTTTTTCAATTCATTATGAGCTATATAAGAAATAAAACGTCGAGTGACCGATTTGCACGAAATGTAACCGACGGAAAATTAACAACCGTGGCTTTCTATTTTCAATTATTTCGGTCGACTATCATATTATGACGAGTGATCTTCAAACTTTGTCTAGTAGACGATTATGATTATTCGGGATGACATCGAGCACTAAACGTTCGATTTATGACTCGCAGTCGATCACAATAGTTTTAACTAAAAGCATGAATTATCTCGGCAGACCCTGCAACAACGGGACATCAGTAAAGCAATAACTCAAACATTATTCATAAACGTACTCTGCCTAATCGTATTTGAAAAAAAAAACACGTGTAACTTAACTAATTGTCTCGACTATGCTAACGTCGAAGGTTATGCATAACTAACGTTTGACACAAATGCATATATAGCGTAACGACATGCCGATATTACCTATAAGTTATAAACTATAACCAAACACACGGTTTTTGGTTGTAGTGAGTGAAACTACGATATTAACTTTTTTGGTTTTCATCGAAATCTTTTTTCTCCCCACGGTCGCTTCGTATCTAGATCCCAGACTTCATTAAAAATATGCCCACGGCGATATTGTGCACAGCGTGTGCGATAAGTAGGGCTCGGATTTATATATTCTTCTATAATTCACCTAGAATAATTTTGATTATAAATGTCGACGTTTCGTAATGTGTAGATTCTATGGTCAGTTTTTTTTTTGCATATTTTTGCATATTTGAATGAAAATGCATATTTATTGAATTTTTCTTTTTAGTTGCATAAATGTTGCATATTTTAAAATTCGTAGATTTTACGTCTGTAAAAATATCTACTGTCGATCGTATGTAATCCATTATAATACTATCGATAGCCGATAGGTGTACATCGACGGCGAGGTAATGGAATGTGACGACGACGAGGAACTGTCGGTTGAAGATCTATTCAGTTTTAAATATGCACCAATCGTATCTTGTGACGTGGAAAGAAGTTCTTCCAAGTACAAAAGTATGCTCAGAGATAATCGTTAATCCTTTCAATTCGAAAACATAAAATCTATATGTATTACTTTATGCTGGTACTCGTCTCAAAATAATAATTTAATATAAATAGTATACCTATCTAATACTTTAAAACACAATTATATAAAAAATAATGTTATTCTGAATTTTAAAATAATAATTTTTTATCATACTTACCTAATTAATTTATAATATTTTCATACTTACACGATGTAAGTGTTTACATTGTGTGTGCATGTATGTGGTTTTTTAATAAATTTTAGCAAATTTGTGTATACACAATAATATATTTAGATTGTGTAATTTTTTTTACTCAAAACATTATAGTTTGTTAATTTGAAAAAAAACTAATTTTGCATATTTTTTGCATATTTATGATATGAAACTGCATATTTTATAGATTTTTGTTGCATATAAATCCGGGCCCTAGCGATAAGTCACACCGTACATCGCGTTATGATACATATTATGATAAATCATTTATGTCGTCATTAGATCACGTCGTCTTAATTCGCTTTTGTAAACGCGCGGTAACGATTGCGCTTTTTAATTTATAGAACGAGAGGCGTTCTGTGAAAAAGAAAAAATACAACACTTACGACGTCTTATTATTATTTATTATTTTACGTATAATACAGAAGCGAACGGTATTGCTGATAGCGTGTGGCGTTCAGAGCGCAAGCACAGTATGATATACGTATATACGAGTATTTGATATTATTATTGAATATCCATTCGTATCGCTGGTCCCGCTATTGTTGAGCGTATTATTACGACTATTGTAGTTAAAGAGTCCGGGACACTATTAATTATGTTTTATAAAGTATAATTAATAATATTATTTAGAGAAAGTTTTGAAACTAATGAATATAAATATGAACTTTAAACGTCTGAAACTGAGAGTAGACTCATTATTTAAGCTTAATTAAATTTTTGATTTTAATACGCGTTCAAAACCGTCCACACAACTGACTTTATCGCGCGGATATTTGTCGAATTTATTGATATCGACGAATTGAATTCACGGCGACGGCGGGCCCGCTGACAACTATCGGGGAATATCATTGGTTTAGAGTTCGGTACGGTTGCAAAATATATAATCGAATCGATTTACCGTCTTCTCACTCATTGTATCGTTTGTATGTATAAAAATTATTACGAATAATAACACCGCCGCCGGATCGCGTTTCGTCGCCAGAATATACACTCAAAATACGCGTAATATACGTGTTTTATATTATACGTGTTCATTAGACTAAACTCTACAACGGACGTGTCGTGCGTATATTTAAATATTTCAGATTTTAGACAGTTAAAAATTCGTAATCGTGGATAGCCGACGACGTAATAACGTGGAAACCGATCGTATCGAAAGCGATCACGATCGTGATTTATAAAAAAAACAAAAATAAAAATAAAAAGTAAAATATTCGTAGGACATCCAGGGTGGGGTGTTACGTGCTACCCAATAAAAACAGGTACCTATCGTACTCTTGAGGACGTTATGAGTTAGAATTTAAATAATATAGTAGACAATTGCACAAGTTGAGACAATTTTAATTTAATTCACTTTACACTTTTATGATAGACAACAATGGCAAGGCAAAATTACAATTTATAACTTATGCGCGTATAAAAAATATATCAAGTCAGTAACTCCGAAGGTCTTTGACTGATAGCTGGACACGTCTTATTTTCTGTGTGTATCCGGGGTTGTTATATAGTCCTCCTCGTGCCCGTGAGTGGGATTGCTATTGCTGTGCGATATGTATGTTCACCGTATACGGTATTTGTTTTTCAACCAATTACGGGCCGAAAATATCGATGGTCAAAAGGCCAACTGTCGTAACCCACAAAAACATAATTTTACAAGAGACGCTTTAAACATTTTATTAACCTACATAATCATTTTTGATCCCGCTAGTTAATTATTTATTTTTATTGTGATACTGTATCCGGTTAGGTTAGGTTAGGTATCCGTAACCTAACCGTAACCGTATGTAGGTAAATAAAATGTTTAAAGTGTCTCTTGTAAAATTATGTTTTTGTGGGTAACGACAGTTGGCCTTTTGACCATCGATATGTTTACAAAAGCTGGTGGAATAAGAACGCTGAACATTTTTACCGAAACCGAACGACGAACACTTATGGCCGTGAGTAATTTCGTTTAAAAATCGCCGCCACACTGACACGTCAAACACAACCATATAAGAACAGACGACTTTCTAGTATACTACTTGTCCGTAATCCGTTTCGATTATTTTCATTGATTTTCGTAAATCGCATTTTTTTTTTTTTTTTTTTTGGCAGCGCATACGTCATACGGACACGATATAAAGTATATCTCGGTGACGAACGGTTAGTTTTCCTGACTAAACGAGTCGTGATTCTTTTGTTCAGAAACCGCGTTTACTAATGAATGCACGTGTACATTTCGCTAGTATCGTGCGTTATAACTAGGCTTAGGGACTTACGGTATTTGCATATTTTTACCGGACATCGTAAAACATAGCGGAGTAATACAGGGCGAGTCTGGACTATTTGACAAATGCAATAACTTTTTTTCCATTCATTTTTTTTCATTTTTTTTTTTTTTTTTTTTAAATGAATATTAAGGCCCTGCGCTACAATAATATTGTCTTAAAATATTTTTTTTTACTTTTAAAACTCAAATTTGGAAATTTAAAATTTTTGTCTACCGTAAAAAAAAAAAAATTCAAAATAGCCATTTTGTAAACCTGATTTTTAGAAAAATATTGGTGTTTAAAATTCTAATAAAGGTTGTTCCATTCATTTTCTATGCATTTTTAAAGTTTGTAAAAAAATTAAGAATATTATTGTGTACCACATAATATTAAACACATATTATTGTATATCCCTATTAATTAAATGACCGATCGAAATCTAATTTATTCCATGATTTTTTTTATCATTTGTAGATAAATTAATATTTATCATTATCATCGCAATTAATTAACATATGTATACATGTTCAATACTTCAATTATCAATATAAATTATAACCTTAAATATTTTAATTGGCTAATTTATCGTCGATCAGCCATTAAATAATAGTGTTATACGATAATATGTATTATGCGGTAGCGCGGTACACAATAATATTCTCAACTTTTTCACAAACTTTAAAAAATCATAGAAAATTAATGGATGAATTTTTATTGGAAATTCAAATATCAATATTTTTCTAAAAATTAGGTTTACAAAATGGCTATTTTGGAATTTTTTTTAAAGTGTAGACAACAATTTTAAATTTCCAAATTTGAGTTTTAAAAGTAAAAAAAAATATTTTAAGACAATATTATTGTAGCGCAGGGCCATAGTATTTATTTGAAAAAAAAAAATTAAGAAAAATGAATAGAAAAAAAATAGTCAAATAGTCCAGACTCTTCCTGTATATAAATACGTTTCATAGTAATACATGTTCAAATATTTATTTTGACTGTGCATATTTTTGCATATTGTGAGGAAATTCTTAAATTGTGATATATTTTGCTATTTTTGCATTTATTTGACATATTTTTAAGATTTTGATGAATATATTATGTAATTGCAATAAAAATAAACTTTGTATGAAAACAAGATTGGCTCCAGTTTATTACGTTCAGAAAATAAACTCGGTAAATAATAATAAAATGTGTTTTTGGTTTTCTTTATTTCCAAATTTAAAATTTGGAAGGTTTGCCTGAAGACATAACGAACGATGATTCGGCATACTTTAGATATGACAACTAGTTTTCGCACAAAAGTACCACTCGTTTGGGCACAGTTAATCTTAAATTCAACAACTTGTTTGCTTACAAAAGTACCTTAAAATAAATACATGTTCGATGTAAACGAATATGTTGTAAATATTATTGTCTTGATTTACTTGAAGCTCTCGTCTTGTAATCTTATTTGGTTGTATGTGCAGTTCTGTCTCGGCTTTACGTTTTACACTGCTACGAATCATCTATTTTTTTATTTCGTCTATTGTGCATTCGTTATGATCAGTACGATCATTTATAAACCGTATGACTTGAGTACATTGTCGGTTTGAAATAGCTATAGCTTTGCATTTTTTTGTTCGTACAACAAAAATACAAGTCAACCTTTTTTTGTTCACCGAGTTTTTGTAAACTTCAAAATTGTTTATACTTATACGTTTATTACCGCAACGCGATTCAAACACTTTGAAATACTTAAGTGAAACCACTTAATACGAAATCCATGATAACAATTATAAATGTTAGTACAATACAGTGAAAATTGTCACGTTAGACTAAATTTGCGCAACGATAATCGCCTGATATATTATGATCGAGCAAAGTCCCAACTGAAAGTTCCGTTTCGGGTAAATGAAATGAAATGAAAAAAAAAAGCTAGTATGTGAGATGATGGTGGTACAAGTTCGTCCTTCGTCCCTTCGGTCCTCGGACAAGATATTGGTGATGAATGTATTAAGTTTTAAAGAAATGATGGCTCATTTCTTTAGTATAAAACGATTCTGAGCAAAGCTTCAGTGTAATATAATATATTATTATTATTTAAATACTGTTTACGTATTTTACGGTTATTTGTGTATAATAAAAAATCCTTAGTCACGATTTTTGAAATTTTTTTAGGATAATTAGGTAGGTATATGAGTAAGGTCATATTAAACTTTCAGAACTTTTTGTCAAATATTTAAAATTATATTACATAAAAACTTTCAAACAATTAGGTAAATTAAAAGTTCTATATTTAAATCAAAAGTGCTATAATTGTTCTGAAAATGTTGTCCAATATAAAAAAGTATGTATTTGATATTGGATAAAATTTTCAAGTTTCTAGCTTCAATACTTTTCGATTTATGAATGAATACCTAAAATCTGAACAGTGAAAATCTCGTTTACGGCGGATTTATACCGATTTTACCGTTTTTACTCAGTTTTTCGATCGTTATTCTTGATTACTGGAAAAACTATGGAGATTTTGGAAAAATGACCTCTCTAATGTACCATCTAAGTTCAATTTGGAATCTAAAAATTTGCTGGACGAAACTTTTGGGCAAGGATTTCTATACGAAAAAGTGTTTACAGAAAAAAAAAACATCATTGTAAAACCATAAGATCCTTCGCTTCACTCAGAATTTAAAATATATTAGATTGCGCACAAACTAGTTGTTGATTTGATCATGTGCGCAAACGAGTTCCGTTATTTCGTGTAAAAATTGTAGATTGTGCGCAAACAAGTTGCAGCCGTTTATCGATATCGAGTGGATTGGCCGCGGTGAACGCGTTCGTAGTGCGGTACGGATATGACAGACGAACAAAACAGTTTTTGCGACGCGGAGCAGAGGAAAAATTCAGAGCATACCGAAATCGATATGACGTGGTACACGCGAACGAAACAATTTCATTGGGATTCAATCGATACTTGTCTGTTCTAATAAAGCAGGAATTTCAGTCGTATTGCATTGTACGCACTCCGTACTGTACTTTTGTCTATAACTATCTGACCAATACAATTTATAAATTTACTGCGACCGAGAACGATGAATTTCTCAAATATCTATTGAATCCGAGAAAATATTTATCGCGATAAATTCCCCATCGAACGTCTTTGATATCGTTTGATCACGTGACAATAACAATAACAACAACAACAACAACAACAACAACAACAACAACAACAACAACAACAACAACAACAACAACAACTACAACAACAGTAAAACACATAAACTTTACGTGTATACGGTGAATTTTTTTGTATATCCAGGTGCGTACTGTACATATTATACCAGTTGCTTTTTTCAAAAATTTTATTTTTTTTTTTTATATGAATTGAAACAAACAATAGCACTACTATTTGTTTACCCTTTTTTTTATTTATATAATTTTTTAAATTTTTAATCGTCTTAAATGGTAATCATTATATATCATATATTGTACCATGGAAAATATATACTTTTTTTTCGACATTTTTGCTATTCACATTTTTATCATCATACCAATCGATTAAGAGATATAAGCGTTTTTATGTATATAGTGTTTTTTCGAACACAAAGAAAAACTATTGAAAAATCAAGTGTAACTGTTACATTTGTTGCAGACAAGGTTTTCTTAAACTTATTAAACTTTTGGTACTAAGCTGTTTATCCGGGAAATAACGGTACTAGACTCGAGATTGTTGAGAAGTATCAAAAATACTATTAAACAGACTCGAAACAAGTTAAAAAAAAAAAAAAAATAATAATAATAATAAATTCACTTTTTTTCTTTAAGAGAATTAGGGATCTTTGAACATATTTTTTACCTAAAAATTTTCTTGAATTTTTCGTATGCAGACTGTTGGTAATTCAATATGACGATTCTTATGTTTCACTAATAGCGATGAAATAATATCAAAAACCAATAGTTAAAATGTCATATTCTGCGCACGTTTAAAATTTGAATATTTTAACGAAAGTAATTATTTTTGCGTAGCATGACAATGAAATTAAGGTTGAAAAAATCTAATCCTTTTTTGCGTTTATTTGAAATGTCTAAACATCGTGGAATATGTTGTTTCTGTAAACATTATTATAATATGGGCGTGGGTAATCGTGCTCGTGTTCCAAAAATATTATATTTAATTGTGATTTGAAAACGTTACTGATTATGATACGATTTTGAATTTTCCAAGAAGAAATTTCACCCCATGGTCGGTGATATAAATTCACGAGTTTCGCTCCGAATCGTTTCCCTAAAAAGATGATTTATCGTCGATTTCGATTTTGGAAATAATATCGTAATAAACCCTATAACGTATCGTGTGCGCCAGATCACCGGGATCGCACGAAAATAGGTCGTCTAAAGCAGTGGTTCTCAACCACCGGTCCGCGATAAAAAAAAAGATGCCGGTCCGTATTGTGTTGTTATCAAATCTATTTTTAGTGTAGCGTTGGAAATCGATGAGGATTAGTGGTCCGTAGTCCTACTTAAATCTAGATTCTAGATTCTAGGTCAGTGGTTCCCAACCTTTTCGGCACTGCGGACCACTCGGAGAACTTTCAATATGTCACGGACCACCTCAATTTTAGTCTTTATTGCTGTACAAACAAAATTTGATTATGGGTTGAGATAATAAGATAAGTAGCATTATGAATAGAAATCTATAAATAAATGTTGTGCTATAAATTCTATATACATTTATCAGTATTCATCACACCCCCCCAAAAAAAAAAAAATGAAAAATTTTTGAATTTTGTAAGTATGGCTCACGGACCACTACACAATGTCTCGCGGACCACCAGTGGTCCGTGGACCATAGGTTGGGAACCTCTGAATCTAGGTGGTCCGCGAAAGCAAAAACGTTGAGAACCACTGGTCTAAAGCGCTTCACACGCCCATTGTCCGGAGACCGATGATTTTGGCGAACGGTGATATTCCACCAACAACCACGCCACTCGCAGTCCTGCTCGTGTCGCGAAGAGTGTCTGTCGTTTTTTTTCTTTTTTTTTTTTTTTTGTTCCCCCGACTCGTCGGTCGGTCGGATCCGGATGAATCGGACCCGGACTGCGACCGATTTAGGGACTGCGGCGTGTACGTCACACGGACGCGGTCACACGATATCGTAATGATTATTATTTTACGCGGCCGCGACCGCATAATACTCGTGTCGTTGTTATTTATCGTATTCCGTCGTTTTAATTCCGCCCGGCTTCGACGCGATTATAATACGTTTTATTATTGTCATTATCGCCGTGCGTCCGACCGGAGTGCGCTTTGAGCGATTACCAGCCGGCCTCGAGTGAAATGATAAATTATTTTAACGCGACAATACACCCGCCGCCGCCGGCGGGAGCGCACTCGCCGCCGCCCGGATTTCATAACTGCGTGTGCTACAGGGTGTCTTCCGCCGAGATTCGCACGCAGCGATATCTCGACCCGTCGCTCGATACAGACAATCGAATTCCGATATATCTATTTATATATTTTTTTTTTTGATTTTTTAAATACCTACTAAAAGCCTATGATTCTATAAAGACTGCGAGTAATTCATATTTTAGTGAACTAAAAAAAAAAAAGAAAACAATGATTGGGCTAGGGAAATAGGTGTAAGGATAGTAAAAGCAGAAAGAGCAGCTTTCGCTCTGAATAAGTTCTTAAATTCAAAAGTATTCTCCAAAAAAAAACGAAAGCAAGACTGTACACAGCAATTGTAAGACCCACACTCACATATGGGTGCGAGGCATGGACTACAACAAGCAATACCGAAAGAAAACTAAGAACTTTTGTGAACAAAATATGGAGGGTGATATGTGGACCAGTGTATGGTGATGAAAAAGGAACATGGAGGAGAAAATACAATAAAGAGCCGCGGGAAGAAATGGAAATGGCATCAGTAGTGAACTTTATGAAGGGACAAAGGATTCAATGGCTGGGCCACATGTGGCGACGTAGCGAAGATGATATAAATAGAGTAATCCTGGAATGGAAGCCTACGGGAAAAAGACCTCGAGGACAACCGAGGAAAAGATGGTTAGATGGAGTGGAAGAGGACCTGCACAGAATGGGAGTCCAAGATTGGAAAGAGTTAGCCCAGGACAGAGACAAATGGAGAGATTTAGTGATGGCGGTGAAAACTCTTAAAGAGTATTAGGTACGTATGAAGAAGAAGAAGAAGAAAAAAAAAGAATAAATTTATAAAAATCGTTGTCGACAGAAATAAAAAGTGGAAACGTCGACATTCAAATCAAAAAATCACGTCCTATTATACGGCTATCGACGAATTTCGCAAAACGTATATTATACGACGAAAAGTTATCATATGAACATGATAAACCAATAACAATTATGTGGATACCCGGCCGTGCAAGAATAAGAGGAAACGAAATAGCAGACGAACAAGCCTCATTCGCGATAAACAACACCAACACACCTTTGATTGAACAAATATCATACGAAGACGCAAAAAATACATTAAAAAAATCTTCAGTGACAAATGGAAAAACATCTGGACCAAACAAGCTACCAAATTAAATGAAACCAAAGCTGATACAATCAAATGGCATAACCCCCCCCCCCCCAAAAAAAAAAAAAAAGAAAAGAAGAAACAGTAATGAATAGGCTACGGATAGGACTGCACACTAGACTCACTCACGATTTTCATATGTCTAAAGAGGAATCCCTAATTTGCCCAACTTGTGGAACAAATCTCATTGTTAAACACATCATATCCGACTGTCTGAATTATAACCAAGTAAGGATCAAACATGGGACATCACACAACCTCGGCGCAGCCCTTGGGCCCCATTACCAGCTCAACACAAATTTAATTAATTTCCTGAAGCAAACCAATATATCATTATATAATCAAATTTAGTGTAAGATAACCTATAATGTGCAGACAAATAATCAATTATGAAAACCTAATGTATTATTACTCAATTATATAAATAGAATGTAAGTAAATTTAATGTTAAAAATGAAATAACACTAATGGCCAATGCTGCCGAAGTTGTAAAACATCAATGAATATATATATATATATTTAGTCCTGTAAAAAAAAAAAAAAAATACGGGACGCACTAAGGGACTGCCGCGGTAAAGCTATTGCATAGCATTTTTATCAACTTAGGAAGCACCAATTATTTTTTACGTGCGTTTAAGTGTGTAATTTGATGTAAAAATAAGAAATTTCGTCAAAATGCAAACTTTAAACGCTTGTAAAAAAATACTGTGACAAACGATTTTCGATATTTTTTCATCATCGGTAGAAATACTTATGAGTATTATTTTATTAAATTTTCAGCTCTTAATATTCAAAGGTTAAAATTTTACGAAGCAAAAACTTCCAAAAAATGAGAAATTTTCAATATTTTCAAAGTTCTATACATAAGTCAAAAAACGTTGAATCTTTTTGAAATTTTAATCGAGTACGTGCGTAACTGTTATAAGTCGTCAGTTAAATTTTCAAGTCCCTAGCTCTATTACTGATGGAGTTGTGGCTAAGAAACTAAAAAAAAATTTCACGAGAATCGAGAATACGGCATTTTTCCCTTTTTTTTTTTATCAATTTTTCGGTAGTTATCGCCCGCGCTTGGAAAAACTATTGAGAAATTCGAAAAATGAGCTCTCAAAAGTATCGTCTCTACAAAATTCACGTTCTTAAAAGTTGCTGGATGAAACTTTTGGGCCAGTACTTTCGATAAGAAAAAGTGTCTCCATACATAAAAAAAAAAAAAAAATGCGTGTTAGGTTTTTTTCGTTACGGAATTTCCTGATTCGGTCGCCGCGCTCAAAGCCCGCGATAAAAGCTATGCAATAGCTTCAAAAAAAAAAAAAAAATAGCCGTAACTTGTCTGAAAATCAAGACCGGCGATATCGCTCCGGTTGGATCACCCTGTATAAAACACAGACGCGTGTAAATCGTGAGCCGCGTTCACAATAATAATAATATTATACAGTCCGTCGGCGGCGATGACGTTACGATTGTGCTCCGCGGTTATCGCTCGATTCCCGAGATCGTTCGCGGCGGGCGGCGTGTGTATTTATCGTGTTTATTACTATTACTATTATTATTATTGTTATTATTGTTACGTTATGATTTATTTACGACTCACTCGAGGGTCTCCGGTTGTTTTTCGACCTAATCCGCGTTCGTTCGCGGAGGCGCGATAGCGGCGCGTGTATATTAGGGTGACCGTATTAAAAATATCAAAAAACGGGACAATCATCGTTACTCCCTCCCCCCCCAACCGAATTTCAGATTTTTGTGATTTGATGTATCTTTCATAAGGGTTGCAAATTTAGTATTTTTTAACGCTTCTAAAACTTGCTCCGTTCCAAAAACGGCAATTACTTTTGATATAATCAATTCACATTTCGTTCGAGTGCAAGACAATATTTTTATTATGAATTATCTTCATAAGTGAGGACGTTCAATCCATAGATCGAAACGAATGAATATGCTTGATGGTATGAAAAGCATAAATACCTTCTTCGGCCGTATTAGGTTTTCTCTCTTCCGATAGCCCAGATTTTCCTTTATTGACCAATAATGATGTTAATTTATTAGTAACTGTTTTATAGGTATCTTTTCGTACATCGATATTTTTTTCATCAAATTAACATAATTATATGGAAATAACGGGATTAAAACGGGACCATCTTATAAAAACGGGATAAAAAGCGTCCCGTTCGAAGTTTGTCGGGACAACAGGACATGATGGTCAAAAAAGGGACAATCCCGTTCTTAACGGGACGTCTGGTCACCCTAGTGTATATACTACGTACGACGCCGCGTTCCGAGGATTTGCCCGAGCCGGAGCTATTGAACTGGCTCCCCGACTCAGGAAATCGTCATTTTTACGTGTTTAATCGGCTCCCGAGATTTATGCGTTGAGTTGGCTTCCTATACAGTTATTTTACCAGTCGACTGGTTATCAAAATCGTTCGAAAATAAATTCAACTATACATTAAAAATTAAAAGTCGAAAAATCACGCGACTGTAAAATTTTTAGCGACACAGTGCCGGCCAGTCTTGGAATCGTCTAATCATTAATCCGATAAAGCATTAAGGCTGAACAAGCCATTTTTTTAATTTAGTGTAATTGCTCATTTTTTTTTCAAAGTTGTAGTTAGGTATTTACTGAAGAATAATGTAATTTTTTTTTTCAAAAATATTGTTTTTTAAGGGTTAAAAAATGATGATGAATATCGATTATATTGTGTTTTATATTAAGTCCTCTAGATTCAATGATAGATATTATAGAGATTGAACAACATATAATTATTTTGTAGGACATATTGAAAGGCACCT
The DNA here is from genome assembly GCA_027580255.1 of Therioaphis trifolii. Classification (NCBI taxonomy): domain Eukaryota; kingdom Metazoa; phylum Arthropoda; class Insecta; order Hemiptera; family Aphididae; genus Therioaphis; species Therioaphis trifolii. The sequence continues at coordinate 38,113,510 of CM050408.1, read as the reverse complement.
CAATGGATTTTTTAAATTATTTCCCCTGTTTGACCAGAAAATTAAGTATTGAAAAGTCATTTTTTAAATAGGAGTCTTTTTAGACATTTTATACATTTAAAAGCTAGTTATTTCATAAATGTAAAAAATCTTAACGAGATGCCCTGGAGAAAATGTTTATAAATCAAACCCAGCTTTTCAATTTAAAAAAGGTTGGTTAGGTTACAGTCACAACTAAAGGCAGAAGTCGCAGTGCTCGCCGTTCGCAGTTCGTATCCGTCGCAGTTCGCCACAGTTCGTTGCAATTCGTACCTATATAGAATATCAAATTAATTTGGTAGAAAAAATGACTAGTGAAAAGGGAGAATTAATTTTAATAGTAAATTGCTCCAAATTTAGCTACCATAAGCTTGTGTACTTTTTAGCATAAGTCGTGTACTATTTCAACTCTTATATTTTGTGAACCACTTGTTGAAAATTATATTGGTAGCCAATTCAATATTGCCTGTCTGGGGAGCCAATTCAGTTCTCGATTAGGCAGGCCCGGATTAAACATATTTGTTGGGGCCCTGGGGCCAGATATTTTAGAGGGCCCCAAGAATAATTTTTTTCATACAAACAGTATTTTTTTTTTTTCTGAAACAATGTTTTTTTAACACGACACAAATAAAACTTTATAAATAAATAAATAAATATATAATATATACATATTATGTATTTACATATATCAACACTACTGTTTTACGTTTTATATACTGTTTACTATATTACGTTACATCAGTCCCTAATTTCTGTTTTTTTTTTTTTTTTTATTAACGTTGATACAATGAAATTTAAATCAGTTGAGATTTTACGAGTTGCATATTATGTTGTACGCATATACGACACACGACGTGTCTAATACGCAGGGTTTTACGTCTCGACTCCGTAGGGGTAATAAGTGAATCGTCCGTATCGAACGGTCTAATAATAAAATAAACGCGTGTATGCAACTGTAGAGATACGCGCGCTGCGAAACATTTAGAAAATTCGGTTTGTGTCCACATTGTGTTGACGTTACCTAACCTCCCGACGTAGTTAAACGTAACGGCAAACGCAATGATTTCGTTTTATCGTCGGCGAGTTTACAACGGACGGGTTAGGTTAGGTTATTACGACGGGCACATTACGATAGTATATATATATATATTATATGTTTATATTTATATTGTTTGTATACGTCGTCGTGTGTGTCGTAAACGTTTATGAAGAATACGTACATAAACATAAACTGACATAAATTCCGATTTTATTAAACACTCGCACGAATAGATTCATTTGTGAACCGAAAATGATTGTTTTTTATTTTACGTTTATTATTATTTTTTCCACAACATAACATTAATTAAAAAGTTGGTCAGACACTGTTTGCAGTGTGCCGTTACACAAACCGACTCGACGGGAGCAAAAAAAAAAAAAAAAATGAATAAAAAAATGAATGAAAAAAACCTTTTACGAAATTATCAAAAAGAAATTACGTATGAAAATACGTGTTGGTTCAAATTGTGGTTTTATGAAATATACGAACACACGCGAAACACCAGAGCGATTATTTTCAAACATATGACATTGAAACGAACACACTTTGTTGGAGATCAAACGAATGTTATCAAACGCATTACGCAGTGCGCTTATCGACAGTTATTATACCAATCGAATCGCACCAGGACGGCTATACAAACGCGATCGTTTACCGACTTTGGATTTCAATAATAATAACTGTAACGGAAGGCAAAACGACGAGGAGGAGAAATTCGATTATAAAACGTGTTTTCGGCCAAAAAACGAAATCCGTAAACACGGGCATGTCGTATACGGAGTCGCGTGTGATGTTGCCAAGATTGTCGTCAATCCTCGACGCGATAGTATACAGGGTGTTTCACGAAGATCTGACATGTTGAATAACTTTTGTTCTATTCAATATTTTAAATTTTTTTTTTTTTTTTAATGAATACTATAGCCTAGCGCTTCAATTAAATTACATTAAATTTTTTTTTTATTTTTAAAACTCAAATTTCAAAATTTAAAATTTTATTTTAGAGTTTGAAAAATAAATCAAAATAGCCATTTTGTAAACATGATCTTAAAAAAAAAATTGATGTTCGAAATTCTTATAAAGGTTGATCCGTTAATTTTCTATGATTTTTTAAAGTTTACGAAAAAATATTAATATGTATCGTTTATCAGTCATTAGATAGCATCAGATAGCATCAGAAGCAATTTAATTCGATTTTTCGTAAACTTTAAAAAATGATAGAAAATTAACGGATCAACCTTTATAAGAATTTCAAACTCTAAAATAAAATTTTAAATTTTTAAATTTGAGTTTTAAAAATAAAACGGACAAGATATTGGTGATGAATGTATTAAGTTTTAAAGAAAAGATGACTCATTTCTTTAGTATAAAACGATTCTGAGCAAAGCTTCAGTGTAATATAATATATAATTATTTAAATACTGTTTACGTATTTTACGGTTATTTGTATGATTTTTGGTGAGTTTTTTTTTGTAATTAAACCCTCATAAAATATTCAATTAGATATAACTCATTTAAACTTCAATTGTTATAACAATTATAACTCATTAGAAATAAACTTAAATGAAATCAGACAATATCGAAAAAAATCGTATAATAATTTATTAAAGTGTGTATAAAAAAAAATCCTGACTTACGATTTTTGAATTTTTGTTAGGATAATTAGGTAGCTATATGAGTAGGTCATATTAAATTTTCAGAACTTTTTGTCAAATATTTAAAATTATATTACATAAAAACTTTCAAACAATTTGGAAAACTAAAAGTTCTATATTTAAGTCAAAAGTACTATAATTGTTCTGAAAATGTTTTCCAATATAAAAAATTATGTATTTGATATTGGATAAAATTTTCAAGTTTCTAGCTTCAATACTTTTCGATTTATAACTAAATACCTAAAATCTGAACAGTGAAAATCTCGTTTACGGCGGATTTTTACCGATTTTACCGTTTTTACTCAGTTTTTCGATCGTTATTCTTGATTACTGGAAAAACTATGGAGATTTTGGAAAAATGACCTCTTTAAAGTACCTTCTCAGTTTAATTTCAAATCTAAAAAGTTGCTGTACGAAACTTTTGGACAAGGATTTCTATACGAAAAAGTGTTTACCGAAAAAAAAAAAAAAAAAAAATAAACATCATTGTAAAACCATAAGATCCTTCGCTTCACTCAGAATCTAAAAAAATTTGAAGTAATTTTATTGTAGCGATAGGCTATAGTATTCATTAAAAAAAAAAAAAAAGCTAAAAATATTGAATGGAACAAAAGTTATTCAACATGTCAGATCTTCGTGAAACACCCTATATATATATATATATATATATATAGGTAAATTGTAATGTAAGCGGCATAAATGGAACGCCAACGCGACGTGTGCTTTGTCGAACTACTTGATGATAACTCGTCGTTTTCGACTTGGGTGTTCGTGACAATCCTAATATTATTGTACGCCCTACGATTGGAATTCACGACCGTCGTGCAGCACCGCGTCACGCGACGACCGTAACACGGACGAGTGATGTTTTCCGATGAAACAATCGAAAACAATCCGAAACCCCGATCGTCGTTTGCCCGAAAAAACCGCGACGGATCCCTTTCCACGAGAGCGTCGAAACACTGAGGTTTTAATATCAGTTCGACGACACGCGGCGGCATCTTTCGATCATAACACTCGTATATCATGTCGTAAACAACGGCAGCCGCACAGTATTACTGCGTTTATCATCCGTCAGATTCCGGACTCGGGAATCACGCCGCCCGTTGAACCGGTGGAATTTTTAATTGAATGATTGCATGAACTGCTGCATTGTCCACATTTTATATCTACTATTAAATGGTAATCAACCCAAGTTTCCACGATTAGAAAAACAATTTTTAATACTTTTTTTTTTTTTCAAACATCGGTCATCGGTGTAAAAAATCGAAATTTTTCACGATATATCCAAAAAAAAACCATCGATGCCCAACATCGATGCATCGGACAAAAACATCGATGTTTTCAAAAAAATCGATGTATTTTGCCCATCTCTACTCACGGACCGCCAGTACGTTGGGAACCTCTGGGTTACATTATAACGACTCTACAACGTCGAGTGAAAAAAAAAAAACAAAACAAAAACGTAAGATAAAAAAAAATTCACCAGACGCGTCGACCGCAAAGGCTCGGTCGGTACGAATCGGATTGAATCGGTGATTCGTCGATAAAACATCGCGCGACGACGTGCAGGGTTCAATCATGACCACCGCAGTGTTCGAAGAGACGATCGCGTTTTCCGAACGGATTGTAGGGACATAATATTACGATCACATCCGTTGCCGTGAGAATGTCGCGCGAACCCGTGAAATTCGACAAGCCGCGGCAGGGGCGGTCGTTCGCGTCCTGCGTCCGTAATAAAATATCTCAAATGAATGATTTACTTTTAATGCTAACGAAAATCGATGATCAAAGTGTATACCGGTAATACAAATCAATTAAATAGCGTAATAAAATACAATTTAAATTAATTTTTCAGTTACGGATTATCCACATTACACGCTTATATCGGATTTTTTGAATGTTTACTACACATAAGTTATCGTATGGACTTTAAAGAATGGAAAGTAGGTATCTTAAATAATAAATTAATTACGTTATTGCATTAATTCGTGTTATACCTAATATATCTAACGATTTTTGATTCTATTATTTTATAGACTAGTAAAAAAGACGGAAAAGATATCCCGTTGAAACGAAAAAAATTGAAAATCTAAAATGAATTCCGTTCAAGATTAGGTTTGTTGGTAGATATGCCAAAACAAGGTTTCGGATCTACAAATGATGGTAATACGGCTAGAAGATTTTTTTTTAATTATAAAATTTCTGCGGAAATTACTGGAGTTTCTGAAAATCTTACATATCGGTTTTATGTTATTTTACAATGTTTATATTTCCGGTCAAAATATTAATACCAATAAGTTCAAAATATATTGTTGGGAAACAGCAGAGTTGTATACTAATCTATATGGTCGGTATTATATGCTACCAAGTGTACACGAAATACTAATACATGGCTCATCGATAATAAAATCGTTTGTTTTGCCAATTGGAATTTTAAGCGAGGAAGCTCGAGAATCACGCAATAAAGACATTAAAAAGTACAGAGAGTCTTACAGCCGAAAATCTTCCAGGATTAATATTAACGCAGATATTTTTCAAAGGCTATTACTGTCATCGGATCCTCTCATAAGCAGTTTTAGAAAAGTCGATAAACATAATATAAGAAAACAGAAGTCGAAGATTTATTGCGAGACATAAATTATTGTAGTGATGATGAATCAGAATAAACAATATTAATTTTATTAAAACAAATATTTTAATCTATTTTATAAAAAAAAAAAATGTATTTCAATTATAATTGTGTATTTTTTTTCTTTTTAATTACAAAATAAGGCTTCAATAACAAAGATTATTAGCCTAAAGGGGGGAGAGTTACATATTGTGGCGTAATTTATACAATGGTAAAGTTGATTTTATGTAGTACAAAATGGTATAAAAATTTACAAGTTTTTTCCTAAATCTATGTGTTTGAAGAATTTGAAAATTTTGTGAGTGTTACTTTGATTGAGAGCTTATTCTTCTGTCGATGATGGGTTATTGAGCAGGTGGCGTGCTGAGGAGTATTTGGGACAGTAAATGATGATGTTTGTGATTGTGATTGGAACTTTGCATAAGTCGCACAAAGGTTTGGGTTCCTCGGTAATGAGGTATGAGTGGGTAAGATGATAATGGCCTATCCTGGTTCTGTTAATGACTGTTTGTTCTGTTCTGCTTGTGTTGTCTGGGAGAATTGTGTATTTATGAATATCATAGTTTCGACCATTTATTTTTGGCCACCTTTTTTTAGTTTTTCGACCACTGTGCGTCGCGCGTAACACTATACATAATTTTATCATAACGACGACGTCGACGTTTCCACCCGATAACGACATTATAATACCGTGGTCGGACCACGGGTCGGCGGCCCGTCGAGTTATAGACGTCACTTCATCACGTGAAACGCGTCGTCGTCGCGTCGCTGTCGCCCGTCGTAAATGCGTTTTGAAATATACCGAGTGTTCGCGTTACGGAGGACCACTAATTTGATCAGGGCACACGATCCACTACGTGCGCACTAACGTCATTATCACGCGACGTACGTGTTATCATAATATCGTATTACGCCGCCGATTCGACTCGTACCGCATCCGTAGAGTGATGTAAAGTGCCCTGTACACGGTCAAATTATTTGTCAAATTTTCGTTTGACAAACGTGTTGGTCAATTTTTTTGAAAGTGTACAAGCTCGTTTGACGTGTTTGTCAAACAATGTAAACGTTTGACGGTGTTTGATGGAAATTTCGATTGACGGCGTGTTTGACACGCCTTATCTGTATCACTCATTATTATAATTATTATCGTAACGACACGAAGATGATAACCACACGCGAACTTCACTTCACGGCAAGGAGAAAACCGAAACCATGGCCAAGATTAACACATTTATTCGATTTATTTATTGGTTTGATCGTATGCGCTTTATTTTCGATGAAAACATGAAGTTTGACAGACAAAATTGACAAAAAAATTTGACTGTGTACAGGCCCCTTTACGGAGCCAGGGGGGTCGGCAACCCGCGGCCCGTGGAACGCGTGCGGCCCGCGTAGTGATTTCGTGCGGCCCGTGATAATGATTTATGACTAGTTTAAAAATATTAAGCAACACGTAATCTTTCCTGATAACAATTGGGAAATAAATGTTTTTTTTCCCAAAACAAATGTTTGTCCATATTTGGGAGCGCTTATATTCGTGAACAAACTTTTTCACTAATGAAATATCGGAAAAGCAAATATGCCTCACGATTAACCGATGGTCACTTAAACGCTGCATTGAGAATTTCTACATTGAAAATATAAAACCTGCTGTCAATAAACTTGTTGATGCTATTCAAACTCAAAAATCACATTCATTTTTATTTATGTACTATTCTTATCTCTTTTATTTTGTTTTCCAATATGATACAGTGTTTTATACGATATACCCACCCCGGAAAAATGTCTGCCCCCCCCCAAAAAAAAATGCACGACGTTGTTATGTAAACTACGTATTATTCTGATGCATTATTCTGATATGTGTGACGCAGGGGTCGGCAAATGATTTCTACTGGAGTCCGGAAAACCGAAATAATTCGTAAACGGGGTCCGTAGAGAAAAAAATTAATTTTATTACATTTTTCAATAGTCATATTACTAAAATGTTAAAATTATATGAAGAGTTAACATGCCCTGTGATGTTATATACCAGGGGCGGCCAAACGGTCGATCCCGATCGAGTTTTCAAGGCTCAAGGTGAGAATCCGTTAACTTTGTTCTCTACTTGTTTATAAAAAAAAAATTGTTTTACAAAGCGATGTTTTTTTTTAATAATCACGACGGAAATTGAAATAACGTACTTATTAAACTATCAAAGAAAGATAATAATATGTCGACGGTTCAGATCACTGCCTTCCGCGGTCCGAATTTGGACCGCGGTCCGCCAGTTGCCGACCGTTGGTGTAACGTGTTATCGGCCGATTTCGAGTTACTCTGAACGGTTTATGAGAAAATAAAAATGTATTTTACTTATATCATAATTTGTAGTGCACCGATAATAATCGTAATTTACATTTTATAAAATTGTACGCCAACATAAATAATTTATTAGATAATTTTCATCACAAAAATTTATTAATTAACCATAGTTATCTATCTATTCCGATTAATTGAGCTTAAAACGATATTTTCGGTAGGTAAACATTTTTTATTTCCCTTAATTATTTAAATCTAGGTATATATATAGCATACCCCCTTAAATATTTACGATAACCACCCCCCCAGGATCTGAAATAAACACTGGTCCCACCGTCGTCGTATCGCCTTTTCGCGCGACGTCGTCGCTCGAAGATTTCGCACCGTAGTCGCGGTTATCTCGGTGCCGCGGCGTCTCGCGTAATCCTCCGGACCGCGTCACGTCGCTCTATCTACTCGACTATTCGTACGCGTCGTTATGTATAAAGATATATGTATTTATTTTTTTTTTTTTGTCCCCTCCCGTAATTTTTTCTCCTCCCGACCGGGAGACGAGCGCCGTGCCGCCGCCGAGTTAAATTAATTTTCAGCGATGCGTCCAGATAAATATTATGCTAAACGTCGCGAGCGCCGCCGCACAATAACACCGTCGTAATATATATTTTATATTGTATTCTCGCGCGCATCACCGGAGCCACCTCGCCCGAGAGAGAGAGAGAGAGAGAGAGAGAGAGAGAGAGAGAGAGAGAGAGAGAGAGAGAGAGAGAGAGACAGAAAAAGAGTATAATTATTATTAATTCTCTCGTCTCACTGTCGGGCCCGCGGTGCAGTCGAAAAATCTCGATCCCCCTCCTCATCCCCCTCGGCTCGTCACGACCGCCGTGACAGTGTTATTTTTTACGGATTACGTCCGGAGATCCACGCGCACACTTCTGGTCGCATATTATATATATATTTAGTCCTGTAAAAAAAAAAAAAAAAATACGTGAGGCTGCACTCAGGGACTGCCGCGGTAAAGCTATTGCATAGCATTTTTATCAACTTAAAAAACACCAATTATTTTTTACGTGCGTTTAAGTGTGTAATTTGATGTAAAAATAAGAAATTTCGTCAAAATACAAACTTTAAACGCTTGTAAAAAAGTATTGTGACCGACGGTTTTTGATATTTTTTCATCATCGGTAGAAATACTTATGAGTACTTACCTATTATTTTATTAAATTTTCAGCTCTAAATATTCAAAGGTTAAAATTTTACGAAGCAAAAACTTCCAAAAAATGAGAAATTTTCAATATTTTCAAAGTTCTGTATATTAGTCAAAAGTTGTTAAATCTTTTTGAAATTTTAACTGAGTATGCGCGTGACCATTATTAGTAGTCAGTAAAATGTTCGAGTCTCTAGCTCTATTACTGATGGAGTTGTGGCTAAGAAACTAAAATAGATTTCACGAAAATCGAGAATACGGCATTTTTCCGGTTTTTTGTCAATTTTTCGGTAATTATCGCCCGCGCTTGGAAAAACTATTGAGAAATCCGAAAAATGAGCTCTCAAAAGTACCGTCTCTACAAAATTTACGTTTAATACAAATCTTTATATTTGTCTCACTGTCGGGCGCGCGGCGCAGTCGAAAAATCTCGATCCTCACCCTCCCCCCCCTCGGCTCGTCGCGACCGCCGTGACGGTGTTATTTTTGACGGATTACGTCCGGAGATCTACGCGCACACTTCTGGTCGCATATTATATAATATAATTATATTTTCGAGTGTATAAGTGATAATATATTATAACGGCTTTATCGTTCGCGACGACACTCGCCTCGCCGCGCCGCACGAAACCTCCGTGTCATTGTTATTATAATATCGCCGCAACGGTCGTCCGCGACGACTGTTCATATTCACTCGCTGAAAACGCTTTGGACCGGATTAGTAGCGGCGGCGGCGGTCCAACATTAACGGAAACATTAAATGATTAAATGACAATTTTTGTCGTGTAGACGCCCGATCGCGTTGCTCTCCGTTCACCAGATCGGTTCGAAACCGCTGCCGAAAGTCGCAGGACGCGGTCGGCGAAAACGCCGTCCATGTGTGTTTAGACTCTAAACTTTAGAGGCAAACGGATGTCCACGCGCCCGGCACTTTGTCCGATCGATTCCGACAGACGCCGAGAGTTCAGGAACGATAATAAAGCCAAAACGATAACAATTATCACTTTTATCGATTTTGAAAACTCGAAGAGGCTGGGCCAGAGGTACAGTGAGCTCGGTAAACTTTTACCGCGTAAATTTACCAATTATTTTTTTATAAGTTAATATTTGTTTACCGAAAAAAATATCATTTATCACCTTAAATTAAACGTCTTAATGAGTTGAATATTCATAACGTATCAGTAGACTGGAATGGTTGATATTGTAAAACTTAAAACGTCAAACTTCTATTTATAACTAGAGAAAAATACAAATTAAACTAAAAAACTAGAATTTGTTTTTTTTTTTTTTTTTTTGCTGATGTTATGTCAAGGTACCCAATGAATCTGATTTGATTGGTTTACAATTTATTTTATAGTTACATTTTTTATATTTATATTCATATCAAATAATTTAAAATGCAAACGAAATTCAATATTAGTATAATACACTACAAGTTTATACAAAGTCATATGTTAAATTTATAACACCATGAATACCCTGCTATCCAGTAAATAATAATAATAAGCGTTACAATAACTATAAGTTCATGAAAAAGAGGAAGCGTGGAGTTCCTTGGTATGTCCCTAATGTGACATGCGAAAATTATCAAAATTTACGGTAAATTTACGTAAATTTTCCACGGTGAATTACAAAAAAAAAAAAAAAAAAAAATGTACGTAAATTTTACATCTCTAGGCTGGACGAAGCAGTGGTGGCTCTAGAAATCAATTTTTTTTTTGGGGAGGGGGAGCCAAAGGAAAAGTATGATACAATTTGAACGAATTTGTGTCTGTGAGAATGAGCTATGAGCACAAATCCTACGAATTATACGACCACGCTCCAACAATACAGTATGATATAATAATTGATGACATTTTTCAATGTTCTATTAAGAAATAATTGAGGTATTTTGGGTGTTGGTGTATAATTGTGGATGACCTGGGGGTAAAATGCCTCCTCCTTGGATCCGCCACTGGGACAAAGTCCACAGACTTGGTTGCACGGCCCCTTCGTATCGTTGTGAGTTTTGTTCGGTTTATTAAATCGATAATTGTTTTTATTTTTATTTAGTTTTGTTTTTTTTTTAGTATTTACTCGATTTCGATATATCGAAATCGTTTTTGGCACGCGCTAGACACCGTAATATCGTCATCACAGTGTTCTAAAATGGTGACTTTTGCGCACTACACACTTATGTGTCACATTAATTCATAACTCGCACAGACGTCGAACGCTTTGTAAATAAATTACATCGACACGATTTATCGTTCCGGCGTGGCGTGGCGCGCGCGTTTAATCCCGGGCGAATAATACGGCCGGAGCGATTTGTACAAATACTCTGCAAACACGCGTTGTACGTACGCGATCCATTTGTTTACCAACACGTTTGTGAATTCGAGTGACGTTTCGAAGAGGAAAAAACAACAAACGACTGCAATTTACAATTATTTTAGCGGTGGCCAGGACGCGTCGACACTCGCCGGAATCATAATACGAGCACTTGGTCGTTCGCCACGCAAATAGATAATATAAAACGAATAATGATAGTAATGCAAAAAAAAAAAACCGATCAGTTCTCGAACGAATGCGATTCGTCGAGAGCTCCGGGGTGAGCGAACGTTTCGGGTAAAAAAAATCCGTATCTACTAGTGCTCTGCACGGTCCGTGTTTTTTTTTTTTTTTTGGACCGGACCGGACTGATACATTTCAACCGATTCCAGAACTGCACCGGACACCGATGAAAAAAATCAAACCTAACTGGAACGGACCGGACCGATAAAAAAAAAATCAAGCGAGACCGGACCGAACTGTTTCGTTTTTATTGCATTAGAAAATACCAAGACTGTACCGATTAAAAAAAAAAACAAAAAAAATACAAGAATAAGACCGAGCTGGACCAACTGCGAAAAAATTATCTAAAATATTTATCGAATATTAATTAAATATCTTTCTATTGTAGAAATAAATTTAAAATACCTGTCCATTCCGCACCACCACTACGTTCCGGGAAAAATAACAATTATCGACGAATCGAACGTGTTAATTTTACAATTTAAAATACATAATATATTGTATTACGTGTGAAAATTAAGCAGACCAGGCCGCGGTTCTGTCGTCAAAACTGATGTCACTCCAGGTAGCGACCCAGTGCAATCTTCCACCTCTTTACAAAATCACCTCAAATTAATTGAATTTTGGGCAACCAAATGGTGTAACAAAATAAATCCTGAGAAGTCGGTTCACGTAAATTTCACACTCAAAAAAACCGAATGCCCTCCACTATATTTCCAAGAATCACTCATCCAAAACTCGTCGGAATTCAAGTGTCTTGGCATCACCCTTGACAAGAGACTAACACGGGGTCCTCATTTAAATTGTAAAAGAAAAAAATTAAACAGCCACCTACACCTCCTACGACCAATACTCAAATCCAAATTATCCTTACACACGAAAAATATTATATGTATAAATCACTCTTAAGACCCATGTGGGCTTATGCCATCCGAATTCGGGGTCGCGCAAAGCCCTCGCAAGTCCGCACCATACGGGCTTTCCAATCAATAACACTTAGACTCGTCGCCTCTGCACGCGTCTAACGATTCACACCATAATGATCTAAACATCGAAACAGTCAGCCAGTTAGCTTCGAAACACTACTCTAGATTCCTCTTCTAAATTATCTACACAACCAAACCCAAAAATCTCATCACTCTCGTGCAAAACTCTTACTGGAAACCGTAAACGTAGGTCGAAACGAAAATGGTGTAGATACTTACTCAAATAAATCCACAATAAAATAATTGACGTCGGGTTCTATCTATATATGGTCTCTCTCCTCATATTTATCATGTATCACCTGTGAATTTCAAGGTGCGTTTCCCTGGCACCATCATTTTTGAATTTTTCAAAAAAAATTGTTTCATTAACTGTACCATAATTTGTACCAATTTGTACCACAACTTTTAGAATTTGTACCTGAAAATTTCCCCGGGAAAATCGATTTCCACGTAGTGGTGCCAAGGAAACGTTTCCCCAGCACCACTTTTCCCACCAAATGAACTTTTCTGAATTTTTTTTTTACCATTAATTGTACCATAATTTGTACCAATTTGTACCACAACTTTTAGAACTTGTACCAAAAAATTACCCCGGGAAAATCGATATTCTGATAGTGGCATCAGAAAATTGTTCTCTACGTAATCCTCATTCGCTTTACTATGATGACGCTTACAATAACTTTATTTCTCTAAACAATCGGAATAAAACAAACTATTAAAGTATATTTAGTACTATTACTTTTAATGAAGAACAAAAAATTGAATCTTTTAATACTTTTATTTATAATATCAATAAAAATCAATAGCATGCCGAACTGAAATCGAAGACGTACCGGACCGGGCCAAAAATTTTAGATTATATTACGCAAAGACCGATAAAAAAGCGGCTTTGCCATCAACGAGGTTGGGCCCCGTAAACAAAGACCGAAAAGACTGAACCGCGGTCCGGTTCGGTAACCACATTACGTTCCGGCCGATCGCGTACACCGTCGTCGTACGTTGAAACGTGCTCGTGTTTTTATTTCTATCCGAGCGGTGTGTTATGGTTTTGATTTTTTACCAAGTGACCGTAGACGATCTACGACGGTTTTGGCAATGTTCCGACGGCGTGCGATAATATTACGACTTTGGACGTGCAGAGTACTGTTTTTGGTTTTTACTCGGGCACGTCTTTGTAAATATCATTGTTGCCGACTGCGATGTTATATTCCTTTGCACTCGTCGGACGTCTTGCTCAAAGCCCTGCAGCAACCGTCAGTGCGCGTGTTAATCAAAAAACACGTGGGGTCGTAAGTATACCTACCTCGGAGGGACGGTTCGTTCTCGGGTGAGTTCTGCGTCACAAAGACAAGTATATTATCGTGTAAACGCGTACAAATAGTATTTTTTTTTTCTCCGCGAAGAGCCCGGACGTTTTTTTTTCTTCGGTAACACGAATTATTATATTTTTATATCGTCGTATCGAACAAAACACAAAGACGTTGGAAACACAAGACCATAAAATATTCAAAAATGCCCGAACGCGTGTTACTATACATACTAGTACATACTAGTACTCGCCGTACGCGACGAAATAATCAATAAAATGCGATTCGTTTTCCGAACGGTCTCGCGAAGGAGTCGGAACGATTGTTTTCGATCGGTGGACGAGTCCTAATTTATTTCAATACACTCAGCCCCGTGGATATCCGGTGGACAGCTGATTGTCGGTAAATACCGAGCTGTCATGACCGCCGTCAGACATCACGCCGACGGGCGACCGTCAAAACGTTCCGAACGGAGCCCTCCGACACGTTACGTTTTTAATTTAGTGTAATTTTTGGCGGTACAAATCACACGATCCATTCGAACGATTACATTTTTGTGTTTCGATGCGATAACAATACGGCCTCTGTGGCGAGAGTGGCTAAATATTTTGAAAAAAAAAAATGTTTTCACAGATTGTGTAATTTACAATTTCATTCTCAGACGAAATAATTTCGTAGATTTCAATTTAAAACGTAAAGCTGGGTCCACACCAAATGCGCAAAACGTTTTTCAACGTTGCTACCTGCATATTCGGCGCGTTTGGTGTGGACCTAGTCCGTGCACGAACAAGCATGTCCGTGCATGTTGCGCGTTTGTACGTACAGAAGACAAAAAAAAAACAAAACAAAACAAAAATGGTCTAACCGTTAATATCAGTCGTGATCTAAACCCGTGCTTTTTGTTGCATTCGTTTCTTTTTTACCGATTCGTGCGTGTTTTTTGATGTGAAAACATCTTATACGGCGTTCAGTCCTTTCCGTTTGGACAGTGAAATTTTCGTGCGTTACCTTTTTCGCGTAACGCTCGTTTGACATGTTTCTACATGTTCATTGTTTATATAAATATATATATTTTTTTCTAATAAATGTTATTTGATACATTTTCATTTTCGCTTTAACTGAGAACATAAATTTCCATTCCTATTTATAATTTCAGTCAACTATTACTTTCGTATTATTCAAAATATATAATTGAATTGAATATCGCTTTGTGTCCGAAAAATAAAATTCAAACAAATTTAATTCTTAAAACATTTTAAACCTAACCTACAAATATTATGAAAGCATGTCTTTTAAATTGAGAATATTTACTTCGAATTCTACATATTAAATCTATATTCCTAAGCTCACATATACCTACCGTTTTCACATCTTCCGAGGGTCGCCCATGACACTCTCAGTTTTTTTCTATGGTAGGTACGACTCGCGTAATCGGCTTCAGTTCCTGTTCCTAACCGTCGAGAACTCGAGTAACTCGCGTCGAGAAACGTTTGAAAAAAAAAAGTGTCAACGAGAGTCTATCGGACGAAATCCACGAAAACGATTATTGGAATTCGATTTGATCGCGTTCGAACGCGCAAAACGCGTAATATCGTTACCATGTCGTATCATACGCGTTTGAAAATCGCCACGCAGGTGAAACGTAACTAATTATTTCAACCGCTCCTAGACTCGAAACGTTGATCGTGACCGCTTTCTCAATGCGGACATCACTCGACACCGGGGCACTATAGCGTGTATAGTTGAACACACGGAGGTACGGTATCACCACGTGAAATATTTGTAATTAGATTCCGGGCGGCAACACATTCCGTCCGAGTCGAGTCGAGTACGGGGAAGCGATTGTGGGATAACGACAAACGAGATTACATTTGCGAAAAACGTGTCACAATTGTTTAACGAGATCTCTTTCGCAAACATAATTTATATCACGTGCGAATTTCGACGGGTTCGTGCGGTTTTGCATAATCGAATAAAAAAAAATCCACTCGACCGTTAATTGTTTGAAATTCGCGCGTCGTGAAATCGTTTTCAGACAGTCGTGTTACGATAATTCATGACCGACATCGTATCGTTTCCGGGCGTCTCGTCTCGTCGAGTATTAACGTCATCGGGTCTCCGTGACGCGTAACTCGCATCGAAATACAGTTGAAAAAACTTTTAAATTGTGTTTGAGAAAATTGCGTGAAAAGGAAAACTCGGCGAAAACAACACAGTTTTTAAACTATTATTTCGAACGTATATAAAAGCTGCTTGAATTTACTGTGAATACGTCACGTCTGCATTGGTTCTAAATTAATTTAAGAGCGAAAAATGTCGACAACTCGAAGACTATTGAAAAATTCCGAAAAGTCGAGTTCTCGGAAACGATTTTATTTTACTATTGCCGTCTGCGTTGCGTTTTCCGATTCATATCAGAGTGTAAAACTCTTCGACGAATCCTTTGAAACACTCGAAAAAGGGATGAGATACTGAAACAAAAAAAAAACAAAAATCAAACAATTAATATCGCGAAACAAATAGATTCGCGGAGAACTTTAAAGTTTCAAATACGCTTTGTCTGAAAACGATCGAAATATTAATATTATTTCGGCGTTCGTAAAATACATTTTGCGTATTCGAATACATAATTTCTAGAGTGAATTCTTCAAGAGTCGCAGAGAAAACGTTTTGGACTTTGTGCGAAAAAATCTGCGATTTCTCACGTCGTCGCGAAACAAAGGATTCGACGAAGTTCAAAGAAAAAGACGCGAACGCCCCCTCGCATTTCAGCGAATTCTTTTGACATCCTGACGACGGAAAACAACCAATTTCAGTCATTCTCGCGTGGTCTGGAAATCCGATGATTTCTCCGTCCCCGTAATAATCGAAAACGCGTTTTTTCCTTTGACGATTTTCACATCTCGCGCAGACGTCACCGAAATCTCCGCGTTTTCGTTTTGTTCGCTCAATCATGCGGATTTTTCACGCGGTGTCGGACGCAATGCCGTGTTCGTCGTTTTTTCACCGTCAAACCGTTTCTGCGACGACAAAGCCAGTGTTTCGCTCGGTCCGTCGACGTGTTCGGATCCGATACTGTTTCGAAACTCCGATTCTCTTTCGAAACGACGCGATCGGACGTCGTTGTCCGTGATGGACGAGAGATGTGAAAATGAGGTTCCTCGCGCGAAAATACGGGAAAACACTCACTCACGTACAGTGGCGTATTTAGGAATTTGTCATGGGGAGGGTCCAGATAATTGTTGGAATACAGAGTCGTGGGGGGTTCGCCCCCCACACCCCCCAATTACTCATTATTTTATAAATATACCATATTTATAAGACCATTTACAATTTTTCAGTATTAAATTATTTTATATAATATATATTTTTATCATATACTATGTAATAATAATAAAACCATAATTAACAAATTATGTAAGCAGTTTACTAGTAAACTAATAAATTACCTACATATTTAGTTCGTTATTCATGATTATAACAATTTAAAATTTATATTTTATGTGCTAAATAAAAAAAAACATGAGGATTTATAGACTGCTAAATTTTTGTTGTAATTAAATTTAAATAATATTTTATTGTGGTAAAACATGATTACAAAACAAAATCTAATTTCCTAGAGGTAAGCGCCATTTATAACTAACCATATAACTAACATATATTTATAACCTAACCATATAACTTAAATAAGAGAAACCGTCCGTCATCATTATTATCTACCGCCATCATTTAAGTTATTTTGATAACAGCAGAGCGTTTGTTCAATAACCAAGAACCATCTTTGGTATAAAACTGATGAAAAATCATAGTAATAATAATTATTGAACATGTTGATAACTGAAGCTTCGACATTTTTTAGAAAATCGTTCATATCCTATGATAAAATTTTTTTTTATTAATCATATAAAAACACAAAAATTTACATGTACGAGACACGAGTCAATGGGGGGGGGGGGGGGGGTCCGTTCCTCTTCCCCCCCCATTGACTCGTGTCTCGTACATGTCTAAACTATTTTCGTGTCCGTTTCCGTGAGATATACATACGTACGTGCCTTCGGGAGCGTCCGAACGGTTTATTCTTTTGTCGATCTCAAAACAATAACGCGCACGCGACGATATTATCGTGAAATCGAATTTCACCACGCCGCGATTTCAAAAACGCTTTCGGTCGTCTGCAGTAGCTTCTTGCGAGCGATCGACTTAAACCAAAGCCAAACGCTGAATAACGTTTTTAATACGTTCACCGCGTTTAATTCCGTGAATTGTTTCGATCGTTTTTCCAGACGTATGTTTTAAAGATTTCACAATTTAAAAGGCAAAAAAAGGCAAAAAAAAACAAAAAAAAAAAAAACAGTGATTTATCACCAAACCGACGTCGAACGACAATTCGTGAACAAACGTTAAATGTTTACTCTGCACGTGAGAACGTTTTGAGTGCTAGATGGATAATGCAAAAAAGAAATAATAATAATAATAAAATCGACATTAAGAGATATCGAATGTGATTAGTCTCAGTAACGGATCGTTAGACCCGATCATTTTTATTTGTATATTAAATGTTATGTACACGGTACTTTTGACGTGATATAATCGTGGCAATCCTTATCGATTCAAAAAGGCATTAAGTATTGCACTTAGCGAACCAAATATCCAGATGGGTGACCATTAAATAAATTTATGGCGTTTACACACACATTTTCAATTGCCGTTTAAGTATTTGAAAACATCTGTGTTCTGTTATTTTTATTTTTGTTATTTATTTATTTATTTATTTTTTTTTTTTATGTTATATCTATCGGGCCAAGTACCTAAGTATCAATTAAGATAAAAGCATAATATTGCGAACAAAAAAAAAAGAAAGAAAAAGAAAAAAGAGAAAAGAAAAAGAAAAAACGACGTATAATTTATCTGTACAATATAAACGTATCGTTTTTCAACATATTGCGTTGTAAATAGCCGTTTTGTTAGTTATAACGACATTCGTTGGAAAATGTTTAGTGCATACGTTTCCAGTGCACTTACGTTTGTCTTGATAACATAATTTATATAACACAAAATGTATATTCTTTTTACAGGTAATAACGCAAATCCAAACCGCTCGTAAGATATGGTCGTGAACACTCGAATAATACTCGCCACGGTGACTTAACATTTCGGTACGTGAAAAAACAAACTGTACGTAAAAGGTATTCTATTTTTTTTCTTTTTTTTTTTCTTCAAAACATGTATTCATTTTTTTCGTTTTATTTGATTCTCGAATCGGTCGCAACTATAAATAGATGTTTCACATTTTTCGGAATTCCCATCGTTACTTGACGAGAAGTCCTCGAGCAGAAAAAAAACTTTAGATGAACGCGGATTGTGTATAGCTTTTGTTGTCGAATTATAATCGATTGGAAACAAACGACATTTCCGACGGAAACGGAACGCACAAGCGCACGATTAATAATATTAATAACAAAAAAACAAAAACAAAAAAAAAACACTGCGGAAATATACGTTTTCAATTTATTTCATTAGTTTGGATTTTTTTCCTTTTTGTTTCGTTTTTTTTTTTACAGTTCCGTTCATCGCTAATTGCAGCGATCGGTCCGAACAAATTCACACGTGAAAAAGAGTCAACTAGGGTCTATGAAAACGAATGCAATTTTTTTCCTTCCCGCCGATGTCTCGCGAGAAAATGTTTCCGGGAGAAATACGATCTTTGGCGGTTACACGGAAAGAAAATCGCATTATTCGCGTGAAAACACGTCGTTAGGCGAGTTCGTATTATAATAATGCGTACGAACAAAACGTGTATAAAAACACGGGCCCGACAATCGCCGCGAAACGAAATTTGATTTTATCAAATATACCGTTTTTAAATTAGTATTCATAAGTCCGTATCTGAGACGTCCCATTAGCGGAGTAATGCGAAATTAAATTTCGCCCCCGAGACTTTTCGCGGGCTCGAGATTAAATCCACTAAATATTTTCCAAACTATTTTAACGACGCGTGATTATGGCTGGATTAAATTAAATTTTTTTTTTTTTTTTATATTAGACGTTAATTTTTTAATTATAACTTATTACTTTGCACGCAGTGTTTAATAAAACAATATTTCACCTGCCGGCGTGCGTTTTCTAGTACACGTTCGTTCCGTATGAAAAATACGCAATGCATTTTTTTTTCGACCATCGACTTTCATCAGAGTTAAAAAATAAAATTAGGATCATACGATGTCATTATAATTCAGTTTCGGGCGAATTTAAAAAATTCATTTTAATATTTAAAATGTTTCGAAACAGAGCGAAAAAATGTTTTAATTAAAATAGTAATTATAATAAATTTAACGCGGCATGTATAACATTTGGGACAGTCTTAGTTATACACTCTAGAGAATGAACGTTTTAATTGCGTGGCGAATAAAAAATTAAAAAAAAAAACACAAAAAAACCACAAAAAAAAACCCCCCGTTTGACCATACTTACGGTTCAATGCCGTTATTGGCATTTACATTTAGAAATATTACTCAAACGGATGCTCGTCGGGTTATTGAAGTAAATTGCGTTAATGCGGCCTGTGAATGGGAACCGAAACCTAAAATCGTTAACGTTTTCAACGGAGGAAAGAAAGCTTACGAAAATGATCTTCAAAAGTTTTTACGATACGTCGTCGTTTGGTCGAAATCCGTTGTAAATCACGATATTTAAATATACACGGATCTTTAGATTTTCGTTATTTCCAAGCGAATCCATACACAAATCGGTAACACGAAAAAAAAAAAAGGGCTAAACAAAATAATTTTTCGTTTTATAGACCCTTTATTTGAAACGATGTGTCATATAGGATTTTTTTATTATTTCAAGAATGTCTTTTACCGCTTGTAGTGTAGTGAATATTACTCGAGACAGTAGAATTACTCCTGTAATTTCATTCAGTCATTCAATAGAATGCAAATTGAACACGAAATCTACTTTAAAAAGGCCGTATCTTTTTTTTCTTTTTTTTTTTTAATATAATATAATATGCATGTGTATGCTTTTTACGTGAATTCAATCAAAAAACCAATACGAAACACGGTGTAATTCACGCGACGCGCATTTCCGACAAACTCTTATCAATTCTTCGACGAATCGAACGGTATTCACCGTAATAATAATGTTTGAGTGACTTCGCAGATTTTTAAAGGGGCTTGGTAGCTTTTCTATTTTACATAATATTTCAATTTTTTACTTTTCTCGATAAAGTTTTCATTCTTGGTTTTAATTCTTCTTCTTCTTTTTTTTCGAAACAACAAATGAACCGAGAAGAAATTTTCGAATTATTTTTGGACATTTTTTTTCCGAAGCCTGTGCTCCTCGTTTAAATACCGTAACGTCGAACGAACTATAGCCAAAACTGCTAGTGGATCCGTCACAATATGGCATTTTCGATTTACCGTTTTCGAAAGGCAGTACCGTTGAAAGACTTATCGGTGTGTTTGAGAAACTACATTGACATTTCGCAGTTAAAAAAAAAGCATAAAAATTCCAGCTCACCGCCTTAGGCGCTTTTCAAGTGCACGCGTATATTATGTTTCTAGAAAAAAAAAAGGCCGATCATACTTCGCGTCGTGTGTATTATTCGCTCCTCGGGTAGGAAAACGGTGCCGAGTGTAGCGAACTTTATGCGAGCCATTTTTACGATTGGCGAAACACACGTGTGCGTAGCATGTTATCATTTTTTAAATTTGGAATCAGTCATAAATCGTTGTTTTCGGACAACGATTTTGAACGAAATTCAAGCAATAGTGTTTTAATACGGACACACTAGTTAATTTTTTTAAAAATGAAAAATTTTACGGTAAATAATTCGATTTTTAAGTTTTTAGTGACATTTTTTTTTAATAATCACGAGAATAGTCCATGTCGGTTGTTGAATGATTTATATGACGTGTTCCTCTACAGAGGCGCCGAATTCATACTTTTGTAATGACTAATGTCATAGACGAAATAGGTGAGTGGTGTCCAAGGTATAATGATTTCTACAGTTGACTTGTTTAACACTTATCTTAGTTAGTATAATTAGTTGAATAATTTAACAGTTTAACTGTTAAAAGCAGTTAAATTCCTAAATCAAAGGTATACTGATTTGCAAATTTCAGGATTAAAATAGATATATTATGTAGAATGTATTGTTTTGATTTACGAAATATGAAAACAATTATTTTTATGATTATTACAAAAACAAAAAAAAATAATTTTTTGAATTTAAAATTGTTCTAGTTGCGTTAAAACTTTTAAACGTATTATGTCTTAAATAATATAAATAAACAACAATAAAGTTAATAAAACACAACTACCCAAATCATTTGGTAAATCACTCATAGCAACAGTATCAAATTACAAATCATAATTATAAATTAATTCAAGAAAAAGTCGGTAGAATGAAAAGAAAGTTTGAAATTGGGTGGGTGGTATATTAGCGAATCGCAATGTCATAAATGAATTTTTATACATCGTCGCCTCTGTTCCTGTATACTTCTCGTATATAAAAAAGTATGCGTTTTTCCTCTTTGTCTCTTTTTATGAATCACTTTCAATCTCGGCATATTATGTACCGTGCTTTTAATTGTGGAGCTACAATAGTTTTACATATAGCTGTAACGAAATAAAATAATGAATCCACATCGATCAAATAATATTGTTAATCATCGATATGAAAACAAAAAAATAATAATAATCGCAACCGATTAATGCGAAAACGTGTAAATATACTTTAGACTACCTTATAAAATAGCTTGTATAAATATTTCAAATCTTTCGAACCCAAATAAATAAATCGTATAAAATAAAATAAAAACAAGTATGAAATTTTACATAAAAAGAATCGATTGAACTGTGTTTCCAACTCGAAATGCGGGTAAAAAGTAATTAATAGTAATTTTATTAAATTGATAATAATAATGAAGTTTGGATTATTGACGGAAACACATAGAACGAATCTATGTTATTTATATCGGTCAAAGACAACTTTTAACTAGATTAATTATTCCGAACTTTACAAGATTTTTATTGAAACGACAGTTTAATTTTCATGCAGCTCATGATTTTTATCAAACTCTAAAATGTTTACGATTGTGTGAAAAAAGTTCTGATTAAAGATTTTTGACATTTTTTCTGTTCTATAAGTTGAGCATAGTTTATTAAGCAGAGTATAGCATATTAAAGTGATACTTAATTGCGAGATTTAAATATTCGAGATTCTAAATTTTATAACATACAAATTTCCAAAAAGAGATATTTCCAATGTTTAAAAGTTCTATTTATAGCCCGAAAGTGGTTTAATTTTTTCGAAACTTTTGTCGAATTCACATAAAAAGTTATTTAAGTATTTGATGACGAGCTCAAATGTCTCGCATTATTATTTTTGAATCGATGGCTAAACACTTAAAAATGGATTTAACGAAAGTCTCGTCTACACAAAATTTTAAAGTTTTCACTTGATTTTTACGTAGTTTTTAACAAGTTTGGAAAAACTATGTAGGACAGAGAGAAATTACCTCTTCAAAGTACCAAGTACATACAATTTTTGATCTTTGAAGACGCTAAATCATATATTTGGAACACTACCTGAAAACGGGATAATATACGTAAGGGAGTAACACGATTGTAAAACCAATCTGTTCTTGATATCACTCAGAATCTCAAAAACACGTCAATGTAAAACCAATACGTTTTTCGTTTTTCTCGAAATGTAAAAAAATAAAAAAAAATAAAACCTTCGAATAGCGTTCAATAATTCATAAAAAAAACCGTATTCAAATGTGTTTTCTTCGTTTAATATTTCATGGTTTAGGAAAAAATTCGTGCGTGTGTGCGTGTGTGTGTGTGTGTGTGTGTGTGTGTGTGTGTGTGTGTGCGAATTGAAAATCGCACGCACACGACCGGTACGAGGTGTACATTGAAACCAATTTGTGCGAGCGCACGGTACTTTTCCGTCTGTGATAAATAGTTGAGTGGATAAAACTATCCATATTATATGGCTGCAGGAAATTACAAAGGATATTATTTGAATATTTCATGGCCGAAATAAGTCGCTGGTGGCCATAAGATATTAATTCGTAAATTCGCGTGGTCTGGCGATAGCGGCGGAGGCGGCGGAGGCGGCGGCGGCGGATTCTCCGGTGTATTTTACGCGTGTTGCCGACCCCCACGGTCCGTCGGTAATTACGAGAGCAGTCAGTTTTACTACTGAATCATAATCAGAAACGTGTTTGAGAAGTTCCTGGAACTCCGTAATAAATTCCGGGATTTCGTGCGGCGAAAGTTTCGCCGGGAAAATTTTTACAACGTATTTATTCGGCGTGAAGAGCGAGCGGGGGGGAAAACCTATTGTAAACACGGCACAAAGGTATTACGCTCTATTTTGTTCTCGAAAGCGATTTTCCGGCGTATTTCGGTAACGTTCCGGATTTAATCAATTCCAAAGAGCGGAAGGCGCCTCGGATAGGCGCTTAAATGTCGTTAAATAATAATCGTGTCCACGAGACATTTGAATAATCTCCGAGCGAAACGTTTGCGGGTGAAACGTATGATTTGAAAATCGAAATCGAAAAAGGGAGGATAAAAGCGTATCGTCGCCAGTGCGTGTGATTGATTTTAATTTTGATAAATCGTGTGTGTTTTCGTCGATGTGAATGCATTTCGGGGGAAAAAAACACAGGGAATTAAAAATCGTGAACGATTATAAATTTTAAACATATTTTATTTATTAATTTTTTTTTTCAAAACGGAATTTGTATAAATTATTACTTAAACGTGTGGGATCGATCTAAACCAATCATTTGAAATAGCAAATTTTTCTCCGGATTTCGATTCAGTGAATTTAAAATATGTATAGGGGTTTTTTTTTTTTTAGATGGACTGTGGATATATTTTTTGTCGCAGCTTCATTAATATATATTCATTTTTTTTTATAACTTTACAATTTTTCCCAATAATAGATCGATGTAATATTGTATTGTCAGTGAATCGTATATTATTATGATGTATGGTAATGAATTAATTGTGATTCCGTGTCACTCCGTTCCACACGTTAATCAGAATTTTATTTATTTATTTATTTATTTTTTATTTATTTATTTTTTTTCGATTCTAGTCATTTCCGATTAACTGGGTGGCAATCAACGTGAACCTAGAAGACACGGTAAACATTCCGACGAATAATAATAATTGTCGTACGGCACTAATTATTAGAAAGATTTAATTGGTTTAGTATCGAATGTAAAAACGTACAAAACGAACAAATACCGACGGTAATAATTGTGTTTCGTCGGTCCGGGTGAAAGGTTTTGTTTTCGTCGGTGGCTTTCATTTTTCGACCGGACAAATGAAAAATAACGAACGATTCAAACGGTCAATCGGATTTTCCGTGCGAATTCGCATTTACACAACGTGACGCCCGCCCGAACAAACAACCGAGCGGTTTTCCGATATAGTAAAGACAACAAGATTAAGTGTAAATAATCGTGTGATTACATTTCTGCGGTGCGCGTTTATACGAAACGATAATGATAGGTCACGTGCAGCGATAGAAAAATAATTCAAGATAACTTACAGATTAAAGTAATTAAAAAACAAATTTTGAAAAAAACGAAAAGATTAAAATTGTTATGATGTTTTAAATTTGACTTTTTCGCACAATCGCAATAATCAATGTATTACTACAGGTATTAATCGTCGAGTCGTTTACACTTTTAACTCAAAACATTGTGTTTAGGACGCACGTTAACCATTCGTCCCGTTTAAAATGGGATTGTCCTTTTTTTATCATCATGTCCCTTTGTCCCGACACATTTCATACGGGACGCTTTCTATCCCGTTTTTAGAAAAGAGTCCCGTAAGAGTTTTTCCAAAAAAATTGTATCAAGGGAAGAAATGAAAAAAAAAAACGAAGTATGAAATAAAATACAATATGATAATACAAAAATACTTTTCGACTTAAATTTGAAACCAAATTTATAAATTATAAGCAACCGTTTTTGTAGAACGATAGTGTAATTTTACAAATACTGAATATAAAATTGTACTTCCAAGTATTAAGACACGATGAATATCGTTACAACCGATTGTTTCCAGAACTATTGAAATATATCCATACAAAATCGTATTTTGACTCTCAAGATGCGATCCATTCAAAATGCCGAATCATTTGTCCCATTTTTTTCCCTCAATAAAAATGGTCACCCAATATTAACGTGACGACGACTAAACGTAATTGTTCACAGGCGAAATATTAGCGACGAAGAGTAATATTCTTCTTCTGCTGACATTTATTACTCTCGAAGAGTTTTTGCCGCCATCATGATCTGCCTCCATTCTTCCCTGTCACGGACTATTGTCCTCCACTCTCGTACTCCTATTTTCTCGAGGTCTTCTTCCACTGTATCCAACCATCTTTCTTCTAGGCCGTCCGCGAGGCCTTTTTCCCGTAGGTCTCCATTCCAGCACCGTTCTAACCGTCTCTTCCTCATTTCTGCGCATTACGTGACCAAGCCATTGTATTCGCTGGCCACTCATGAAGCTAGTGACTGGTGCCAGTTCCAACTCATCCTGTAGTTCCCGATTGAATTTTCTTCTCTACGCACCTGTTCTGTTATCATAGACAGGACGACAAACGATTCTCCTTTTTTTTTTTATTTTCAAACGTCTTTGGTCTCCTTTTTGTATTACAAGTGGTTGTCCGGGATTCGCATCCATAGGTTAACGTGGGCGGCCTTATTATAGCCGTGTACAGCCTTGCCTTTGTTTTCTTTGAAAGTAATTTTGATTTCAGAAACTCAGCGACGAAGGGTATGCTCAAAATAATATTCGTTTTTTTTTTTTATTTTACTCGTGTACAATCGACGTCCGCCGATACCGTCGTGACGATCGGCGACTGTCGATAAAGTCAACGTTAAAACGGGATGTACAGACAGTATCGCTTCGATCACTCTGATCCTAGGCAGTATATGATTCGCCATCTACAAAAAGTGTTGTTTGATGATTTCGTAAGTCGGCACACAGAAATCGTGACGGTTTTTCCGGGTGTTTTAACCGCGAAAAAAAAACGATTTGTTTTTAATCGAAAAACGGTCCGTTCGCGTCGTCGTCAAACCGATCGGTCCGCTCGGAATAAATCGTACGAGCACGTAACGATCGTTCGTCGCGGTCCTTGAATAATTTTCTTGTGGTCCGAATCCGTTCTACTTTGGAACGTTACGCCGAAACGACTATTATTATGTTTTTTTTCCCAGAAAGATTACAAAAAAAAATAATAATAATAATACAAAAATAAAAATCCTTCCATTGTTATACATAGTTCCGATTGCCACGGAGGCAGGAAAAAAAGTTTGAAATATTTCTTCTCACCCCGTTCCCTTCCCGGGACGTATACTGTAAAATAATAAACGCGTTTTAATACTACCGCATTGTTCGTTTGCTTTAATTCCAATACGGGATTTACATTTCAGGTTCATTGTGAACATTTTTTTCTTCTTTTTTTTTTGTGTGTGACCGCACGGGACAGCTCTGAGTTAAGGGATATTTTGGCTCAATTTATATCCGTCGGCGGTAAACCTCTCATTGTTTATGATTCCCCGTTTTTGTTTTTGTTTTTAATTCAACACGGTTAGCTTTTTCAAATCGAAAACAACTTTAACCTTGTGTACAGATCGTTCATTTCGAAAATCAAATTATATCGAGTTTACCCTCGATCACGATCAAAAGTTTTTCTTACTCGTCCGACGCTTATTATAATTTAGTCGCAAACACCCTTGACACGGATCGTTTTCACTTCCTACCTACTCGATAATCCTGTTTTTTTTTTTTTTTTACCGTGTGCGAGTACTTTGCGCCTAACCTCTGAACGGATACGGTTCGACAATACCGGCGACGAGACACCTCACCCGGGTCGTTAATTTCGACTATTCGCAAACGGATTATCGTCTCAGAGACGTACGAGTCGAAAACGCGCAACACCCACGCGCGTAGTGGATTTCGCATTCATGGCAAACACAAATATGTTATGTCGTTGGCCTCGATATTCGAGTGAATCGACCACAGTCAAACGTTTAGGCCCGAGGAAATTATTTGTTTATTTGATTTTAAAACAAACGAACTTATTTTTATGCGTATTATTAGTATAATTTGAAAACGCTCTGCGCTCGTTTAAAAGTCAAAACGTGTAAACAAAATGTGTAAAATATGTACAAGCGCAGACGACGTGCCTAACTGTCGAGTGATAACAGATCAATATACTATAGCAGGGATGGCGAACCTTTTCCGAGTCGAGTGTCAACATTTTTCAAACACAGTTTTCTAAAACTGTTCGCGTACCCCGTCCCCCCATTATCCATCATTAAAATGATGCAATTTTTATTTTACATATTATTTTGTAGATATTTTAGTAATTTTTGATTTTTTCATCGATTTACGAAGACCAAATATTATATTATCAATATTATTCTGAACACATTTTGAAAATACAATAAGTCATTTTAAAATTAGATCCAGAAACGTCTATCGCTTTTGGTAAAGCTCAAAATGTTATGCGAAATGAAATATTGAAAAATAATATAATTTTCATCACAGTGAATTTTAGTTTTATTGCACATGTATTTACAAAATTAGAAACAAAAAATATGTCCTTAAATGATAGTTTGAAAATTGATCTGTTACAAAAAAAAGTCCTGGCTATATATTGATTTTAAAACAATCAATGACATAGTGAGTGGCAGACACCCTTCTAAATATTTGGAATTACCGCCTTCTGATATTATTCGCTTCAAATTTAGCAATTTAAAAAATATTTTGAGACCTTATAGGCGACATTGAACATTAGATAATTTAAAAGAAACTTTAATAATTCAATGCGACAAATTATTTTGATAATTTATTAATTATAATTGTAATGTTTTTTTATTCAATTTTTTCCCCACACATTTGTACGTTTTTAGCACATATTTTATACATGATTTGATAATAATAATTTTTTATTTTTTTTTAATTTAATTTTTTTCCGACATATTTCGATGCTTTTAGCACATATTTTATAAATTATACTTCCCTGTAAACGTACATATATCTGTATTTTTATTACATATAAATCCGTTCCCTAGTGATCACGATCAAGTGGTCCCTTCGGTAGGGATGACGGGAGGAATACAAGGGATGTCGCCGCAGAGC
This sequence comes from Therioaphis trifolii, assembly GCA_027580255.1. Classification (NCBI taxonomy): domain Eukaryota; kingdom Metazoa; phylum Arthropoda; class Insecta; order Hemiptera; family Aphididae; genus Therioaphis; species Therioaphis trifolii. The sequence goes on along the minus strand of CM050408.1, from coordinate 38,084,635 downwards.
AGACCGACTCGGAGATTTGTCCACGTGATATTTCACGCTTTGGGCGTTCGTGCGAAATAAATAAATAATTAAATAATAATAATAATAATTTTATTCATTTATTGATTTCGAAAGATTAACGTGTGCGCGTTAAACCCACACACACACACACTCGTGTGCGCGCAGGCTTCGGCGGCGTGGCAGAGGTGTCGGCTTCGGCGGCGGCTGTACGGTTCGCGCGAACAAGATTAATGTTTTCGTCGAATGATAAACAATACGCGGCGGCTACCGTGGACGTATTATACGTGTATAATACGTACGGGGAAACACAATGCGGATTACGGGTTTACACCGTGCTCCAGCTACCACTCTGTTACCGCTGTGTTACCGCTACTACCGCACCGCTACCACCGCCGCCACTATCATCACTAATACCATACCGCCGACACCACCGCCTCGATTCGCGTTTTAAATACGAGCTTAACGCGACCGCGGTCTTTTCGTCAATGCTATTTCCTATGTTTTCGAATATTGTTGACGCGCGGCTGCTGCGGCCACTCTCGATTACGTCCGGGGGGGTACGTACGCGCGTCCGTAGCCCGCGACACGAGGGTGTGTGTCCGGGAAGGATCCAGGACGGGGGTCGCGGGATTTCGCGGGGGAAAAAATAAAACAGTCGAGGCCCGGGAACGGCGATTTTATGACGGTCGTGCGATAAGGAATGGTTTTACGGGGGTGTGTTCTAGCGCTCTTCTGGGGTTGAAAACAAGAAAAAAATAACTGGGAAAAAATGAGTGTGATCGAAAAAAAGAAAATAAGGAATCGATTTTACTTCGTGATAGTGCACACAGACTTAATAATAACTAGGGATGAGAAGTTATAGGAGCTAAAATAGACAAAATATGCATGCGACAAAAAATATGCGAGGAAAAATTATGATATATGCATCAAAAATTTGAAATTGTACAAAAAATGTATTATAATATGCAATTTTTTCTATAAATAAAAATCTTGTTTTCAATAAGTTAATATATAAATAATATTTCGTTAAATTTGATTCTATTAAAATATAAATAATTTTTAACTGAGTGGTAAAAATTTAACACTAGGTATAAATATGAGATGATAAATGATTGGTAGGTGTATTGATTTATATATTGATAGTCAGGTGATTTAATCTAAAAAAACGAAAATTCAATTTTGTAAGTTTTGTAATATATTTGATAATTATTTTTTCAAACCTGTAAATTTGTTGCATTGAACCTCCAAATTGTTTTAATATTTTTGGCATCCATCATTTCCTAGGATTATCCGAAAGAATATTTTTGTATGGCAAAAAACGTCTTTCCACATCAGCAATGGGGGCATTCTTGAAGTAAATAAGGTAATTTTTCATGTCAATTGTATTAAAATCCACATAATTTTACTAAATATGCATTTTTATGCGCAAAAAAAACCATGAATATGCAAATTTTAAGAAAAACTACCAATATATGCAAAAATATGCAAAATTTAAATACCAAATTTCAATTTATTAAGTTATAGGACAGATTTTTAGCTCACATACCTATAAATAGAAGAATTCTCATCCCTAATGATAACCATAAGAACAATCATTGAATACGGCATTCGACGAGTATTCGGCGTGATTTAGAACGGTCCGACGCCGATAAAACAAAATAAAAATTGTATAAGGCGAATAAAGATAAGATCGAGAATCGTAGAGTTTTCCTTCCCAGTCTGTCGACTATCAGCGCGAAGACACACGTGGCGACTACTGACATAACACCTGCACCGATGATCGTGCGCAAAGTCGGAATTACGTCACAGCCAGCGCTGTAAAGCAAAATATTAGTCGACGTACGCTATATTGCTATGATTAATATTAGAAACTAAACGATTCGATTTTATCTCTCATGTAGAATTTTACTTTGAATATGGCGGTAGCGAAAAATCACATCGAATTTACACTGTCCAAAGAAGAAAATGTGTAATAAAATGAAAATATGATCTGGAGCCGGGATGGCCAACCTTTTTCTATGTTGTGCCAAATAGAAAATAAAAAATTAAGAAAGTGCAATACAAATTATAAATTATTATTTACAATAACGTATTTATTACTTCTTAATGTACATAATCTTTATACTATTTTTGAGATAATTGAGACAAATGTGACTTATTTAATGAGAATGTTGAATTTATGTTTGATATCCATTATCTCTTCGTAATTTGGTTGAAGTTTTGTTGAAGAAATGAGCATTAAATTTTTTAAATGAGTATCTGTTAGTGTGGTACGATACTTATTTTTGATAAAAGTGAGAACCCGAGAAAAACTTTTTTTACATAAATATGTAGCGCCAAATCTACAAACCAGTTTCAACGCTAAATCATGCAGTTCTGGAAAATTTCCTCGGGTACGCATTTCCAAAATTCTATTATCTCAGACAACTCATTATATTTACATTTTAAAATGGTTGAATATTGAAGTTCAATAATTTCTAATTGCATTTTAGGATTATATTTTATGAGATTGTGTGTCGCTATGATATAATATGTTATATTATTATTCAACATTGTAAATATTATGACACAAATGTTGCATAATATCATAGCGATGACTTTTATGTTTTATTTAAAATTGGAAATCGTTATTTCAAAATATTTAAAAATTATGAGTTATTTTGTCTGCCGCTATAGTCTGCCATTCAATAACGTCAAATGTGCCGCAGGTTGGCACCCCTGATCTGGAGTTTAATTGGTTCGATCCGTATCGACTACCGTTCTCGATTTCGAAAAACCGTCATGAGTCTTTGTGTGATCCACGTGATGTTTCGACTGAATAAACAACCATTTTCGTTAGGTTTGTACAATAAAAATGTTTCGCTTAGTGACACGAGAATTGTATAATTCTCTCGCCATCGTGTAGTGAAATACGATTTAGAACGTAGAAATCGGTTTCACCCTCTCGGCATATTAATCGGTTAGGTCCACGCGGACGAGTACCGTCGTAACGACTCGCGTTTCGAAAACGTTTATAAACGCACGTGCGTAATAAATGAGTGAGCTGCACTTACCCTCGGTACACTTCACGACATCGTTACAATGTCGCGAATGTTTCTCGGCCTTTTGATTTAAACGGCTAAAGACGGCGCCATGATTGCGACTCGGTATTTTCACGATGAGATACCGCAGTACGAGTAATGAACGTGGCCGTAGTGGCCTAGACCAGCGGTTCCCAACCTTTTTTTCATTCACGTACCCCTTGACCTAACACCACTATTTCACGTACCCCAAATTTGGAATATTCATGATGGAAAATAATGATATTGATAATATTAATTTTAAAGAAAAATTTGGAAATATTAATCTGTTTTAATATTAGCTTGCGCCATACAATTCGCATGAAAATAAATCAACTTAATAGTTTAATTTTAATGTGAAATTTGAACTTGTTTGCTTGAACTTAATTTTTTGAAATCTGGTTCCACACGTGACAAATAAACCCATAAATCTGAACTTACAGGCAGTTTATTACGATACTTATTTTTTATGAACGTGTACGTAGAAAGACCCTTTCTACCAACACGGTGCGTGTGAATGGTAGCAGAACATTGAATGCTTTGCATGATAACTCAGGATATTCTTCTTTCAAATCAACCCAAAAGGCGATAATAGATTTCTCTTCAAATACTGCCTCAAGTGAAGAATCCGTTTTTAGTTCTATTAGTTTTTCTTTTAGATTCTGAGTGAAGCGAAGGATCTAATGGTTTTACAATGATGTTTATTTTTTTTTTTTTTTTTTCTTTTTTTTTTTTTCTGTAAACACTTTTTCGTATAGAAATCCTTGTCCAAAAGTTTCGTCCAGCAACTCTTTAAATCCGAAATCGAACTGAGATGGTACTTTAGAGAGGTCATTTTTCCAAAATCTCCATAGTTTTTCCAGTAATCAAGAATAACGATCGAAAAACTGAGTAAAAACGGTAAAATCGGTAACAATCCGCCGTAAACGAGATTTTCACTGTTCAGATTTTAGGTATTTAGTCATAAATCGAAAAGTATTGAAGCTAGAAACTTGAAAATTTTATCCAATATCAAATACATACTTTTTTATATTGGACGAAATTTTCAGAACAATTAAAGCACTTTTGACTTAAATATAGAACTTTTAATTTACCAAATTTTTTGAAAGTTTTTATGTAATATAATTTTAAATATTTGACAAAAAGTTCTGAAAATTTAATATGACCTTACTCATATACCTACCTAATTATCCTAGCTAAAGTTCAAAAATCGTTAGTCAGGATTTTTTTTTATACACGTTTTAACAAATTCATATAAATTCGTATATGAATATCGACTGTTTTTACGTTAATTTTCAACTTAAAATCTGTATAAATCTTTTTTGGTGTGTCCGATCACAATGAAACTTGGAATATAGATATAAAAACATGTTTCGAATCTTTTGGTAACAGAAAATTTCTAACGAGTTAAAAATTGAATATTTTATGAGGGTTTAATAATGAAAAAACTCACCAAAAATCAGACAAATAACCGAAAAATACGTAAACAGTGTATAAATAATATATTATATTACACTGAAGCTTTGCTCAGAATCGTTTTATACTAAAGAAATGAGTCATCATTTCTTTAAAACTTAATACATTCATCACCAATATCTTGTCCGAGGTTAGGTTAGGTGATCCCATGATAGAAAGTGCTATACACTCCTCACCATTATCTTGTCCGAGGAGCGAAGCGACGAAGGACGAACTTCCACCACCATTATCTTACCAGCTTTTTTTTTTTTGTACTAATAAAACTGCTGATTTGAAATAATTTTCACTAAAAGGGAATGCGATCCAGTGGTCTTATTTTCCACATTTAGGAAAGTATTTTTCAAAAGCTGCTGTGAGCCCATTCAAATGTTGAGTAACTTGTTTTTTGATGTCTTGTTATAGGATCATATCAGTTTCATAGAGGAGAAATTGTCTAAAAATAATATACAAAAATGTATCTACTATTGAATTATCTACATTTTATAGTGTTTATATTATAACGATAAAATCGTATCGCATTAATAACATATTATATCGCAGACTATTCGTACTGTAATAAGTACACAACCATTAAATTATTAAATTATATTTCATTAATAGCAAACTATTACAGTCAAATTAAATTTAACTTATTTTGCCATTACTCGATTTTTTCGCGTACCCCTTGAGATCATGTCACATACCCCAGGTTGAGAACCTCTGGCCTAGACCAGCGGTTCCCAACCTGGGAGTAATTACCAATCAAGTGGTGAAATAGGATTTTCTGTGGGGTGAAAACTAAACTATTGTTATTATTACGTTTTTTTTTTTTGCTGTGTACTTTATACCCTTTGTTATTAAATATGCATCAATCACGTGTTAACAACTATTGTATTTATATTATTATCGTTGTTAATTGTTGTCGTTCATAGTTTAGGAAATAACCTTAATACGCCTTGATCCTAATCTGACTCTGATGATTTTATTACCTTATTACTTTAAACATAATTTTTTAGGGGGGCGGCGGAGGCATTGTAAATATTTAACCTAATTTATGGGTAACAGTATCTAAAAGGTTGGGAACCGCTGGCCTAGACGGTCTACTGCAGCAGCAGCAGCCGGTGTATTTGGTTTTGAGGACGATGGGTGTAGAGCGGAAGATTTTCGAAATAATTCACCCGATGATAATAATTGTATTACTTCACTGTACCGGTATTGGAACAGTTTGATACGTTTTCCGTGTTACGAGGCAGTCCGTTTAAAATAATTTAACGAATATAAATCTTCGGCATAGAAATCGCGAGAAACCGACGGCACGAGGATCACGTGATCTAATTTTATAGAATTAACAATAAGAACTGCCCCTTATATTCTCTCTCAATGCAACAATTTTTTCACCTTGATTAATTCTCTAAATATTCCAGCAAAACCTCAGTCTATCCTTTCCTGCAATTCCCAAACTGTTATTTTATCTACACATAACTTATTCAAACTGGTTTCGCAATTCAAAAATTAGAAAAAAAATGTGTTTTCCTAATACAGTAACCTTCTATGTATTTATATAAATATATTATAATTGTTGAAACTAATGGTTAACACCAAGTTTCTAAAAAAAAAAAAGAAGAAAAAAAAACAATAATAACTGAACGTTTAACAAAGTCGGACATAATATTTCACACTACAAAGTTTTCTCGTTTGACAAAGGAAAAATTTGTATTTTACCAATGGATTCAAAACGTGTCTTTGTATCTGACGGTTCGTGACTATCGGACGGTGTGATGATTTTTCATAAACATTGAAAGTTGAAAATGTATGTAAAAACAGTCTATTCCGTAAACATTAAGTATAACAGTTTATTAAAAAAAAAATATCCTGGATTACGGTTTTCGAAATCTTTTCAATACCGTTCGTTAAGTATACGAGTAAGGTCATATTACATTTTGAGAACTTTTTGTCTTATATTAAAAATATATAAGACGTAAACTTTGAAAAAAGAGGTGATCACAAAGTTCTCGTTTTATCCCAAAAGTTGTCATTTTTTTTTTCTTTTTCGGATCTCTAGCAAAGTATGCAACGCTTTGGCATTGCTATTGACAACGTCAAGTTTCTAGCGACATTAATTTTGGAGTCGTCGTGTCTTTATAACTAAAATCGAATTAGTGAAAGTGTCGATTACAACGAATTTTCACCGTTTTCATTAGGTTTTTCCTCGAGCCCGGAAAAACTATCGAGGGGAGAGATAAACGAATCCTCAAAGGAATGAACTATATTATGCGATTTTCGATCTTAAGAGTCGCTCGACGAAATTTTCAGACGTGTCGTGGATTTAATATCCGACGATTAAAATTTATTCGTCCGTCAAAATCGAAAAACTTTTTCTAATCGGAGACTTTTCGTCCGGCTGTCGTGGCGGAAAGTACCCGGTCCGCATTGTTTTTTCCCCGACCGTTTTCCACGGACCGCGCTTAACGATTTAATAATATACGTAATACGTAACGCGTAACACGGCGGCGGCGGTCGTCTGGGCGATGGAGGAAAGAGGACCAACGATTAGCGTTGTTACAGTTGTGACACCGCGTTTAGGTCCCGTGTCGACGCAGATAACGACGTGTCGGAATAATAATAATAATAATAATGATAACGCGGTGTTACAGTATTGTTACTACGACGTGTTTTTTTTTTATGTGAAAACATCTTATACGGAGTTCAGTCCTTTCCGTTTGGGCAGTGAAATTTTCGAGCGTTACCTTTTTCGCGTAACGCTCGTTTGACACGTTTCTACATGTTCATTGTTTATATAAATATATTTTTTTTTTCTAATAAATGTTATTTGATACATTTTCATTTTTGCTTTAACTGAGAAAATAAATTTCCATTCCTATTTTATGATTTCGGTCAACTATTACTTTCATATTATTCAAAATATATAATTGAAATGAATATCGCTTTGTGTCCGGAAAATAAAATTTAAACAAATTTAATTCTTAAAACATTTTAAACCTAACCTACAAATATTATGAAAGCATGTTTTTTAAATTAAGAATATTTACTTCAAATTCTACATATTAAATCTATATTCCTAAGCTCACATATACGAGTATTTACCGTTTTCACATCTTCCGAGGGTTGCCCATGACACTCTCAGTTTTTTTTTTTTAGTATTCAATCTGTAGATTGGTCTACAATAAAATATGTTCTCTCCATGATTCTCTGTTTTGTGCTTTATCTTTGAGTTGTTTGTACGAATTTACTCTTGCATCTTTGATTACTTGATTTACATAACACGTTCTTGGCCTACCTCTTCCGCGTTTCCCTTCTATCATACCTTCCAATATGAGGCTATGGAGTTCTTCGTTATATCTTAACGTACGACCTATCATATTCCGCCGCCTCGATCTTAAATTATTTAGTAATGTTCTTTTCTCTTTGACTGAATCTAGTACATCTTCGTCGTTTGTCTTTAGTTCCGTCCATTTTATTTTCTTCATTTTACGCCAACACCACATTTCAAAAGCTTCTAGGGTGGTTTCATCTTTTTTGTACAGCGTCCATGTTTCACAACCATATAATGCTGTACTCCATACATATGTTTTGATTAAACGTTTTCTCGTTCATAGATCTACATTTTTTTGATGTCAGTAATTTACTCCTAAGCAGGAATGCCTGATTTGCTTGTTCTATTCTAGTTTTTATTTCCTTTTTGACCTTCCCTCATTATCTATCGTGCTCCCCAAATATTTAACTACGACGTGTAGCGACGCGATATCCGGTGGAAATCGTTTTCGAAACCTAAGCGTCGTGCGGTTTTAAAGTTACGCATTATATCGTGTAGTATTGCACGCGCGCAGAGTGTGAAATAGTTCACGTGCGATTTTCGATTCGAAATATTTCAAACTTGCGATCCGCTTGGAAATATTTCGGTAAACTGTTGAAAACTATGTACGTGTTTCGGTCGACGCGTGCTGATACACGGGCTCATTAATCGCGCGATCAAATCAGTGTTAACCGCGGATTTGATAATATCGTCTAGAACGTCCGAGAATCCGCGAATCTGATTATTTCAACGTTTGTTGTGGGTTATATAATATTATATGATTTACTAACACACGACATTATTTGACTGTTTTGCGAACGATAGTTTATTATGTTCATGGTGTTGATGGCAGATAGAGGGTGCGGCGTAATGGACTCCCACATTTTCGAGGTGAATTAAAAAAAAACCATACAAGATATAGACATTTATTTTTTATTTATTAAAACCAAATTAAATAAGGTTTTTTTTTAAAGTTGTTTGTTTTAAAATAGGTAATATTGTCCAAATGATTGCCTTTTCAATTGACGCACATTTGGAGCCGTTCTAGAAAATAATCCGTAATGGACTACAATATTTCAAAACATCATTAGCACATAATTAAACTGAACGGATAAAAGCGGTCTGTTTCACTGGGTTAGGTCATTAATACGATTTTTAGTCGTCACAATGTCGTGGTCAGGTGAACGACGTGGTTATTCGTTATCGAGGCGTTTTTCAAAAACGCCGAATGTGTGACAAAACATTACATGACCTCCTCGCTCCCCTGATTTCAGTCCATATTTCAATTTCTTATGGGAATACCTCAAAGCTGAAGTTTTCAAACATCGACCTAGAACCATGGAAGAACTAAAAGAGGTCATTCGTCAAAAAATATCCGCGATTCCACTCGATATGCTGGCGAGAGTGATGGAAAACTTTCGAGAACGGCTCCATATGTGCGTTGCTCGTCAAGGCAATCATTTAGACAATATTGTTTTAAAAAAATAATTTTAAAAAAAAACCTTATTTAATGTAGTTTTAATAAATAAAAAAAAATTCCATATCTTGTATGGTTTTTTTTAAATTCACCTCGGAAATGTGGTAGTCCATTATGCCGCACCCTGTAAAAACAAACGGACGATAATATGTTATCGACTTTTACTAGACTTAATTTTTGATAAAATACACGAATTTTAATGAAAAAAAAATGATTCAAATTTTTCACAGAGGTGAAATGTTTTACGATATCTTCAACATAAAAATTCACGAGTTTTAAGAATTCTTCACATACACACTGTGTATGTAACAGTCTAGTCGATTCCAATCGTATCCGATTACCGTGAACGCGATCGCACCACACACTAAATTTGTTGCATTCTCGGTACCTACCGATACATAATATCGAAGACTCAAATTCCACTATATTTTATATTTTATAAATTATATTTGGTTTTTTGTTCTCGAACCAATGAAATATCGTTAATTTGTAAGCCTTCTCGAATGGTACATAAATTATACGTTAAATTTCGTAGACTTTAAAGTTAATGGAACTTGACTTGTTTAATTTTTGATCGTGTAATTAATAACGATGTATGATACCTCGATTTATATCTATGATCTATATTAACTAAATCGCATTCCGAAAATATATGTATGACTTATTTAAATGTACACAATTGAAATTGAAAACAATGAATATAAACTGTGTCCAAAAAATTAAAAACCATTATCGATGTTTGAATTTGGGAGCATTGTTTACAGAATTCATGAGCACTATGACATTTTACAAGTTAACGTGTATTCTTTGAAATGTTCGAGATTACAATAAAAGTGATAACGATAATTATAATGATAATAATATAAAAATATAATAACTATATGGTTATAGAAATTATACGTGAAAATTGAAATCGAAAAAAAATATATTCAACCATTCAAATGGTAAACAGTATTGACATAAAATCTATTTAAAAAAAAAAAAAAAGCTGTTCGTTTCCGTTATATTGGCATCTTGTAACAATGTACTGTTAATCATAAATCACGATGAATTGATTAAAAAGAAATTTTATATTTTATTCAAAATATTTCGAAATGGTTGGTGTTTTTAAGTATTCGAACCATTTCCCTCGTGTGTCTTAAAACGTTTTCTCTTCGAGTTTTTTCCAACCAGAACAACCCAATTATTCCCCAAACCAAACGTGATACAATTACTAAACAACAACACATGTTTTATAGTAAACACGCAAAAATTAGACATCGAAGCGTAATAGGTATCTACAGAATAATATAGGTTGTGAAACAATTCTTGTGTCCGAAAATATTCCATAAATTAAAATAATAAAAGTTGTTTTTGAATTTAACTCGACAATATCGATTGGTTCTAGAAGGAGGGATAACCGACGATTCGAAAACTATCAGTAGAATCAGATCGTAATCTAATATTCGTATTTAAGATTCTGAGTGAAGTGAATGATCTTTAGTTTTGCAACGACGTTTATTTATTTTATTTTTTCTGGAGACACTTTTCGCTCGACTTAACTTTATCTAAAAGTTTCATCCAGCAACTCTATAGATCGAAATTTCGGTGTAAATCGTACTTTGAGGGTTAATTGAGCTCTCGTCTTAATAATTTTTCCAGGTGACCGGAATAACTACCTAAAATGGACCGAAAACGGCGAGATTCGCCGTAAATGACACTTCCATTAAATTTACTTTAGTAATTTCATTATTTATCCATACGTAATATTGCTAGAAACTTGAAATTTTCACCATAATATATTATTGGCGTATAACTACATATTAAAAAAAATTGTTTCAAAAAAATGTTTGGGCTGAAAATAGAACTTTGAAAATACCTTGTTTTTAAAAGTTTATCCCTCATAAAGTTTTCAATATTTGACAAAAACTTTAGGAAATTTAATATGACTTTACTCATATACTTATCTAACGATTAAGAAAAAATTAAAAATATCGTGACTCCAATTTTTTTTTATAAGCGTTTAATTAAATTATTATACGAATTTTAAGTAATAATCTGATTTTACGTCAATTTTCGACTTGAACAATTTATTTAAAGCAATTGGTCGATCCAAACATAATACGACTTTGAATACAAATATAAAAAGACGTTTTGAATATTTTTTTATAAAAAAATTGTCTTTTTTGTCAAACATAAAAACTTTAGATAGTTAAAAAAAAAATCATCTGAAAATTAGACGAAAATTGATGAAGTATATTATGAACGATATATTTTTAATATTTGACGAAAACTTCTGAACATTTGATATGATCTTACTCATACACATTACTGACGACACATAAAATATTTCAGAAATCATGACGAAGGATATGGTTTTTATAAGCGTTTCAGTGAATTATTTTACGATTATTATGTAATATACTGTTTTCACGTCTATTTTCAACTTTCACTATTTATTCGTAGAAATCCAAACGGTAAATTATTACTTTTAATTCAGAAGCTTTGCTCAGAATCTTCTGACCAAAGAAATGATCTGTCATTTCTATAAAATTCACCACGCCCATCCTCATCAACACGCCCGCGTAGCAAAGAATATCCCACCGGACGAAGTACGTCCTTTTTTTATATTCAAAATATATTAAACAACATTTCATTGAATACAATATAAGAAGTATAATATATGATATAATATAAGAATTTATAAAAAGTAACCTTTTTTTTTTTTTTTTACTTTCGTTTTTTCGGACGTAGTTATTTGCCTTAAATATAATCGTCGATTCGATATTTACAAAGTGTATCACGCGTGTTTCTACCCGGAAAATAATTTCCGATACCCAAACCGAACGGAGCGAGTGAGTTGACCGCTGACCACCGTGTACGCGTGCCACGAAAATGTTATGTAATACAGTCTCGAGTGTTTGATCGTACAGTTTCATAACAAAACTTTCGCCAACCGTCCAAACCGACGGACGGTTAAACTGTGAGCGGTCGAAAGGTCTATTCGGCGCTTTGTAAACAACACTGGATACAATTTGAAATTTCGTAAATCAAATTCATAACAATGGGGCTTTGATAATATTTACCCGTGTTCGCGCGGCCGCCGTCAAGTGGACCATTTTTTTTTTTTTAACCCTCCCTGTCTGATTTGAAATTGACACGAAATTCACTCGATGCGCTCATAGGACAGATATTGTATAATTATACCTAATAATAATAATAATAATAATAATAATAATAATAATTCGTTGACGGAAAAAAACTCCATTTACAATAATGTACGTACACATGATGTGTAGTTTACAATATTATTTACAAATGTATAACTTATGACCGGAACAATGGCAATACAATTTAATATTTAAAACATAATAATAATAACACAAATAGTTAATTCGAACAAACGTCCAATAGTTAACGCACACTCGTAGGGTAACTTCACCAGTGAATGAACACTTTACGTGTTATTATTTGATCTCTCACTTCATAAAATCATTAAAAATACAATTTTTTGGCTGTATTTTTAATAATGATTTTAAAATTCTTATTAAGAATTTTAATTTTAGTTTATATACTGAAATTGTAATATATTTGTAAAAACATTTTATTAATTTAAGTATAATTACATAAATCTGATTTACCAATGAATGAACACTAATATTTTGGGAATGAACATTCAAATTCCAATTAATGAACAGATAGGTATTTTAAAATAAAAATATTTGAAAACAACTTAAAGAATTTTAATTTTATTTCTTCTGAAGGTTACCTACCTTATTTAAAATTTAAAAATTTAAAACAAAATTAAAAATTATAAAACAGAACTAAAAATTATAAAACAGATAATATTTATAACAGTTAATAGCTATTAGGTAATTAATAAATAAGAAATCGTAATCTTAAAAATACGTTGTAGGTCACAAACTTAAAATTAAATAACTATGGTAATAACTGGTACTGTCCTGGGTAGTTAGATTATATCTTTAGTAACTAGGTAACTGCTTTGGTAACTATTTTGTTTTTCTCAACTCTGTTATTTCAGGTACACAGAATATTTTTTCTTCCGCGTTTACTAAAGAGGGCTGTTCGATTTTCTGTATAATTGAACTTGTAGGGTACCACAACACATCTTTGATTTCTGGCCACTTCCACTCTGCTTCAACCATAACCATTGCACTTATTTCATACATTTGTATTTTTTTTTTTACTTTTCTAATTAGACCGGGAAAATATTCTTTTTCATACTCAATAATAACATAGTCTCCGACTTTATAATCACATAAAATATAGTTTGTATTTTTCTTAAATTTTTTTGGCGGAACTACAGGTTCAGATTCAGAGTCAGATGTAGAATCGTTATCATTACTTTCCTTTTCATTTGCTGCAATTTGTTTTTCTTCGGCAAGTTTTTGTTTTTGTATTCTTGTTTCTCGTCTTTTTTTAATTGCTTCTTCTTTTTCTTTTTTCTCGGTTTCTTTTTCTTCTTTAATGTTTCTCCACTGTTCAGAAGTTATGGCATAAGGTACAGGAGGTTTACTATTTATTTTGTTAGGATTGATCATTTTAGCACTTGTTGGCCACGGCATGTGTTTTAGCCATAAGTCATCTAAACTAGTACTAACCTCCGTGTAGCAATTTCCATTGGTTTCCTGTAGATCTAGTTCATTTGTCACATTTTTTTCGGTTGGATATGTAACTTGTGTTTCTGGGGTTATATTCAATGGATCAATATCGCTAGTGTTGTATAATATACCATCAATTTCAATTGGAATGTCTAAAATATTTAAGTTTGATAACGAAATATCGGAATTTGATAGCGTATTCTCGATTAGTTGTTCCACTGGCTCTGTATTACATTCAATCATTCCTATTCTTTCATCGCATATATTTAAAAGTTGTTCTAAATAATTTGGCTCTTTTTCCAAATTATTGTTACCCATGTTTGTTTCTAATAAATAGAGTAAAGTTTTTTTTGTGGTGATAAAATCAGACTTTGTCGGTACCCAAGATGAAGATGCTACTGGTTGTTCATTGCTATTTAAGCTATCGTGTTCACTATTATTACTGCAGACCTCTTTAAAACGATTAGAAATGCATTTGTTGTAATTTACGGCATCAGGATTAAATGGGTATAGACCACAAACACGAAAACCATTTATAATAGATTCAATAGTAATATTATCAAATGCTTTTTTAAATAGTGTTCCGAAATTAGATTTAGTTATAATTTTCGCGTGTCTATTAAAGCGTTCTTCATCATTATCTTTTTTATTTTCACGAACAACATTTTTCCAAAATGATTTTAATGGCTTGAATATTGATACATCGCATGGTTGAAGAATGTGTGTGGCATTTGGTGGTAGACAAAAAATGTGTATTTCTTTTTTAACACAATACTCAGATAGTTCTAGACTAAGGTGACTTTTATGCCCGTCAAGAAAAAGTAACACAGGAAATTTAACTTGTCTTTGAACCAGATTATGATAGAGAGAATTAGCAATATATTCGAAAAATGCAGGTGAAACCATCCAACCGCTATCAGAACGACCTATGACATAGTTTTCGGGTAATGTACTTGCAATTAATTTTGGTATCCTTTTATAGGGGAACATTATCATTGGTGGAAATTTATAGCCATCTGCGGAAAAAGTGCATAATACTGTTATACATTCTTTTTCTGAACCTCCACATATTTCGTAAAAATCTGGCATTTTTTTAGGACAGAGAAGTTTACCACTAACAGGACATGTTTGCATGCCTGTTTCGTCACAATTGATAATTCTAGCAGGGTCATCAAATATATCCATACAATTTTGTTCAGTTATAAACTTTTGGACCTCACAAAACCATTCCCTTATCTTTTCTTCAGTGACTGCAGCACGAGCTTTCGATATAATTTCGGTATTTCGTTTGGTTATTTCACTATGTCTTTTCAAAAACAGCTCAAACCATTTAGAGCCAGGACGATTATTTTTAAAGGGATTAGGTCTTTTACATGCATTTAAAACAAGTTGAACAGAATCCTTTACTTCCTCTGGATGAACCGGAAATCCAACTTTAGCAGTGCTAACTATCCAGTTTACTATTCTAGTCTCCTCTTCGCAAGTTAAAACGGTTTTTGGCCCTAATTGACGACTTAAAGGTACTTTTTTATTTATTTTGTTACTCAGGGTACTCTTAGGAATATTATACAATTGAGATGCTTTATTTAAAGACAAATCTTTACTACTCACTGCATTTATAGCTACCAACAAATCATTTTCAGTGTAATTAAATCTACAATATTTTTTTTTTGATACTGGATCCATTTTAAACTAACCTCTAGGTATATCTGCCTACAAATTAAAAAAAAGAGACAAAATTTAAAAATGATTGTATATAATATATATAATAATATATATATATATATATATATATAAATAGCTACCTAGTCAAAATTATTAATTACCTACCAATAAATAATTATTCATAAATTATAAATTTTGAGCAGGCGTGTTCATTCATTGGAAAACGTAATCGTAATGATTTTCCAATGAATGAACACCCTGTTCAATCACTGGCTAATCATCATATACAATTCTTTGTGCGAACACGCAAAAAAACAGTCAAAAAATATTTAAATCATTAATTTGAATGCAAATTCAAACTCTACGGATACAATACTACAAAATGGTATACTATTTCTTACCTTTAGTATTCAATTAACGGTAAATAATTACGTTTATTTGAGAACAAGTTTCGATAATCCTTATAAGAAACGTTGATATGTGAAAGTGATAAAAATTGGAGGGAAAAAAAGTAATATCATTATTTCCCAAGGATTATTGCCAAAGACGGTCACACAGTGTTGCCATCTTTGAATATTTATTTATATATTTAAATTATCGGTTTATATTAAATCACTATGTACACTTAGTTATAACAAATAATTGCACAAGGTGTTCATTCATTGGTACTGTTCATTCACTGGTGAAGTTACCCTAAAAAAAAAAAAAAATACATAAAAATAACTTAGATAATTATAAAAGTTCACCGTAATGCCATTATAATATTCGTTGGAGACAATTTTAGATAATATGTTTTAGAAACATTATTTACTATGGAAATATCTTGATAAAGACAGATAAACAAGCGTTTTATCTTGATAAAATTCAGATAAATGTATTACACAAAGTAATTTCCGTTTTTCACAATACGCTATTTTGGTTGTACTTACTACGTACAATAAGTATTCAAATTCCTACTCGTGAAGAGTGAAATAGTTTCGATGGATTTTGTGTTGGACCATGGGCTTAATTAATATCACTATAATTCCATGTTTTGTCCACTAAACAATTAACACACTGTCACTAATCATCGCACATTATTTTTACAGTTTTTACATTCGATAAAATATGTTTAATATGATAATATATTCAACTGGACGAAGAGTCGAAAGGACTGGAAATTTCAAAAAGTTTTTTTTTTCGGAAGTGTTGAACGTTGTTATGGTATTTGAACGCGTAGGGCATAGAATATAAATTCATTTTTATATACAAATGATAAATTGTATATAATAATACAAATAAAATGTAATTTTTAATTATATGTATTTTTTATTTGTTAGTAAATTCTACCGAATTTAAGCACATGCAAAATTTATAATTTCTAAATCTAAGAGTTAGATCGGACGTGTAAGAGCATGCTTAATAGCATACATCACGTCGGGTGTAATGTTGTTAATCTTATCTTGTGTTAGATGCTCGAAAATTTATAAATAGATCTTATTAACTGCTATTAACCGAAATAAACTCAAATGACCTGTTACTGGTAATTTTTGACTCGATCGTCGAAACGATTAAGTCAAATGCAGACGTGAGAACGTTTTCAAAAAACACATTTGATTCTAAGTTTAAAATTAGATTTTTGTTTTTTTATTTAACGAATGATCATTACGTCAATGGCTTTTTAAACTTTGCACATTAAACGAGAATACAATGCAAATGTATCGGTCAAAGAGTTCTCGTGGATAACTTGCGAGTAAAGTGGACCGCCGGGAAAATCCTTATCACTTCTTTGTTTGACCGATAAAGCACGGATTTACACGGTCTGACGCAATATCATTTTGCCGAATCGCGGTCAACAATATAGTCTGTGCGTAACACGACTTACGATTAAAGTTTGAACTCGTGTTTATTTAGGGTGGTCAAATAAGTTAAGGTTGGTTGTGATTTTTCCCGAGTACGAGTACGAGTACGAGTGTGTGTGTGTGTGTGTGTGTGTGTGTGTGTGTGTGTGTGTGTGTGTGTGTGATCCGGGTCTAAATCTGTTTTCTCGATATAACACATCCAAAAACTTCAATGATTATAGTGCTCTTACGAGCGGCGCTCGTTTGACCTCTGCCGTGATCTGATGCAGTTTTTTTTTTTTTTTTTGGTTGTGGTTTAGGGAAGGGTACTCTATATAAAAGCTTCTTCTAAACGGACATTTTTTTTTTTATATATATAAAAATGTAATACCATTTTTCGGTTGGGCTAACCCTCGAAAGTCGAGTGTTTATCACTTGACAACATACGGATCACTCGTAATACCACAAACACGGATCATATTTTTGTAGATTTTATTGCATCTTCCGTGTAGTCGAAATCGTAGAAGGATTACGGATCCATGTGGTAATGCGCCCTTCTAAAATCGAAATTCCCCGTGTTGGTACTCGGCACATACACACGAACATACATTTTCACGAGTACAGGGAATTTCTCCGATAAAAATTCGTTAAAAAATTTAAAGAGCGTCCGGGGGACCGTGATTTTTCTGTGGACGTTAAACGTTTAATTCAAATGTGCTTGTTACGCGTTTGTATCTCACGTAAAATCGTCGGATATAAGCAGAACTCCAAAATGGTTTAACTCATCCTTCACTCCTCAATTCCGTCTGGCGTGCAGATATACCTACGGGTTTTCATTAGTTTAACACTGTATGTGTGTGTGTGTGTGTGTGTGTGTGTGTGTGTGTGTGTGTGTGTGTGTGTGTGTATTTAGTATGCAAGGCTTGAGGTACGACCCCGGAGCTCATCATTTACAAAATTTGTAATTTTTTTTTTTTTTGTTTATATTCAAACCACACGTTCACCGAGTGAATAGTTTTTTTTTTTTTTATATGAATGAAAAACAAATTTAGGACACAAACAAAATATAACATCATTAATGACATTACTGTTTTGTTCAAGAAATGACATTTGGCAACTCGATCGATTTTAATGAAATTTAATGATGATTTACAAAAGATAAAACAAGGAGATAATAAATTAGGTACAGAAAAGTATTTCATGTGACAAAACGTGATCTCATTTATGCGTTTTATTTTTTCATCTTAACGCGTCGAAGTAGTTAGTTTTCGCATGAATATTTTAGATGACTTTGTGATTGTTCCATTTCGAAGTGGTCCACCGTTTCAGTTTTTAAGTGAAATAAAAACAATTAACTACCCGTAGTTACAAAAAAAAAAAAACATTTTTTTAGACCGAGAAAAAATCTTAAAGTCTGAGAGTCGAGCGAGGAACACCAAATGTTTTCGTGTTCCAGCATCCAGTAGATTTACATTTCGGGCTGGTGTGTGTACGTGCAGCTTGTGTCGCCTGCAGCGTGCACACACGCGATTTTCTAAGGTCGAAAAACGAAAACAGCAGCACGCCCTACCACGTCACCCCTCCCGTCCCGCCGTGCCGCGAACGCACTGCAGGTGTCCCTATCACGGCCACGTACCACACGTGCAAGTTTCAACCCTTTTACCCTCTTTCTCTCGCCCCGTTCTACCGGTGCCTCCGCGGTCACCCTTACGACCACCTCCACCACCCCTACGTGGACCGGGCACGCACGGCGTATTCATTATACACGTCATTAGTCGCGCGCGGATACCGCCACCTGCACCGCGCCGCCACGCCATCACCTTCGCCGCCACGGCCTCCTCCGACACCTCCACCCACCATTAACCCGTTATTCTGCGTGATTAGGTCCGATCGTATCCACTACGCCCCGCCGCCGCCACTGCCACCGGACGCAAAGATTGTGCACGACAAAAGGACGGTGGCGGTGGATTCGTCCGCGAAATTCCGTCGATCGTGTGTGCGAGAGCTCTCCGTGGAAAGGGATTTAACGATAACTTCCGTCGGCATCGCGGACGACCGCAGGCCGTTGCGGGAGTAGTTGTACTTACATTTTTTTTTTTTCGAAAACGTGCACCGGGTGACAGGAAAATATTTTCTCAAAATAAATATGCGATTGTATTGTAGCCGAGATACGAGTATGTCACGTTCGCCCATCGATATAATTGTTAAAAATTAACGACTATCGTCAACGTTAGCGTATTAAACGGTGAAAACGAATAAACAAACGGTCGAGATTTATTTAAATAAAGTGGCAATTTGCGGGAAAACATAATACGAAATTGAAATTGAAACGCTATATTATTGTTCTTTACAATTTTTAATATTACAATAGTTTTAAATCACTACTAGTATACCCGTTGCGAAAATTCCAAATAGATAATTTATTTATATGTTAAGGTTAAAAATTAAAAGTAAAGTTGATTTTGCACACATAACATTCTTGAAACTCGACGAATCGAAGCAGTTATTAGCTCAAAAGAAAGAACTTGATCCACTGAGTGTTCTTAGACTTGTGTTAGACTTTTAGTTATAGAGGTTTGAGTGAAGGGAAATCTTGAAAAATCTTGAAAAAAATTGAATGTAAAAATGATTGTGCACTTGAAAATATCCCCAAATTCGACAAATTTAAGCAGTTAATAGCTAATTTTAATATAAAAATTTTTGGTTATAGATTTATAACCGCATTTACAACAGAGGTGGACAAAAGTGTATCAAATGCTATTTTTCTGTACCATTTGAATGACCTTTTGAAAGGTATATTCTTACTATACCGTATATTAATAATACACACCACTACACATAATATCATATTCTACGTATGTATAACGATTATTGGACGTATCCATGTTCAAATTAAAAATAGATTATATTCCATTAAAAGTCTAATATATTTCAAAACTATTACACGAAATCGCTCAGGAGGCCACAACAAATTATATTTCCATATGATTCTGTGTATTTTTACGGTTCTAATGACCCGATAGAGCTTAGAAATCAACTCGAATGTAGGGTTTGAATACCCTACATGGCATATGGATAAATGTATGTTGTAGGATTAATGGACCCCACAAAGCAGTAATAGCAATTCACCTATTTTTTAGCGTGGCAGTCAACCATTTAATCTTTATCACACCTAATTAGTTTTATCGACTAGTTTAATCTAATATCGTATCTCATCCCTTTACCGTATATTATATTCTATATTGTAGGTATAAATCTGTTCGTTTGTATGTGTGCAATCTAATTCGGCGATAATTGCTCTCGTTCAAACGATTTGCTAGGATCAGTTTTAAATCGATTTTGTTGGTGATTTGTCGAGTACAGTTTAAGTGATTAAAGTATGTTATGTAATGTTGTGTTTTTTTTGTTTTTTGAAAATTATATAAATAATAAAAAACGTATTTGAATGTAAAATAACGTATTTGATTTAACCTTTTCCGATATAACACGAATAAATTCGTGTCAAACGTATCGGTTTGCACAAATTGTTTTTGAACGAAAATTTAATTTTGTAGTCCCCGTGTTAGGTTAGTTTTTAATAGATTTTGATTTCTCGAGTAAATCAAAACAAATCCGATCCGAGACCGACGCACCACGGCCGCCGCCGAGCTCCTGCAGATGTTTGCGCAAAACGAATGAATTATTCGGAAACGATACTTAATTTTCACTCGGTGGCGGCGGCGGACGTGGGATTTTTTCGCGATCGGAAAAACTTTTTTGCGCTTATTTCCGCTACGGCGGTGACGTTCTCTGGAGCTCGGTCGTCAAACCGCGTAGAACCGTATCGCGGCCGGACCTTTACTAAGGTACGGCGTAATATTCAAATAGGCTTTGCGTTATCGTACAATAGAAGCCGTCCGATAAGTGCCGCGGGAGCGTCGATAGTGGGAAAAAACCGAATTGAATTACATCCGACTTGTAGCGTTTGGAGAATAATATTTCCACGGCCGGAACGAGCTGGTCCGTCGCGCACGGGGCTCGGTGACGACGACGACGCGGACCGTTCTCGGGAAATCGGCCGACGAGAACGCACGGACATTGCGAAAACGGAAATTCATACACACACACTTTGGATGCTGTGCAAACGTATACTATTGTGCGTACAGTTAAAAAATCGACCGAAAGACACGGAGCGATGTGCCCCGGCGGTTATTAAAATCGAGATGCCGCGATTCGCGGTTCGGTTCGGTTCTAAAGTTTGAGCAAACTTCTGCTAATTGCAAACTACATTACGGTGTATCTGATTCATTATACTTTTCTCGGTGAATCTGCGGTTTCGTAACCCGAAACGAGCGGAGAAACGTATTGTTGTTAGTATTATTACTATTATTATTGTTATTATTGTTATTGCTGTTATTATCGTCTTCGTCGCGGCCCGATTTATTAGCGTTCAGATCAAAGTTTAAGTAACAATTATTTGAATGATAACAACAATATTATAGTAATGATAGTTTCTCCACGCCCGATACGATAATAATTACGTGTTGTTCTCGTACGAACGTACGAAATTGAAACCATTGGTTTATCGCAGGGGTCGGCAAGTGATTTCTACTGGAGTCCGGAAAACCAAAATAATTCGTAATCGGGGTCCGTAGGGAAAAAAATTTATTTCATTACATTTTTCAAAAGTTATTATTAAAATGTTAAATTTATATGAAGAGTTAACATGCCTTGTGATGTCATATACCAGGGGCGGCCACTCGGTCGATCCCGATCGAGTTTTCAAGGCTCAAGATGAGAATCCGTTAACTTTGTTCTCTACTTGTTTATAAAAAAAAAAAAAAATGTTTTAAAAAAACGAGGTCTTTTTTAATAATCACGACGGAAATTAAAATAACGTACTTATTAAACTATCAAAGAAAGATATGTCGACGGTCCAGATCACTGCCTTCCGCGAGTTGCCGACCGTTGATTTATCGCGTCGCCGGAACGTGCGTGTTATTATTATTATTATTATATGGCGTCGCAGTGGTTTACTGGAAGTGGCGTCAATTCAGTTGGCGAACAGGGGAGGTGAAAATTTTGATCACTCATAAAAAAAAAAATAATAATAAATAACACTTTGTAGCTACACACAGCTAGTCCTCACTTACATAACCTACGACATACATGCGAATAATATCGTTTAAGTTGAGTTGACATTAAAAATTATGAATAGTTATAAATTAGTTACAATCATTTACAATTTTTTTAAAAATATTTTTAAAACGACCTCAAATTTGTAAACGAAATGTAACTACATAAAGAGCTGATAGGCGCAAAAGCACGATATACTCGTTAAATTGAATTCAATAGTGTAAAGTACGAAGGAAAACCACCAGCACAGCCACTGTTAGGTATCAGTTATCAGCAGGTTTATTTTCTGTTACGATTTCAACCTATACTTATAATATTCTGTTATATTTATTTAAAAACTATGTTGGTGTAAAAATCTTAAAATGAAATTTCAAATTCATACACTTTGTTTCCAAAAACTCAAAAAATGCTCCGAAAACTCTAAAATGCCCTAAAAAATCAAGAAAATGACCTAAAAACTAAAAAATGCAAAAAAATTCGAAATAAACTTTCTTATTCGCATTCAAATGTACATAATACAAATGTGTGACAAGACGAGCATTGCTCAGT